>OY769911.1:14463003-14555280 GCA_963669185.1 Dyspetes luteomarginatus | reverse complement strand
CACGGCATATCTCGTTAGAAACTCGGCAAAAAGTTTTTTCTCTTACCCCAGCTTTTCATCCTCCAATCTTTACGCTTCGTCGTTTTTTTTTCTTTCTTCTTCTCATCTTCTCGTCGTAACTCCTGTACAGCTATTCTTCGATCGTGCTACCTGTGATTTTTCCCTTCGCTCGCTCCATTTCAATTCTCTGTCAACTGAGCTCTGTCTACAATTTCTCTGATTGATTCTCGTATTAAATTGTGATAAACTGGTTCTTTCTAATTGAATGAGATGAATCAGCAAACTTCGTAACCGTATAAGTTATGAACAAATGAAAATCATTTCTTTTCAACTCGTTCTGACTTTACTTGGTGTGTAAAAATATTAGAATTAGATTGATTATATTCGTTCATTTTCGTATAACCCCGCAAAAATGAGTCATGCTGGGTATGTAATTAAAAAGAAAATTATCGCAACTTAAAAATCACGGTCAAACTATACGAAAGCTTTAATTTTTACAGACAGAATTAGTTGAGAGATTTTGCGATTCACTTTCGTTCATGAGAGTCATCCTATCGTCCGTCTGTTCGTCTTCTACGTTATACCCAACTCATTTTATTAATTTATCTCCCTCCCTCCCCCCACGTCTCTTTTCATTCGGTTGTCCGGAATTTAATAGCACTTCATAACCATTTTACGAGTCAAGTGACATGAGAAGGAGACGAAAAATCTTGTCTGGCATTGACTCGTCCATATAACATAAACTTTTCGCTTTCTCATTCTCTCTCCCCTTATTTTTTTTCGGCACTCTTACTCTTATTTTCATCTTCCTTTAAATAACTTTGTTTATATATCTCTAGGATTGAGTTTTAACTTGAATTGTATTGAACAGATTATTATGTAATGCTTTATATTGTAATTTGTTTGTGTATGTTATGGCACGATACTGTTAGGGGGTTCAGCCTCAGGCTCGAAATAAATATCTCATCATCACCATCATCATTCTCATAATTTGCTTAATTTTATTTTGCTCTCTCTCTCTAACTATCTCTCTGTAAGTACGAACACGGGTGCACAAGGGCTAAAACCACCCTTGCTTTCGAGATAGTGCCATCCAGCCAAACAAAGATGGTGGATGGTGGATGCCGCATCCGATCCGATTACTCTCCGGACCATCGAAGATTTGCTTTGTTTTGAAACTTCCACCGAGGAACACACGGGTAACGCGATATGATGGTAGTTCCAAGTGACTGCACCTAATCTTTTGACACTCCATCCGCTGAATCTGTATGCTTTGGGACGTACTTTGTCTCGCCCAAGCAAGCGCACTTCCCTCAAGAATGTCTGCTAATGATTAAAGTCAATAATCAGTAACCACGCTCTCAAATAAATACCTACTTTGACTGATTTAATACTTACTCAAAATATTTGTAATTAAAAAAATATATATGAGTTTTTTTTTATCCCTCCATCCATTAGACTTCCAACAATTGTTTTTTAAATTAGATTTGTACTTTTTTTGGCACATGTAACATGCTACAGCTACATGATAGACGCGATCTATTGTATAACTCCCAGAGTCTCTCTCTCAAATCCAGAATATTGTAGAGATGAGTTTTACAGTTTCGGCAGACACAAAGCGGAGTTTACAGAGTCACAGATTGTAGCCGAGTAGCACCAAACTCGCGCCGGTGCCAGTGATAAGAGAAAAAGTAAAGCGAGGAAACAAGTGGAAGAGAGAGAGAGAGAGAGAGAGAAAGCTGAGCTATACGTTAGTCGGAGTGAGGTAAGTGAAACGAGAGAAATGAGAGGGGTCAATATGCTTGGAAATTTGTATGCACTGCGCGAATGGCTATTCCACGACCCTTCGGGGCTCTCTGGTTTAACATCCTCTCTCCCATCTCGAGCACACCGGGAAAGCATAGAGAAACCCTCGTTCCTGGCATAAAGCACACTCTACCTCATTGACTCCCAACTTCCGTGACAATTTTTTTTTTTTTAACTTTTTTCCCCTCTTTTTTCAATCTTTAAACTTTACCGGCAATTACTGGACGGGAAATTCCTTTGGGTGCTATCAGTGCAGCCCACTTCTCGACTCTCGGTGGCTATATGTATATATATAAACATTACGGTAATTATGTCGTTCCCCTATTCTCGGTATTCTCTCTTTGAACCCGCAATAGTACTGATCCTCCTGTCATCCTCGATGAAGCTTAAAATATTCATAGATATATAGACAAGATAAATTTAGACCAAGGAAATGCTCAACTGCCTATCAGAGCTGGTTCAATTGAAGTGAATTGAAACTACTATTTTTTTTTCAATTAATGTAGCCATCTTTGATCGTCCTCCGTTACCAACATCCTCTGAAAAAGCGGAACGATAAAAAAAATCGTACCATTTTATCTCGAGATATTTTCATTTACTGGCCATATTCGCGAAACATAAATAAATGTAGCAGTAACGAAAGAAAATTCAATTTTTAGAAAAAGTGATTTACAATCTTAATATTTCCAACTGCGAACCAGATAATTTTTACCTCTCTTCTCGCAGATTTTTCGTATGAAATATACGAGTGAGGTCACTGGCACCTCTAGAGCATTAGACATAGATGCGACACACGGAGTGAAATGATCTCGATGATCTCTCTCTCTCTCTCTAGAGACGTTGTAACAAGAACGAGGGAGAAGATGATTGGGTTATGGGACGAAAGAAAACCTTGGCAAAGGCCACAACAGGGAATTGAATCTGCGTATATATATATATATATATATATAGACGCGAGGTCGAGGCCCGAGTAGACGAGATTCGATAATTAACCGGAGCATATATCTCGTCTGGGTTCTCGCTGAGCTTCAACACGTCGAATTATAGTCGTTTCGTGCTTCTAAATATAGACATATATAGATATATATTATACATAGAATATCCAGCAAAAGTTCTTCCATACATTTTTATGACAAGACGTCTCTCGCTCTTTTTTTCCCTGTCTATTTTTGCAAACGTTATTCGCTTGTTACGAGTGTGGCTTTGTGTAACTTTTCTCATTTTTTTTTTTTTTTTTTTCGTACGCACATATTGTTTTAATCTCTTATTATTATTTTTAATCCCATGGCTCTTTATCTCTCTCTCTCTCTCTTCCGTATCTTTAATAAAAATTTCCCATTCCTTCTCTGCTACTGCGTGATGTGCAGTTTAATGTAATTTTTCAGGCGGCCGAAACTTTTAGGCCCTTCCGCGTATTTCACTTCGGCAAAAGGGGCCCTGGAGTGGACCGAAATCGCGGACGAAATAATGTCCATATAAAGATCAGCACATCATGATACAGTCTCTCGTTCATTCTTAATTGGCTATAAGACGAATTTCTTCCCATGTATATATATATATACACCACTTTTCTTCATGCATTTTTTTTATCCGTCTCGATTAATATCATCGTACGATGATACTCATCTGTGATAGCAATGAAAATTATAAATGTTTCGTAATAACAATTGAACAATTATTTTTTATATTGTTAAAAAATCATTAAATAATTATTGATTATTTATGATTTCTTTTGTAGAATCGACTCTTCGATTTTTTCAAAATAAATCAATAAATAAAATATATTTGCAGCGTGTTGTGGTTTCTTCTACTATACCAATAGGGCATTCTCAACATTTTCTCGGCTCTTTGTACTAGACATGTAAATACGTATATATATACGTATAGGAGCATACCTGGATGATTGTAGATGTGCATCGTAAAAAGGTACTCTCTTTAGACTGGATATGCGCTTTGCCCCATATCCACCCCAGCTCAGAGCTTGCATCTCTCACTTCTCCTTCTCATCCTCCTTCTCTTCCTCTCTCTCTCTTTCTCACCCTCTTTGCTATGCATATATATATATATACATATATATACATATAGATAATGTTTAGATAGGTAATTTTTACATGGATACTTTTCGTAAATCGAAGGCAAAGCTACAACGTATATACAGTATATGGCTACACCTCGATAGCTTTCACGATTTGCTACGAAGGGCTCGTGGGAAATCAGCCAATAGCCGATAGCACAAGAGCAAACAGGGTGCGTCAGCTATTGCGTCTGGAGTTGCGTTCACGAGTCACGACTTGATCTCTCCATGGACGATCTCTTTCGACTTTTAACTCACTTCGACTAGTCACCACGAGAGCCCTTTTTTTCTTCGTTCGTTTTTCCCTTTTCATTCATATCATCAACGTCTACCATTTTGCATGAATCTCCATCAGAGAACGGAATAGAGACGAAATACCAAATGATTAACAAATACCACATTATTAAACGAGATTGTTGCCTATTTTTTGTCAACAAAAATCAACAAGTTTTTAGCAATCAGCGTAAAATTATAACTTTCTATAAATGTCATTGAATTCCAATCCAGTAATTTTCGACGAACATAAATTCAATGTTTTGAAATTGTACAGCATATTGTCTGGATATTCGATTAAAAAAAAATCCGCCAACGTGGGTTCATATTTATATGCGCTATTGTAGATTTTTACACCGTCCATTTGAAATTATGCAGAGCTCAAACTCGTTTTACTGTGAAGAAGAATGAAAAAGTGAAATTTTAAAGCTTTTGCGAATTCAGCCACAACGATGACGCTCACCTTGTAATATACAACGTTTTTATTTTTATTTTTTTATTTTTAATCGTGGGTGGAAACCAGCGCGATTTTCCCACATGCTCGATTCGACCGTGTCATCCAGCGGTGGGTATAATTTGGTCGTCCGATCAAGAATGGATAAAGGTTGTCCCAAGATCGTTCGAGGTTCGAATAAATTCAGAATTTCGGGGTTGTTCTTGTTTTTTTTTTCATTTTTTTTTTATCTTTCTTTTGCGACGATTCTCAGCGTTTTCGTCGTCGCATTTTCTTTTTTTTTTTTCTTGCGTTATTTCACTCTCGTGCATATGTTAGGAAGTTGGATCACGGACAATCGGACTGGCAGCTGTTCGATAGGAAAATTCGTGATGGCGCGCGCGCGCACGCTCGCTCGAAGATGAGCATTGGCGAATAGAGGAGAGAGAGAGAGAGAGAGAGAGAGAGGCATCGAAGAGATGATGACGTTGCGAGGAGAGGAGAGAGAGAGAGAGAGAGAGAGAGAGGGAGAGAGAGGATGAAGAAGAAGAAAGGAGTCCCGCGAGGCGGACGAGCGCGGGGCGCTTGAACCAGCGAGCAAAGGCAATATAGGAGCCGCCAGCCGACCAGCGGTCTGGCCGTCGTCCCGTAGTCACAACACGCCGCGAGTTATTGCCCCGCGAGTGCGCGCCTCCACCTTGTACTCCACGGCCTATACAGCATCAACTCCCCCTCTCTCCACCCCCAGCTCAGCCGCGTTTTTCCTTTCCACCGCACTCTTTGCCTCTCTGTGTCTGTTTGTCTCTCTCTCTCTCTCTCTCTCTCTCTCTCTCTCTCTCTCTCTCTATCTCGCTCACTTTCTCAAACGTTCGCCTTGATTCCACCAATTCGTTGCCAAAAAAGTGATGAGCCTTCCGACTGTTTGCGTTCCCTTGCGACAAGCACATCGGGTGCTAGCATCCCCCCCCCCCCTCCTCCTCCTCCTCTCCTCGCCCATCCCTCTTTTGCTGCTCCACACCATCTCTTTTGCTCATGTATGTATGTTGAGAAGAAATTGCTGAATACGCGGATGCACAAAATACACAGAACACACACGCTGCGGGTCCACGAAAGGAGGAAGATAACGAGAGGAGCAAAGAAAAGAATGACCGAGAAAACGAGGTAGAAGCGGATGAAAAACGAAATACAACACGCAGCTCTCAAGACATTTTGATTTCCTGAGAGGTCGAGAGAAATGACACGATTGCCAAAGTTGTCGGGATAAAAAAAAAAAAAAGAAAATATATTTATATCGACGAGGAAATTGTTGATTAATGTGTCTAATGGGCAATGTGAATGTTAAAATTTGTACAGCGGAGAGAAGAGTAGATCATGAGGAAATAAGAAATAATGAAAAAATAAACTAATGAAAATGAGATTTTCATTATAGTTTATGGTGGAATGGAGCTCGTTATTAAAATAATAATTAAGAAAAGAGAGAGAAGAAAGATATGACGCAGCCGTGAGAAGGATAGAGAAGAAAATTAAGAGGAAAATGAAGTACAAGAGACAATGCTCGTTTTCATAATAATCGAGACAATGTCAGAGTGAGAGAGATGAAGAGAATGGACTTCAGAGGGATGCTGGGAATGTACCGACGCTTGAGCGGGCAAATTTGCGTCACAGCATTAACTGTATTACCCTGGGCTGGATAGAGTGCAGTAAAGTATGAGGCAAAAAAAAAACGACCAAGAGAAGACGGAGAAACAAAGTCTGATGATGAAGATATATCTATATATATATAATAGAGTAGTACAGCGAGCGTTGTCCTTCGCTCCAGGCACCGTCATCGTCGCTTTTACGCTTTATCGACGCATTACTGCTGCTGTTTTTGGCCCCCGTGGGCTTCATTCAATTGGACATAATGCGTGGTAAATGACGAGATGCAATAAAACCGAGAAAAAAGTTGCATGACTATGTGTGTGCCTTCCTCTGCCTTAGTAGTGTTTACGATTTATACAATTTTTTTTTTTTAATACTTTGTGTCTCATATGGCTTAAATTTCCGCATTACTTGTTAATTCTTATAAATAATTTTTCCTACCATTGCTTTGATTTTTTTTTTTTATGAAATGTATTTTTTTTTTTTTTTTTGCTATGATGCTAAAATTCTTCAGGTCACTCGACTATGCGAAATATAGTCTGCTTTCTCAATCTCTCTCTAATCCTTTGCTCCCCGGCTGGCCTCAATATCGGTTATCACCGAGGGAATCCCCATTCGTTATACAAGACTCTCGAATGAAATCCCCTAACCACCCAGCGACAGTTTAACTGATCAAAGTGTAAGCTGTTCAACGCATCTTGCCTATCAAACGTCAGATCTTGACGTCTCTTGTTCGCTTGAGAGAAGAGTCCGGCGAGCATCTTTGTATATCTTCTGGGGCTGCCAATCCGATTGACACACACACACACTCGCGCGCATGGACACTCGCACTCGCGCGGACACAGGCACGTACATATGTACATATTATGGGACCTACGGCCCTCGGGTATGTTAATATAATTTGTCATATCTATAGTTACGCACAGCCATTGTAGCTTTCGAGTATCTCTGCCTGTGCCAGTATCTATGAGATTCCTCCCAATTTTTATACACGACAGTGGCGAGCAGATATTTTTATAAAATAGAGAAATATTTTTGTGTTGTCATCAGCTCTCGGCGACTTTGGGAAAAAGCTCTCGTGCCCCCGTTCTTACCACCCTGAGGAGAAACTCACTCTCTCGTTAACATCTTTGCCATTTTTTCCCGAAACTGCCTTTATACCTGTGAAATTTCTGCCTCACTATATATATATATATATATGTATGTATGAAATGGTTTAGGCTCTAAAGCTGCTGTAACAAAAGGCATGGGGTATATTTCGACGCAGTTTAAATTGAAGAATAAACTGTGAACGTTCTTGAGCGAGTACATCTTATAAATTTCTTCATTAAAATTAATTTATCGCAGATTTAAGTGATGAAAATGTCTCTCATCTTTACTTCAAAGTGTTTCTGTAACGATGATTTTATCTTTAATGCTATATATTTTATACTCTTTCTCATTTATTTCGTTGTCTTTTGCGTTTCTCTTTCTCCGACGACTTTTCTATATATACATATATATATATATATATATATATATATATACTCTTTTTCTCGATCTTTCTCTGGCTCGTATAAGCAACATTTGCCCTGGTAGGCTGTGCATGTGTCTTTACTTTCTTTGCGTCAAATGTAGTGGTCAATGCTGGACTTGGTACACACTTTGCTGTTTTCCGAGTCAGCGAGTGGCTGCGGCTGGTTTGCTCTTCTGGGCTGCTCTTTGGGCTGACTTGCTTATGGTGTATAAATCGTATAAGGCAAGAGAACGAGCAGCCGGATCCCTGGCGTCGACGACGACCGGGATTCTCTCTCTCTCTCTCTCTCTCTCTCTCTCTCTCAGCAACAACGGCAATGCAGAGCTAACACACAGAACAGAGAGCAGCATCAGTAGTAAAGGCGGCAGCAACAGAGCCAAGAGGCAGAAAGAGCGCACAGAGCTCGAACGGCTTCGCCTCTCTTTGGACTCGCGGAACTGTTGCCCCGGTGTTTATATGGTGTCCTTATACCCTCTGCTGTACATATACCGTCTACGTACGTATCTTTCTATACGGGGCCTTAACCATCGGTAGGAGTCAGTTCTCTGCTCGAGAGAGCTCCCGCGCACACACATCGTCTCGAATCGCGCCATGTTCGTTGTGGGAAAATTGTAGAAAACAAACTCGTTTGGTTCTTGAGTACGCGCTCTCGTACACACGACCCGCTATTACACTATAAACTACGATTCGTACACACAAGCTTATATATATATATATATATACCACTATATTCAAGTATAGTATAGTGTATATATATATATATACAGACCATCTGTTCTCCTCAGCACGCGGAGGTGCACAAGAGTTCCCAGAGTCATACATACATCGTCTATATACATATACATATTACATATAATATTGCATCTTTTCTTCCACTCTTATAGTCATGTCATTTCTCGATCGTTGTCTCTCTCTCTCTCTCTCTCTCTCTATATATATATATATAAGCACACCACTCCCCTTTTGTCCCTTCGTCTCTTGCTCCGGTTTTCGTATCTTGCCGACTTCTCGATCCTCCTGTTTTCCCCCTATCGCGATCCTGTTAATTCGTGAAACTATCTATTCGCGGATAGATAGCTCAATATATATATATACGTATTCATGGCGAGAGGAAAGATGCTCTTGGGGCACGTTCTCCAGTGACTATACCAGCCCGATAACGCTCTCTCTTCTCGTCTCTTCCCGAGGGATTGCCCTCCGGCGATATTTGAATTTCTGAATTCGCAGAGAAGCTCGCGACTCGCGAGTGAGAGGCGCAGAGTTTGTGTGTGTGTGTAGGAGAGAGAGAGAGAGAGAGAGAGAGAGAGAGTTACAATGAGCGTGTAGCCAGTACGATTTCTCGTACCACACGCTCTGCCATAACACTCGTGTCCCTCTCAAGCATCCCCTGCTCAACCCGGGAATCCCTGTCGAAATCGGTGCGGTATCGGAATTGTATGTTATAGAGCCTTTGGGGAACAGTCGAACCGCACCTGTTAGAGATAATCGGGCCCCGGAGCTCGATTATATTCCAAATCTCGTCGGGATCTCTCGACGTGCAGAAACAGCATCAGGCGTGCGCACGAATTGCACAAAAGCGACACACGTTCACTATTATAGGGTGCATATGTGCACTGTTATTATATACATATATAGTACAAATAGCGCCTCCTATATATATATGATTTATATATGCCAGCATGTGCTTCGCTTATAATACGATCAAATTCAAAGCGATATTAGATTTTGACTGTTCTCTCGTCATCGCGAATAGTTCGATTGACAAGGTCGAAGTAACATTTTCCCCGAGTGAAACGTAACATAATTATTGTATATAATTACTGGTAATTCTGGTATTTTTTAAACAGCCATTAAATAACTCTTGAATACATTTGAATAATTTTTTCGAAACTTGTGATTTTATGCAATCACCCATGAAAAGAAAAAAAAAATACGTACTCGAAATATATTAAGTATAAAAGTGAAAAAAAATTATACATTTAGAATATATTTTTCACATAAGTGCCGAGTAGACATGGCAAAAGTATACGTAAGAAATATATACGTTTTATATATGTGAAATGTATTAAATATATTTGACATTTATTTGATAATAAATATCTTATATATATTTCAGAATATATTTGTTTTTCCCATGGGACTGATAAGAGCCTGCATCTGATTGTTGATAGAAATACTATTGTAGGATTGTACATAAAAGCTTGTAAATTTGCATCATCGAGAGACTGACATCTAATTTCGAGTTCGTCTTCCAAGTGCATTCAACATTATATATCACATTCGATAACTCATTAGTTATCTGTCGATGTTAGATATTCAGTACCTGCCCTCAAATACCGATACTCTGAAATCATAATAAAATAATTATTTTCGTCAAATTGATAAACCTGATATCTCGTCAAGTGATCTGTAAGCTCACAACGCATAAATACATCTATTTTGTGGCTTTTATAGTTGAATACACTTGTAATATAACGAAGCTTTTACGATATTACAAGTCATTCCGTTGATCAAAATGAATTATATATATATATACCCTCTCATTTTGATTGTTTGATACACACAAAATTGATGGGCTTCTCAAATAACTATTCCTCATCTTGGCTCTTAATGTACGCTATCATTGTAATATAATTTAATTGTGATATCTATAGTTTTGATACAACTAACTTTAAACATTTGTATATACCACAGTGCACAGCCCTTTGACAGCGAATGAAATTTCAAGCCCTTATCAAGTGTCAGATTCTGTTTTTAATTAACGTTCCTCGTTCGTTGCTATTTCGAAACAAAATATAACTATATCACTTTCATCAACGCTATACTCTTCCATTATGGAATGAATTTTCGTTCATCCCATCAACGCTATACTCGGTTATTTCGGTTGTTTTACGTGAATATAACTTATATTGGACAGTATCGTGACGCTGTTAAATCATGATTCTGAACTTGACAGGTATTTTTAGCGATTTATTTGAAACAAATAATGAAAAATGTATTTATTGATAATTAAACTTCATATCTTTTTAAAAAAATCTTGTACATTGCAAAAAAAAACTATTATTAAAATAAACACAGCGAATATTTAGATGAGCTTACAAAAATGATAGACATAATGACTGCTGTTGATCAATTAGTGTCAATCTTACTGATAACCTCAAAACTTTTCATTCCATTTTCTCGACAATCAAATTGAAATAAAATGTTGGGTCTACTTGTAATTATCTGTATTGATTACAAGTAAATCATTTACATTCCTTCGTCTCTGTAAGAAAAATGTATCGACAATTTTCGTGGTGGGTGGATAATAAATTTAGGACGAGTAGTAATGTGGATGGAACATCCTATCATGTCTTATCACCAAATGGCTAAAACATTAGCCAAAAGTCTATGCCCATCGTGTTTCACACCCTGTATATTTCTTTATTGCTTACAGAATATGAAGATTTTGCTCATTGCTGGCCTGAATAAAATTATTAATCATTCTGTGATAATTATAAAAAATGTTTATTCATGTATAACTTGGATAAAATACTGAGCCAGACAAGATTTACATGGGTAAAATCGGGATTTCTTACTTCATCACGAAGTTTTCTCGCTCCTTAATTTCCATTCTCTTTTGCAATGCGTGTGTGCACGTCTCTCTCTCTCTCTCTCTCTCTCTCTCTCTCTCTTACTCTCTCCATATCTTTCGTGCGGCCGGCGACTCCTCTCATCGTGGCTTTTGCTGATTATACCACTCCGTTGCTGCTGCTGCTGCTGATGCTGCTACACACTCTGCCAGCGAGAGGCTCATGCGGTGGCGTAAACGCGAGGCGACGAAAATATTGGGTCTATTTTGAAATTCTATTTCGGTTCGCCTCGGGAGCGGCAGAGCGAATACGAGAAACCAGAGAGAATGAGAGAAAGTGTGTGTGAGTGTGCGTGCGTGTGTGTGCGTGAGAGAGAGGGAGAGAGAGAGAGAGAGAGAGAGAGAGAGAGAGAGCGAATGGACCGGCAGATTGAACGAGGAAAAGAGCTGAGTTAAATGGAGAATCGTCGGGAGATAGAGAGACGTGAAAATGCTTGCGCGCGCGCGAGTCTGCGCGTTTACAAAACAACGCGCGATGCGCACGTCTCGCGCTGAATGTGGATACACGAGCGCACGAACATATCTTACATTTGCTTGTGTGCGTTTACCTTTTCTCTCGCTTTCTCTCGTTCGCTAACACTCCTCGTTAACCCCCACGAGATTCATCTGACTCGAGAGCAGACATACACACACACACTCACACACAGCCACAGACATACACACATCGAGCCAACATTCTCCATCTATCCCATCTCTATCCCATCTATTCATCTCGTTTTTTCTCCGCCGCTCGTTCAATTCACCGCGTTCAACGTGACAAACGAAATTCGTTTAACGTACGTCTCTCGAAAACGAGTGAACGTGTGTACGTTTATCCACAAGTATATTTATTACACACATGTGTATGCAGTTGGTGAACACAGATAACGCCAAACACACGAGGAGAGAAAGCAAAACGAGAGATAAATTGGCGAGCATCGATCGAAAATCGTCGTTCAAGAGAGCAGTAATTTTTAGAATATAATGGAAATTTTTGAAATTTTATCAACCATGCAAAGCACCTTTCCTCCTCCTGCTCCTGGAATGATTTGAAGAATAATAAGAAAAATGAACAATTGTAGAGCAATGAAGAGTCTTTGAATGTCATGAAATTTTTTAAAGATGTGTGGTAATTGTTTATTTTACAAAATAAGTGACAACAATTTTATTGTGTACTGTAGTGATGGGGGAAGAAATTTTAGCGTAACTCTATGGTGAGGTGGCCGAAATTATTTACCGAAATATATTTGTATGAGCGCGAAATGAAATAAAGGCACTCGTAAATTTTCTTCTCTTACTTTATCCAACGAAGCGTCAGCTTTTAGGCATTTCTCACTTTATCCGTTCACAGTTTTCCTTTCCACGTTCTATCTTTGTCTTTTGTACTTCACAGGACAAGGGTACATTATCTGCCCCCTTGTCTCGTGTCTTCCTATTTTCCCTTTACGTTTTTTTTTTTCTTCTTCTTTTTTTGTTTGTTGCGTGGAGTCGAGAATTCACGAGCCAAGGGAGAAGAGCACAGATGAGGCTCGGCGCTGCCCGTCTCGACTTCTTTTCTCCGTCGAATGAGCGAGCAGGCGCAATTTTTGTGAGCGAACGCGCTCGTGCACGAGACTCGCTCCGGTGCATAATTAAAAGTTTTAATTATTTGCCGCTTCTTGGTGCTCTCCCGTTTGTTGGCCTTGTCGTTCTATCTCTCTCATGTTTTCGTTGTTCACTCTCTTTCTCTCACTCTTTCTCAACCCCCTTCTCTCGTATTTCTCATTTCATTTCACTCTCTCTCTCTCTCTCGTTTTCTTACCTCTCTTGGTTCGTTGGGAGGAAGGCAGAAGGAATAATCGTAGCACTGATGCTACTGCCTTGTTTCGGTATATTCCATGCTGTCTCATCCAGAGTGCAAAAGCCAGTATTTTCCCTCACCCCTCTTTTTCGTTTTACATTTTGCATTTTCTCTCGAGTTCACCGGTATCTTTTCCTTCCCTCGTTCACTCCCCTTCTCTCTCTCTCTCTCTCTCTCTTTCTCTTTCTGTCGCTCGATCCTCGTGACAGCTGCACCCGTGAGATCTTACGGTACTTATACGACGTGGTCGTTGGTGTTAAAGCTCAGCTGACGACAGAGGGTAAAATCCACCCTCTTTAACGCTACATGCCATTGGCAGTTGGCTCTCTCGCGTTTCCTTCGTCTCAGCGTTTTGGTCCATTTAAAACTGAAAGCTTCGAGAAAATTCGTAGCAAGGGGACCGTCAGACAGTTTGTTCAAGGTACGAAAAATTCGTCTTTTCGTACAAATTTATCTCCTTCATTTGTCATAAAAAATACTGCTCAGATTCTAATCCAACAATCAAATAATTAACCCCTTTTTTACGACGGCAGAAATTTATCCCAACTCTTTAAGCTGTTTAACAACGGAGTCCAATTTACGTTCTACGAAAAACTTTGAATAATCTTTTGAAATAAAAAAAATGTATGATTGTTCAATTATTGTTGCTGAAGGTAATTCTCTGAGCTTACAGAATATTTGCATATGTGTGCGTGTGTATGTGAAAGAGAGGAAGAGAGAAAGAGAGAGAGAGAGAGAGAGAGAGTTTAAACATTCGAGAAACGACCAGCTGTTTGAAATTCCAGCAATGATCGAATTTGCGTCGACCAGGTCAAGTCATGTCAAGTTGTTATTAAACGAGAGAATGAGGCGATTTTGTGTAAAATTGCTCGAGAGAGAACTCGTTGAGATGACGAAATGATCAATACGTACATAAGAGAAGATAAAACGTAACAATAAATCTACCACTTAATCTCGATGCCAGAGTAATTTATTCGCCTTACATACGAAAATATTTATTACCTACGATACAAAATAATCGTTTCATTCCTGTAATATCTTTTAGCATTTTTTCGTCTTTTTTTGGCTTAATTTATCGCCAAATCGATTAACTAAATGATTAAAAAAATGGACCAAATAATCTAACATTTATGTTGCATGACGTAAATTTGATGAGTTCTTGTTACATCTTCACAAAATTATATATAGACGCTGTATATATATATTGGAGTAGAGCTTTGCGGTACGTATATTGGAGAAATTTGTAAGCAGAGGAAACTATTGGTTTGCCTCTAATGAGGCGTGCGATTGTGTTTCGGGCTGGAGGAGCAGGAGTAGATACGTGAGTTCACATGACCTGAAGTTGGCGTATCCATCTGGTTTCACCTTTATAGGGGTACACGTGATTAATACATTGAAACGTTGTACACATGAGACGAAGTCTATATATATATATATATAACACATGTAATATATACATGACAATCATCCCCTCATATTTACTGTACTGTTTACTGTCTGTATGCACTAACATACACGAGGTATTGTTTCATCAGTCTCTTACAAATAGACACATATGCACTCTCGGTCAGCTTGATGAACGGGCTGCGCCAATCGGAAACGCGGGCTCTTTTCTTCTCTTCCCATGATCGATGATCGTCGTCGCTCCGTAACGTCAGAATGTCGATTGGTATAGAGAGCCACACCCGTGAACGATTTTCAAGTGTGCTCCAGCATGTAATAACATCTATACATAATTATATACATATATATATATTTAAATAAAAATATAAAAAATGTATAAAATTTCTAAGATAACATTTTTTTAAATTCAATTTTACTTAATTTTTGGAGTCAATCATATTTTTGATAATTATAATATCGTCTTCGTGAATAAATTGCCTATTTTTTTTTGTAACTCCACTGATAATTGATAAATATTCTTGGGAGGACACTTTTGCGATAATTATAATTCGGATTTTATCCTGTATCGTAAAACGCTGGTTTACTTTCCAAAAAAAAAAAAATTCTAAGCACATCGTTGTACGTAGACCGTCATTATACGTTTTTGCTCCGATGTGTCCTGTACGCTCGATATAGTCGATATGGGGCTGCATGTATACGCTGTATCAGTATAAAAATTAAATTAGAAGAGTCTATAATCCGACTTAATCCGCATTTGATGGTCAGACACGCAACTCAACAGGTCAAGGGGTGGGCGATATTAGAGGGTCACAGTTGACAAAGAGCCATGGAACCATCTCGTGGGTGCGCGCAATATAGAACCGGCGTCTCGTGGGTACTATATATATGTATATATATATATAAAGCGTCCCACGTTCTCCAGATGAGTGTTCTCCGAGCTTTATTTCTTGCGTACACACATGAGAATAAATGTAAATTCATGATACACCTGTCATCCACTTAAAGTGAGTCTACGCGCTGCACACAAGAGTGTAGTTGAGTATAAATAATATATGCTATATGTATAGACGCTTATACGCAGATCTAAAAAAACACGCGGGTGCTCATCTATTTTTTTTTTCCTCTGTTTTTTTTTTGTCGTTTTTTTTTATATGATCCTGATGAATATTAATGAATTCGTGAAACATTTTTGAGTTTTTGTATTCCTTTCGCGTGCAGCTTAGTCACCGTTCCGACTACGCTTCGGTGATGTGTATATATATATATATATATATATATACACACACACACACACATATGTATATATATATATATGATTGTATGGACGAAATCGCGGACTCACAATCCAGCGCGCCCGCTCGTGGACGATGGTTACGGGGAATATCCACTTTTACGTGGAGTATTCAAATTCCTCGTGAGAGTGTGCCCGGAATGAAAATTTTGCCACGACTACATCATTCCCCAGTGTGTCTTTTGGGTGTATATATGTACTTCATAGCTCGTCATGGACGCATTCGTCCTTTGCGCGACCAACGAATCAGCTCACCTTATTCACCTGCTCTCGTTATATTTGCACTCTCATTTTATTTCATACATGCGTATATTGGTATAAATTTTCGTCCCTCTTATTATTATTATTATCATTATTAAATTGGCGATCTCGAGTTCCCACTGAACCGAAAGTGTTTTTTCCAAATGCAGCTATGCATAGCTGCACAGCGTATAACGAGATTCGATAGTCTCCGCGGTGTCTCCTCATAGAGTCAACTGGCGTTCGAGCAAATACGAAACTGTGTAAGATAATATACACGTAGAATGCGAGAGAGACATTCGAAGTAAAAGGCCTGGTGTAGACCGGGTCCGGTACACCAGGGCGGTGCTGATCGTCGGACAGTACACACGGGAAAAGCAACTATTACAGCTTTAGAGCGTTTCACATACACAGGCGCATAAACATTTATGTGTCTATAGTGTATCAGACATTTATGTACATGTATATGTATGCTTAAGGCTGGTACACCCGTCGGAGTGCAGTGTTCGGTCTCACACGATCGCGGTTATAGACGTCGCGTCAACATATATATTTATATAATACGTATATATTTTATACTGTGTACATAGTATGGATATATATATATATATATATGTATATGTATATTTAGTATAACACGAGACATAGAAGGGGTATTCCGGCGCTGATAAAAGGTTATGCGAGGAATGCAGTTTGCATGAGAGCGTTACGCTGGGAAATTAATTATTGCCTGTAAATTAGCCATCCTGGTTTCCCCTCTTTTACGAACCACTACTAGTCTCCTCCTTGCTCACTCGCTAATATCTCGTCTGTATTGCGTCTCACTCTTCTTATCTATAGATCCGATCGACAATGAGGGTGAATTTCCCATCGACTGATATAATCGATCGCTCGATAGTTACATATATATATATATATATAGTCTTGGAATTCTCGGTATATCGGATATAATATGGTTCGAGAATATCAAGCCTTTTGTATATTAATCACTCTGTGTGTGAATATAATATGTTATTTAACATTCGCTACTGGTTATCAATTAACGTCAAATTAATCATATAATCGTTAATTGGTATATATTGGTAATATATTTCCAGCCCAGCAGAATATCTATCAGGAAAATATATTGGCCGTTGATTTTTTTTTTTACATTGTTGGGGAATGAAAGAAAATTAAAAAATTGGTGACATTATGCTGCGAGTTGTCGCGAATTATCACGGTTGCTCTTTGTCAAATTCATCCTGTAACCGATTTAGACGGCAGTACGAGAATTTTGAGAGCATTGTAGGAAATTTCAAGTAATTCTAACTCCAGTTCTGTCAATCTTAACGTAGATATATAAATTAACGGTTTGATGTTGGAGTAATATCAAGTTTGAATTTGGGGCAATATTTTAAATAAGACAGCATATGTAGAAATATTATCGCAGCCTGCTCTGTTGGAAATTGACAAGCCACTCTGATGTTCTATATTTAATATTCACTCGCGATATAATATTTTATTGATCCTACCATATTTAGCTCATATATCATTCAAGCATCAATACTTAATGATTCTTAGAATAAACTTAGGCAGCTATATAATGAATTTAGCTGATTTTTTACAACATTTTTCCAACGTACCATGATTATTATTTAATTATAAGCTTAACACAGACTGAATCTCTCTCATTAATTATTTTCTCGCTTTGTACATAAAACTTTGTGCATTTTGGGACAAAATTCTGGTCTGCTAATATTAATTAATAGCACTCTGTGCCATTTGCCAATAATTTATAAATGCAATAATGTACTGTGAGCATTCGTGATTAATCAAATTGATCAATAATTAATTATATGTCTAGATGTTCGTCCAGTATCGAAGTGACTTATATATGCACGTCATAGAATACCACAGTATGAGAGAAAATGAGGAGAAGAGAAAGAGGGAGAGAGAGAGAGAGAGATAGAAAGACCTGTGAATCAGCGGCGCCTTGGTAAACTCGTAAGTACCATACTTAGAGCGTACATATACGCATACGTATGGGATCAAGAATCGTGGTAACCTGACCATCGAAAGGAATATACTAGGGCATCCGGCGTACACATACAACACATCCATACATACGCACATGCACGCGCGCGCTCGCACACACACACACATATATATGCGTGCATAACCCGTGGCTTAGAATAAACTCAGTTTACTTAAGCATGACGGGCACGCGCGTATAGTATGGGAGAGAGCCAGGCCAAAGGAGAGCCGCCAAGCGCCATCTACCCAGTGACCAAGAATAATTGTCATTCTACGACATGACGAGACACGGGACCCTTTGCTGGCTTTTGCTTTGTGGTTGGTTCGTTGTCACTCGCTGCTGGCCAGCTAGCTGCTCGCCTCTGCGTGAACGCCGCGAGATTCCGTCGGCCAATGCTCATGTAGACGTATTCCCGCCACCCATGAACTCTCACCATCAGGACTATCTCAGTACTAGCAGGCTTCATGACATCAAATGGTCACCATTGCACACATACGCAAACTCACACTGCATTTACGATGCATACTTTATGCATTGTGCAAATAAATGTCTATTTGATAGATAAATAGCAGGCTGCATACTTATAAGCACAACAGTATATGTTTACCCGAGTATCGCCGTGTACCATCATCGCTGCAAATGAGAACGATTGTCGTTTGTATTCGCGCACACGCGTATATTACATTACGTTCCTGCCCACATTCCTTCCATTTCATTTGTACATATGTGTCACGTGTATGTTTCCCTCCTATTCCAGTATACTATAATACACCAGAGGGTGCCTGGTATATTTCTGGAAGGCATGGGAACAGTTGGACGTCCCAGCACTGTGCAGTACTCGCGAATATGATTTTATTACCGATATGTTCGTGTCAGTAATCGCTCATGAATTCGGATTCAATTATTCGTAGACTGGGAATCAGTCTTGGAATAATTGAAAACGATTTTTTTATTTCTCTTTAGGATCCTCGGTGTTAATCTCATTATAGTAATTGTATTCTATAACTTATGTCATTATTGATGCAGTCATATGACGATGATGTAGGGATTTCAGCTCTTTAGTTCCATTGCCAAATAATTGAAATAAAAGTTGATAAAATTTTGAATTTTTTTCCTCGATATAAGTTAGAGAATAGAATTTTAGCCATTTATGTCTTGCTGTGTAATCGGTTTTTTTTTTAACAAAGAAAATATTTCTTACGTACATCGATTAAAAGATCGTTAAATTAATTGAATGGTTCGATTTCCTCGTCGAATCGCGATCTTATATCGTCGGATCTCCCTGCGTCTGTTTCCAGTATACTATAATACACCAGAGGGTGCCTGGTATATTTCTGGAAGGCATGAGAACAGTTGGACGTCCCAGCACTATGCAGTACTCGCGAATATGATTTTATTACCGATATGATCATGTCAGTAATCGCTCATGAATTCGGATTGAATTATTTGCAGACTGGGAATCAGTCTTGGAATAATTGAAAACGATTTTTTTATTTCTTTTTAGGATCCTCGGTGTTAATCTCATTATAGTAATTGTATTCTGTAACTTATGTCATTATTGATGCAGTCATATGACGATGATGTAGGGATTTCAGCTCTTTAGTTCCATTGCCAAATAATTGAAATAAAAGTTGATAAAATTTTGAATTTTTTTCCTCGATATAAGTTAGAGAATAGAATTTTAGCCATTTATGTCTTGCTGTGTAATCGGTTTTTTCTTTTAACAAAGAAAATATTTCTTACGTACGTCGATTAAAAGAGCGTAAAATTAATTGAATGGTTCGATTTCCTCGTCGAATCGCGATCTTATATCGTGGGATCTCCCTGCGTCTGTTTTCACCTTTGCATGCACGCGCACACACACACACACATACGATTCGACTTTCGTTCTTCATCTCTCTCTCTCTCTCTCTCTCTGTCCTAAGTTCACATACACAGATAAGCATTCTTATTTTTATTCTCTTTTGGAACGCACACTTTGCTCGGCAACGACTCTGTTTTGACTTCGATGTTTCATCCGGTGTCAGATTACCAGCCACTTATCAAGCCCCGTCGTTCACCGATTATTTGTATAACATTCCACTGTCTATTATTTGAATTACCAACCCCGTGGCTGAGGCTCGAATGAGACTGAATTATCGGGCCACGATGAAAGAATTGAGCGAGATAAAGATTCTCGTCGATTCCATGCATCAAACGTACATTGCGTGCAGACACATTTTGCTCCACCAATTGTAGCGATAATGTGCAAATCCATCAACGAAATTCAAACAAAATTTTCTTCATTTATAACACGCTGGGTTTATACGAAATTTTTACAGAATTCCATCCTTCAACGAGAAACAGCACGGCATATTTGAAAAATAATCAAATATGATGAAATATTACTTTTCGAAGGAAAAGAGAGATATTTTTGCAAGCGACAAACTTGTAGGGATTTTTTTTTTGAAATTTTTTTCTTCAGTGACGCCTGCAAGTGTTGTCAAATGTCTTTTATATTCTGAACGCAACATCTTTTGTCCCACATCTTGTCATGAAAAAAATTGAAAAAAAAAAAGACGTATGTAGTAACGCAGTAAAAATAAGTTTATAATGCAATGCATTGAAATATGCATTGTCAGTTGTGGCAACGCAATTTATGCCCGTTCTTTTGCAGCCAGCGAAGTGCTGTAATTTTTCATATATATGTATTTGTACTTGCATATTCCAGCAAAGTATAACAGTGGTTCATTCAACGAGAAATCCTATGTACGTAATATCTGGTGTGTCAGGCAGCAAGAGCAGTGCCGCAGTTGCGCGATTAAAGCACGTATCAGGTATCTCTCGGGGGAGTTACCGTGACTGGGAGAATGGATAAATAATGGAATCCAGAGTGTACGTATACATATATACAAAGAGAGGGGGAGAGAGGGATGGAGAGAGAGAGAGAGAGAGAGAGAGGGAAGGATACGCATATATGCTACATAGCATTGCCCTCTTTTCGTATGCCGAGGTGAGAGCATGTTACGCTATCGTAGTTCGGCAACCGTGCGACAGCCGCAAGCACGATTTCGTTCTTCGATATCGGAAATCCGGGAGCTTAAAGCAACCGAGCTTCCTCAGAGACGGCTTCCAGCCCTGATCCCCGGTGATGCCAGCCTCGAGGACTGCTTTCTGTTTGAGCTCGAGGTGGAAGAAACATCTAGGGGGACAACCGTGATCCCGAGCTATATAGACCAAAACATCGAAGCAACAGTATCGACGTATAAGCCTCATCTATACCCTGTGGCGTAGATCTTGCATTAACTATGGATTTATAACGATGTGCTTGTTACCCCAGCCTATGGCAAAGACAATCAAGACATTAATATATAAATATATAAAAGGTGAACGTAAAATTAAAGCTCCAGCTGTTTACTTTGATCGATAAGTTTTTTGGCATATTGATAAAAAATTAATTAATTACAGTTACAACCTCGTGTATGTGTTCTTCGCAATTCTCCAAGCTTTAAAACGTTCATTGGTTTTATAATTGGCTTGTATTTATTTTAAACCTCATTAAATACGTATATAGAGACGTCCATTGTATAATAAATTTTGAATAGTCACCTAGTTAACGTTTATCCTAGTGGCTATTCGACATATACGTCCTCATTATTATTAAAACAAAATGTTATTCATAACTCAACCCATTATTTGTCAGGTGAAAGCCTTCGCAGGGTTAACCATCACCAATCGATTCTTTGTCGTTTACGATTACCATCCGGAGAGCCATTATTGGTCGATGATCGATTCCCTTTCCTGCTGACATTGAGATATATATATATATATATATATATATATATATATAGTATATATGTATGCAAAGAGAGAGAGAGGGAGAGAGAGACATACAAGAGTGAGCAAGGTATTAGGGACAAATTGCCGAGAGTGAGACTCCCTACGAGCACGAGGGCAAGAGGAAGTAGGCTCTGCTGGAGCTTGAAATCAATTCCTGAGCCCCAAATCATCGTATGCTCTGCCAGATCCCTGCATCGATATATATATATATATATATATATATATATATATATATATATATACGTCCCAGAAGCGAGACGGGGAATGTGTGCACGCTCGACGATATTCTGCTCCATGCTTCATCGAGCTCTGTGAACGCTGGAAAGCGAAATTCAAAGCGTGTATCACACATAGACAGATACAAACACAAATACACACGCTGCACACATACAAATATCTGAAACCACGGAAGATCGAGGCACAGATCATTACCACAGTCACAAGCGACGCCATATTGCTGGTGGTTCACATGCACAAACGTTCATATTAGGACGTCGGTCGACGAGCCAACGTCAGGCAAGTCTCTCGAAGGCGGTCGACGACAATCAGATCGAGGGAAATGAACGGTAAACATTTCTGGCTATTTACCTTCCGGAAAATCTTTCAAGGGGATGACAGAATGTCAATGGTCCATGCGGGAATAGACGACCATGACGATGATCACGAGTCATTTGTTGACTGCTCAGCTTCTTCATGCCTGCACACATATAAATATACAAAACATTCAGTATTGTTAGGGAACTCGAGAAATTATGAAGGGTGGCGAATTAAAATTAATGTAACGAACTTTATAAAATTAGTATGTATTATTTTTATTACGGAGACAATTTGTTCTCGTTACGCGTGGTCGGGTCGAACTGACGAGAGCGTTCCTCGTCATAACCGTCGTTACAATTTGGCAAATTGAGTCTATGCCTCGATAATCATAATAATGTCTGGATATTGAGAGTAAATACCGAATATAGCGGTAAAGTCGCCACCATCTCTATGTATATTCGTGTGTCACAGTATATATATATATATATACTTCATCCATGTATATTTTTTTTCTTGAGTACCTATTGTACGTTTCGAACGACACAAACGGAATTTATTTATTCACTTACGCATATCAATTGTTTGACGATGAATCTAAAAGGAGATATGAGAACTATGAACAGAGCCTGTTCCTCCAGAGCCCTTTTAGCATTGAGCCATCCATACTATCTAGGCATACGTATGATATAATTGTATCCATTCGTCCGATAAGAATCTGGATGGGTTCGACCGATTCCTGCATCATTCCTCAGACTCCTCTGCCAGGGCCAGATGCTGGTAACGCGGGCTATAGCGAGGAGAAACGTATTGCTCGTTCATCGAGATCGGAATCGATTTAGATGGAAAGAGCGAGACGCCGCGATACGTGCGAGATAGACGGAGATCGATAGGGGTGTGCGAGAGTGATGGGAAAGGAAATACCATACAGGTGTGTGTTTGCTTTTGTGTTTGTTTGCGTGTGTCTGTCCACATCCGGGAATGAGAATGACGCCTCTGAATGATCACTATATGGCGCGGCTACAGACTCACATCATCGGTCGTCATCGATTGTACGTTCTTACCGATGACCTCGCGTTGCACTGCCATCGATAGATATTCAAGTACACTAATGCGAATGTATATATCGCATTCGTCTTTCTTTCTTCTTGTTTTCTCGTTTTAAATAGAACATGACTTGTTTTGTGTGTGTGTGTGTGTGTGTGTATATGTCACTCGAACAAAGGACAACGCAAGTAGCGCCGGAGCACTGCAGACTCTCATACACGAGGTCACGAAATACGCGGTATTAAATTTATATCGTTAAAATAGTATATAATCGTAAAAGGTATGTAAAACGTCGAGAGCAGCTGCAGGAATAAAATCAACATGAGAAAAAGATTGTGTCATGTGATATGTCATGTTTTATTCTCACGATTTTCATACTTTTAAAATTCTTACGAGAATCTGTCACAAGGAAAATAGTTAATCAGTTAATTTATTGAGACTTGAATAACAAGGCTCAAACTGGTGTGTATACGACTGCTAGAACTTTGTGGATTTTGTGGAAAAATGCAATCGGCATAGACTTTATTTTTTGCTCATTCGGATGACGAGAGCTCGAAAGTGTGAAAATCGAGGGGTCAAAAATGGAAAAAAAATAAAAGAGAAACGAAAAAATCCTGTGCTGATTTCATGGACCATTGGAGCTGCAGTGGTTGACGATGAATGGTTACCGATTACCAATCCCCGGGGCATCGTAATTGTCTGAATTATTGGTCCCGGCTATCTCCGCGCGTTCTCTCCCTCTGTTTCACTCTCGTGCTCTATACCGGATATTGCCAAAGCGACCAATAATTTCTGTTGACTCGCCGTGATAACGGATTCACAAGCAAAGCACTTTACAGCGTTGATTTAATTTTTGAGTTCATTTACAAGCATTGCTGCGTTGATTTTCCGATAAGTTTAAAGTGACTTTAATGGGCTCTGATAGTGACGTTTTTCGATTCATTAATTGGACACATGTTTTTAAATTTTTAATCGCAAAGTTTATCTGATATTTCCTGACAAAATACTATCGATAAAAATATACTCAACCGTGAAATGCACAGTTTAAATTTCTTGGTTCGAGACAGATTAATTTATCAGAAAAGCACACTCCAATTATTCTTCTCTATCCTGGCAATGCTCTATCTCTCACCAATTTAAAGGCTACAGCAAAACAATTAAGTCACAAACAGGACAACGGCGACGACAACGATCTGCTTCCAGCCCTTAATTATCGTTTTCATTAAAGGAAGAACTTTGCTCGTGTCGTGATCCTACAGAGTTTGTCACGCTTCCGTTCATTCAACCCCCTCCTCCTCTCCAATTAGCCCCAACGATCGTTGAGTTTCTCCAATCGTCGTTCACGTTTCTCGTGTCGCTTTATTTATTATATAACTAAAGTCAAGCTCTTCCAAACCTTGTGTGAAGCTCTCAGAAAATTTTCAGCAATTTCTCTCGCGATTGCAATGTCATTTTCTATAGAAAAATCACGGAAATTTGCCAAAAAGTGTGACAAAAACTTTACCTTGCTTATACGAATTGAGTATTATTAAATTTTTCTCACATCTGATCATCGCATCTAAGATTTCGTTTGAAAGATAAATTTTCGTTACGTGATCCTATTCACGTTTTAGCAGCTAAGCCAGAAATGTAAACAGTGGATCTCATGTTAGGTAAATTATACACAAGTATATAATTTATGTGTATAGTGACAGCGTTGAGCATATCGTATATATACATAGAAACGGTGATGACTGCCGCGATGGCGCCGTAAAGCCTTCATCGTCGTCGGCGCGTTGTTGGTCATGCTGTATTTAATCGAATTTGTGTCCAAGGTCGTATTCACCGGGATACGACCGGCGAGTGGGGTGTCGAAATTAACTTTGGTCTCGGCAGGGTGACGTAAAACTAACCCTGTTTGGTCACATAAAGAGAGATGGAGATGGTCGAATAGCGAGGGCCACCGGCGACCAGGGAACACGAGTCTCGCGATGAGGGCTATATAGGAGAGGGTTGTTATGTACCGAGCGAGCAGGCTGTGCTGGCAAAAGTGGTGGCGGTAAACGCTAGATCAGCCGACACTGTATATATACCCAGAGTTACGAGAGAGTTACGATGAGAGTGAGGGAGAGAAAGTGTGTGTGTGTGTGTGTGTGAGAGAGAGAGAGGCAGCAGAGAGTGGTTGAACGAACGGTATTACCTCTATATCGCCCTTCACAGCGCCACAGCAAACCTCCGAGGGGACACTTTCACTCTTTGCTCTTTTTTTCCTCCTGTACCGTATGTTTTGCCAGTTCGTCCATGTATGCCCTCGTTCGAACGATGAAATTGACCATTTTGCGACAGTCAATGGTACAAGCTCGTCACTTTCGTATCGATGTATGATCCTTCCACATATATATATATATATATATATATATATAGCCATACAGTGTAATATTTGTATGCAGTCAACGAAGACTATAGTGGTGTGTTTCCACGATTGGCGTGAATTGGAGCGAACACGAGAGTGGTTCGAGTATATATTTTGAATAGTCTCGAGGGTTCGTGTGGCTCGCCCTTCGATTCGATTTTCTCGATCGAACGCTCTCCACAGCTCTCATCTCGTCAATGGCCAGTAACCTGCTGATGCATGCCGTTCGATTATCGACACGTCACCGTTGCCAATAGCACACAATGGAAAAAAAAAAACACTTTCATCGTTATTTCATAGGATCATATATACGTCTATGTACAAATGTACAAATTGAACGCAAATTGAATCGGTTTGTAGGTGCCTGTCTATCGGAGCGCAGTTAGCGAGCTATCAGAAATAATCTCAACTGATTGTATTAAGCATTTGGCATGCATTCATATATTTCTATAATCCTATTTTACAATCATTCGTATATGTTTTCATTTTTTTTTTCTGCAGCTTTTCTCATTATCGTTAAATCGTAATGAAGATAAGCATTTTAAAAATAATAATAGAATTGGTGTAACGACTCTTGCGATATTCATAGAATTTTATGAGTCAATCAACCTTTTATTCCTTTTCCACTTCCTCTTGAGGATCTATCGGTATTTTAAAATTCAAATTTCACATATCTAAAAAAAAGAAAAAAAAACAGTTTCATCGT
Source organism: Dyspetes luteomarginatus (assembly GCA_963669185.1). NCBI lineage: Eukaryota > Metazoa > Arthropoda > Insecta > Hymenoptera > Ichneumonidae > Dyspetes > Dyspetes luteomarginatus. Next base: position 14,528,640 of record OY769911.1, on the reverse strand, counting down.
TATTTCATAGGATCATATATACATCTATGTACAAATGTACAAATTGAACGCAAATTGAATCGGTTTGTAGGTGCCTGTCTATCGGAGCACAGTTAGCGAGCTATCAGAAATAATCTCAACTGATTGTATTAAGCATTTGGCATGCATGGCATATGTTTCTATAATCCTATTTTACAATCATTCGTATATGTTTTCATTTTTTTTCCGCAGCTTTTCTCATTATCGTTAAATCGTAATGAAGATAATTATTTAAAAAATAATAATAGAATTGCTGTAACGACTCTTTCGATATTCATAGAATTTTATGAGTCAACCTTTTATTCCTTTTCCACTTCCTCTTGAGGATCTATCGGTCCTTCGAAATTCAAATTTCATATATCTAAAAAAAAAAAAAAAATCAGTAACGTTGAGGTTTTTCTTGTCACGATAGTTGAACAGGAGCCAAAAGGAATGAAGAGAAAATCAATCGATTCATCGCGAAAATTTCGAGGTCCTCCATTGAAGGATTACAACTATTTTATTACTTTTTTCTCATTGTTTGTATCCCGGCCCTAATTTCGCCCATTGTGCTGCTTTGCATTCTCCATTATTGTGCGAAATATACGCTTCGTTCATTTCTGATAGGAGATAGCTTGTAGGAAAACTGGTAATTCGGTACTTTATCGATCTTTTCATCTCGTTCTCGTAAAATCGGAATACAGCTCTTCCGATTAGCCATCACGTTTCCGTACAATACTGTATACACATATCGATTCAAGAATCTAGATAGATAGGGAGTGAGAAATAGAGTCGGACTAGCTGCTGTGTGCGCACACGGAGAGGCCACACCGGATTCGCTCCACTTGCTGGATTACACTAGCATCTGCCCGGCTCATGGCACTCGCGGAACGAACGAGAGAGTGTTCTACAACGTTCTCGAGAGCTCTCACGGTGCACTCTGTATAGAGGTAGAGACATCGAGTGTTGTGTGTTGCGGTGTGCGGCGATCCAGCCCACCAGCAAATTGCCACTGTAGCATACGATATATACATATACATATACATATACATATACATATACATATACATATATATATATATATATATATATATATATATATATATATATAGATGTGGAGGGTACATATATATATGTACCCTCCACATCTGCGTGAACGTTAATGCAGATGTGGGTCAGATTGCGCACTGGTATTACGCACGAGTATGTGTACGAGGACAAGTGCCGGGAGTGCGAGAGATGTCCGCGATTCTTGGAATACACGAGAGTTTCTCGCTCGGTGTATATATATATATATGCAATGTTCATCGTCGTCTTGTGATCATCATCGTCATCATCGCCGTGATCCATGGCAAAAAAAAACACGAATCGGTTATATATACACGCATATGCGTGAGTTTGATAAAACAAGCGGGTGGCAAGCCCGTTGATTTATAAATTGCATACAGTAGCGACTGGAAAATTGATGGTTTCTGCGACTTCTGTGTCTCAATTCACAGCTGGTGATTGTAAATTTTCTACATGCTTGTGGAACTTTAAAGTACTCAAACACACACACACACACACATATATATATATATATATATATATATGACAAACGTTTACCAAAGCGATTCGCAGTTTCATGGATATTCACGCAGACAACTTGCAAACTTAGTCGGTCGCGTTGGCTGGCTCATTTCTTTGTGGATGGTGTGTCGGTATCAGGAGGAAAAAAGAGAAAAAGAGGATTAGGCGCAGAACTTTTCAATAATTGCGACCACGAGCCAGGGTCATAATGAAGCGAATGAACGTGAAATTACCGCTAACACGCGCGTGTCTTCCAACCGCGATGCTATTATTCGAAAAGTTTTGAGCGTTTTAATGGCCTTCAGTAAAGGGAGGGTCGAACGATCCCTTGCGCGAGACCGTTCCCGAAAAGTCGTTACAACTACCCGTGTGGCACCGCGTCCGTCCCCCGACGATGAAAACTGTTCTCGCGGTCGTCTCGTTCCAGGGCCTGAACTCTTTTGCGCCTGCCGTGTGCACTTGCCTCTCTCCTTCCCCATTCCCCCCCCCCCCCCCCTCTTTCTCTCTGCCTCTGACGTTTCGTTCTTGTCTCCCGTTTCTATCACTTCCCGGCTTTTCCTTGCTTTTCTTCAATCTATATATGCATATATATATGTATATATATGTATATATATATGTATGTATATATGTATATATATATATATATATATATATATATATATATATATATATGGGTACTATTGAAGGCAGCTCCGTCCGCACAGCTTGGGTTTTGCTGCAGCTCTTCTCTTGACAATAACTCGCTTCAATTTATACTTCAAATTATCAAGCTCCCGCATATAGGCAGTTACTTCAAAGATTTATCGCCGATCCGCGAGTAAATTTTCACTGTGAATCCTCGAGAGCCTGCGTGAGAAGGATGATAAGAATGATAAAGGAACGAGAGCGAAAAAGAGAGAGCTCTCGAATGAGATCGCACGTTGAACGGTTGTAAAAAATGGGATAGACGCACCACCCATATATTGTATCTTTCTATCTCAGGAGTTATAGACTTGTCTCTATCGTTCGATGCATAGATCAGCGTGGCTCATGTGGCTGATCGCCAGTTATCGAATCTCAATTTTATTCTCGTTTCGTCCATACTTTGCCATGATGGGTTTATGCTTTTGTGGTTTGGTATACTATTTTTGCCTGATGCAACGAGATATTGTTAATTGATTGCACAAAATTCGGATTTTTCTAAATGCACGTTTAAGGAGTAGCAAATCGAAAATGCAGAATTTAACGCGTGTTTCAATATGGTCGAATATCAATATTAAATGATATTCGCTATATTAATCCTGTAATAAACTTCACTGCTGTTAGGGAGAAAAATGGTAAAGTTTCCATTTCATCGTTTTTTGTTTACAGCCCGCGCGACGATTATTCATCAGCCACCTTCGTTGGAAACGATCGAATTATTGTATTATTGTTTCCCTTTCAAACGAAGCCATTGCGAGGGGTGGTTCACCATTGCCTACTATGAAAAAATGTGAATTTCGATTAATAATAATTTTAAAACTTCTCTTATACATTACCCTTGTAAAACATATAAATTTTTGGCCAAAGAATTTTTCCAAATTTAAATAACGAAATATTTGTTGATGGATGGCATAATTGGAAAAGTCCATGCACGACGTTACATTATTTTATGATCGTGTTTATGATTTTATGTATATCGTGTTGTCATTGATTAAAAAAAAAACTATTTCTAAGATTTCCAGAGATTGAAGATACATACGGCAGAAATTTTGCCTATGCCAACACCCCCAGCTCGTTTACGTCTTTCCTCGCTCCCTTTTTCATATTCCTCGTTTTTTTTCTTTATTTACAAAAACACGTTATAGTACAGTTTTTTTTTTTTTACGGTATGTCTCTTTACCCCATTTGCTCTTTTAAGCCAAAGTTTGAATTGTAAATAAATAGTTTCTCGCCACATGCCTACGTATATATATATATATATATATATATATATATATCGTGCCGCAGGGAGACATCGAGATAAAAAGCAGATTGCGAGAGAGAGGAGCGGCCAAAAGCACTTGGTCGAAGAGCTATCGACGCTTCATTCCGCGAATCGTTTAAATATGATTTAGAGTCAGGGGCCCGTTTTCGCTGTATGTGTAACGTCTACCTTACCCACCAATTTACCGATTCTTGGTAACCTTTCCCGGGGCGTCAACCACCCATTTATCGACGAATCGAAATCAAGCATGGTTCGACGGTAATATTGGTATCGTCCATATATACTTGTACACACACACATACAGTGATTGAATGTGCGTGCATGTGGGCAATAAAGTTGCTCGCACGAGACTGCCAGGGTGATAGATCCGGGGCTGAATTAAGCATCAGATGAAGCTATGTAGTGAAAAACGCTTCGAGAAAGCAAAGCAATTTTAATCGGTATGGACAAGAATCAAACGAATAGCGTCTATCGAGCTTGAAAATTACGACTAAGAAAAATATTCGTTAGGATGTTTTACCCAATTTTCGAGATAGGTGTGACAAAAATGAATGTTTTTGGTTTAATTAATATTGACAACAATAAAAAAAATAGGATCTATCGATCACGTGAGCTTGAAAATTGATTGTCCGAACATTTTGAGAACCAGAAAAAATATTCCTTACCATATATATCATAATTTTCGCCATAGGTGTGATAAAGAACGAATGTTTTGATGATTGTGCAGTAGGTAAGAGGAAATTGAGAGCAAATATTACAAAATAATAACCAGTAACGCGAGACTAGCTCGTGGTTTTTAAAATTCATATCAAGGGTGAGCCAAACGTTGTCCGATTTACATGTAGATAATTGAGTTCTGCTGTTGAGCACGGAATATAATATAGAACTGCGTACGCAGATATTATCGAAATCGTGGAAAAGCTGGGACTTGTCGGGGATTGCGTGCAGCGTTAAATGAATGATTTTAAAATGGAAAGGTGTAATTAGAAGCCTCAGTGGAGTTTTGGTGTGACGCGATTAAATCAAACTTGTTAATTAAATCTGGCAGCGACAAATTGCTCAAATGAGCTCCAGCACTAAAGTTAGCTCAGGATTGGTTGGCGCTTCGTTGACTACTCCGGTGTTACTTTTCTTGCTATAGCAGATGGAGTTTTGCACATGTACTCAAACACGCACAGCAGACAGACATACACACACATGGATTTCACAGACAGCGAGCTTGTTGACGCTACGACGATCCCTGGATTTTATTAGAGAAAGAGGGCACAAGCGCGAGTTGATCCCAGCAGCAGAGGGTGCGCAATTAAAGAGAACCTCGGCTCTTTCAATGTTTTTGCCACTTCTCTCATACCCCATATCTTTCACTGCCGCCCTTCTACACCCCACCCTCCCTCTCTCGTTTACCTACCTTTAGTGGAATCTTTTTTCTTCTTGTTCCCTACTGCCCTTTTCTTTTCCCTTCGCCAACCATCCCCTCCACCCCCTCGTTATCCCACGCGTACACTTTCTCTCACTCTGTCTACGTAGCCCCTCGAGCCTCTCCACCGCATCGGCTCTACTGCAGCTCTCTACACCCCGTCATGAGGTTATTTGCAGCAACGACCAATCGGTGCGAGCATTCCTACTGCGGAACTCTAATTAACTCGAAGCCTCGAGAGTAACCGCGAATTCCCTTTCTACTCACATTTATTATATATATATATATGTGTGTGCACCGCCTTTATTTCCTTTCGCCAGGAATGTCAATTGAATCCGATTCTCACAGCCAAAAGTACCTGCAGATTTAGTGACGTTGGGTACATCCGTTGGGGAAATCCACCAGTAGAACGAATTATCCTCCCTCAACTGCCGAATATTTAATGCGGAAAAACCTTGTCTATTGTAGCCAGTTATTCTAGGACAAAAGCATGCTTGATTTTTTTTTTATGTTTATTAAAATCGTGTTCACTTCTATTCTGGATTGTGCACCGGACCAGCTTGAAGATTTTCATAATTAAAAATGTCAGACAAAGACATTAAGGAAGAAATACAATTGTGAATTAGCGAAATATATTGAAACTGGGCACGCATTTTTTTTTTCTAATCCTTGTCCATGCATGATTCTTCTGTTTCCGAAGATCTTTTTTCTCAGCTCGATCCCGCATACCAAAGACTCTATTAATTGAATGATTTCTGGATTCTGGGTGATTCGATAATATTCTTGAAAATGTGGATTTTTCAGTATGTAAAATAATTGTGGAATATTTCCGACAAAAAGTAAAACGGTGGTCAGGACTATTATGTGAACCGGAAAATGCAATTTTGACATTTTATGGAGATTTTTGTAGTTTGCATGGTTGATGTGCCTTCGTGAAAATGCCTTTTTGAGACGTATAAGAGGAAGAGAAAGAGAGAGAGAGAGAGAGAGAGAGAGAGAGAGAGAGAGAGAGAAAGAGAGAGAGAAAGAGAGAGAGAGAGAGTATCGACTGAATACAATAGAATACTCCGAGCCTACTCGGTACATTGCGCAATACTTTGATATCTTCGAGGCAAACGACCAAGGATAAAGTAGCATCAGGCAATAAGTCGGCGTTTGTCGAATCCTTTCGGTCGATCGAGCGTTGTCTTACGCTCGGCAGAGCGCTGAAAATATGGGAATAGTCAATCCAATACATAGAATGTCGTGTGACAGAAGACAGGTTTGTCCTATATGCTTGTTGGCAGATGCCGGGATAGGCCCATTCTCGTCTTATGCTTCGTTTACGATTCAAGACACGGTCCGTCTCGTGCCAGAACTTGGATCTAACTGGATCCAATGAACCGTATTTTTCTTTGGTACTCTTCGTAGACGTTTTGCCATTGTACGTTCAGCCCTTAACTTCACATTTGGCTGTTCCTTGTCCTCCTCAGTCCATTTTCCCATGTGACACATTTTCTTCAAAAAGTCCTAACGTTGGAGTGGGATAGACATGGCTGTCTTTTATTCGAATATTGTAGTTTCTGACCGTTACCGAGACACAAAGTTTCAACATCAGCCAATCACAATCGATTAAATGAGCATTGGAAGTTGAATGGGGACAAAAGAACAAACCGTCATCGATAGAGAAAATTGTGTTGAGCCCATTTACCCTATTTAGCCCATTTAACATGTATGTTAACAGATTGAAATAGCATTTGTACGAACAAATTATATCCACAGCCCGTTGAAAAACTGAAAAACGCCTCCGGAAAATATATGAAAAATACTTTATCGAGATAGGCAACACGACAGCGATTATCGAATAAATCGAAATGATACTCGCAATATTCGATGATTGCATTTATGACGATTAAAATATTTCTTCGTTGTGTATTTTTAAATTATTCGTGATAAGTAAAAGAGGGATTTGAGAGCACTGAGCTTAATTGAATAATCTACGTATGCATATATGGGTCGCCTATTACCTCCGCCACTTTCCATTTATTTTCTCTGTTTCCTTAAGGATCAAGGACGATGTTCTCTAGGTTGAGAAAAGACGAAAAAAAAGACGGTGGTTCTCAAGCTTTGTACTACACTAAACCTATATATATATCTATATATATATGTGTGTGTGTGTGTATGTATGTGCGTGTGTCACGAGATGATTGTTGCCATTGTACCTCCTTGTATGCCTTCAGGCATTATTATTCCATGAATTTTAAATGCGAGAAAAAAATAGCCTTCGTCTCACCTTACGAAGACTGGAAGGGATGTCTTTTCGGATGCTGGCAAAGTTGGACTGCCAGAGCATTTCTATAATGTACAATTTAGGCAAATGTTTGACTAAGATTTCCTGGATGATAACGAAAAAAAAAATCCAGATGACGACAGAGGGAGAGAGAGACACCGCTAGCATTTTTGCTGCCATAAAAGTCATCGAATTCATAAAATGTGTGGGTCGTTCCCCCATTTGACGAATGTTCAGACCCGATTCCATAAAGATCACATGCGAGTCCACCGCGAACAAAAGAACATTTCGAAGGTCCGCATGATCATTCGAGCAAGAAAATATATCTCTCGACTGTATAGCTATTATTCTTGACTCCGGACAAACGATCTTGGAACGAGAAGCCATCCACAAAAAGGAGAAGATACGTATATGCGGGCTGGCCGTAAAGTCAGGTCCGCTTGTTGAATATATTTCAAGTAAGGTTTAAGGGTCGAAGGATGGAATACAGAAGAGAATGTTGAGAAGTGTGCACTCGTACGAAAGCTTTTGCCACACGTACACAACCACAGATGGACGATCCATTATTTATTTACTTACCTGATGCTTGAGAAAGCGTGTAAAAGAGAAAATCGGAAGTGGAGGAAGAAAAAAAGTCTCTACGGTGAAGAAAGAGAGAGAGCGAGAGACCATTTGAGAAAAATATAGAGCCACACTGTGGGTCCGATGTTACGTGCTTGTCTTACATAATACCCACTCGACCTACGGTCTACGAACCAAGCTATAGCTATATACAGCAGTTCATACAAACGGCCGGAAACGTATTTTACTATCCACTACTGCGAATTATCACCAACCATACACATGTTTATGTTCGAATCGTTCCAACACCTACAGTCATGGATGAGCATTGAATTTATTCCATCGTGCTATAGTCATGTATCTTCATCATATGTATAACCTCCACTCTTCTTATTTATACCCTTCGTTCTCGGGTATTACGATAAATTTATGCATTTCTATTCTTCATCATGAATACACAGAGATATCAAAAAAAATTTTTAAGCTACTACCGTGAGTTTATTTCTTCGTAAAATTGAGCAAGACTGTGAATTTCACTATGTGCATTGTTAGCAATTATGGCTTTGCCAGGCTATAAAGGATAATCATACAACAACTCGCACAGATGTTATCAGTGCTAAGGTGGTCTATCGTATATTTAAATTTACATCAAGTAATTGTAATTCATTACACAATTGATTCTTAACTACCAAAAAATAATAACGAGTATCGTGTTTCTATGCCTATTCATTAAGTTTGTCAAACTCGAATGAAAAATCGATAATTACATCACCTTTGCATGGACAAAGTCGTCTCGTTTCCGTCGATGAATTTGTGGCAAGTTTGTGTGTGACGGTAAACCATAATCGCTCATTCTCTCATCAAGGGAAACTACACGAAGTTTCGTATAGGTGGTATGCGAGAGCTCAGACGGGAACGTAAGTGGAAGAAGCGTTGATGTGGGCAGACAGGGGAAGCGGTGCCCGTGACTTCGTCATACACCTGGTGATTGGAAGTGTTGCCATTGCCGAAAACTTATGCGGCAGTTGATCCCTTTGTTCATGGTAACATTTGGAATATTCACCCCACCTTTCTGGGAAGTTGTGAACGGCGTAAACAGTTTTTAAATTTAAACAAGTGAAAGAATATCGGATGGGCGATATGTGAATATTTTGTCCATGGTAAGAATTTCCAAGTGTTCTTTTACGACAAAGTATTGCCCGTATTGTGGAACCCTCGGGCTTGACTCAATGGACACATTTTGTTTTTAAGGGACACAGGAGTATCGTCGATTGCACTTAAATCTCAAAGTTTTCGAATGTTTCACGGTGAATATAACTAAGCAGAGAATTCTGAATCTATTCTCTTGTGCCGGTGCTTGAGTTACCACTATAATACATTATTCGTTTCTATTAGTACGAGCGATTACGTGAATTTATGTTACCGTGTCACGCCAAGCCAATGCACCACGGAACAGTGTGTGGTTGATTCGGTATGGTCCTGTATTGCAGCTTGGAAACCCTGTTGGGTCTATAATGGCGGTACTGTGTGGTTCTGGTTCTGGTGCTACCGTTTGGTGATAATGGCGTGCCTCGGTGGTTGGCGTTGCAAGAAACTTTTTGTCGATTCCGCACTGCTCCGGCTCTAAAGCAAGTCCGCCCGATTCAAGCATTTCTGCCTCCTTCGTGTTCGCCGACTTCCAATTTCATCATCTTGTCCTCGTTCTACTCTATGCCGACGACTACCCACTCCACCCCTATATTTCCTAGTCCACCTTTCGCATGGCTAACTCTGCCTCCTGTCGACGCATTTACCACTTTGCTTCGAATTCCCACCGAAACTTCCCACCTTATCCCGTAACGGCTCTTTTCGCGACCGCGACTCTTGATACGAATGTTCTACAATTTAATGTAAAAGTTTGATAAATTACCTTAAGGGTTATTAGGGGAAATGGTGGCAATTAGGATTTGGTTAATTCGCAGACTGTCGCCATGGCTAATTGGCAAACGCGCTTTAACGGGCCAATCCGGATGGTACTCTATCATTCTTTTACTTTTGTAACCCATTCAAACTGTGGACGTGAATAAATCCAAGAATTAATCTCGGTCAAAAATCTTCTGGATGGTATATACAGCTGAGTGGTGCACCTCAGTTAGTTTGTTCTTAAATCTCATTTCTTCCTGCTTAAGGTCTTTTATGACTAGCTACTTCAATTAAAATTGGAAAATATTACAAAGATAAAAAATATCTGGCGATAAAATAATTTAAGGTGACAAAAAAAAAACGCCATGAATTTCAATCACTTTAATTTCAATCTTACGAGAATATTTTTTACTTTGGCTATCACGTCCGGACAGCTTGTATCTCGGGTTCTCCATAGCCTCAGGAATTACTTGAATACTCTTCTACATGGTCCATCATACATAAAATACGGTATGATCGAAAATCCTGCAGGCATCGAAAGCCCTGGTTTACAGTGCAAACAAAGCCGCGTTTGAACAGGATCGACCAAAGAGGATTGACCACGTTCTGAAACGACATCCTTATTTCCGTGTGTTCACTGAGCAAGAGAGAGAGAGAGAGAGAGAGGAAGAGAGAGAGAGAGGGAGGCTGTAAACGATGGCAAAGAAAACAAACTCCATCCCATCGATCAACAAACTCGTACTACATTGTAATATGCATACCGTTGAGTGGTGTGTGTGTGTGAGCATGTGTGTGGGTGTGCAAAGGAGAATAGAGCCTGGTCTTTCATGTAAATGTGATCTGTTATCAGTCGGTCGCACGAACCGTCTAGAATATTTCATGTCCAACCAGAAAATATAAAGTGGATTATATGACCTAAGTAAGTTTACTCAGGTTTCGCGCGAGATTTATTCGCGTGAAGTAGTTAGATTTTCATCCCACGTTTCAATAATTTGACTGGACCGTGGGATAATATAGGCGGTATATAGTACAACGTGGGTCGAATTCATAGTCTCGAGAACAAATCTCGAATAACCCTGAGAATATCTTGACGCATCGCCGTTCTGGCTGGCTTCTGATTGGTTAGCTGACTGGCGGTCTTCTACTGGATGTGGAATTTCAGTGTCCGAAACACAGTAACTGGAACAGAGTTCGCCATGGACATTGACACGATCTCGCTATATATTTGTGGTGATCGAACTTGGACCGGAAAGTTATTCACACCTCGAGCATGCAGACGGTCCCAAGTAGACGGAGCATGCAGATATCCTCCCGCAGATCGAATTATCAACGATTCAGTGGTTCGCCGCATTCAAATTAAGCATGGTTTGTTAGCTCTCGTGTCGTCAGTCCAGATCGCAGATTTCGTAGTCTAGATTTGTACCCTAGATGCCGACAGCGGACTCCCACAGTCACCGATGAAACTAAGAAGTATAGGTATGTTAGGGTATCTCGAAAATCTGATTTCTGAATAATGAGTGGAAGCGAGGGAGTTACGTAGAGTATCAAGAGACCAAACAAACTGAGAATATTCAGTATTGTCTAACAGTAAACCCAAGGACCCTCAATTCAAATTCATTCGTTACGCTAATATGAATTTGTTTCTTCAATCAATCGAATGTGTTCCCACTCTACTCTTTCTCCCTCTCTCTCTCTCTCTCTCTCTCTCTCTCTCTCTCTCTCCCTCTCTCTCTCACTCGTTTCTCTCTGTGTTTGAAGTTATCAGACATTTCTCGATGCTGCTGGCTTACAGCTACTCACAATAGTCCATCGTTTTACAGATGCACGTCACGTCTGTCGAACAATGTATGGAAACAAAGCTTTAAGCTCGACACTTTGTGTCTCTTCATTAACTCAGCCACCCTGCGCGACCTGCCAGGGTTTTTCATTCTTTTAACGAATGTTGCATAGTCGACACGAATACATAAAGCTTGTGAATAACGTTGAGAATCACTCTCTCTCTCCCTCTCTCTCTGTAACTCTTTTCCTCTTACTTTTGCTCACTTCCTGCCTTGCCTCTGTGCCACGTCGTTCTCATTATTCAAACGAGAAATTAAGCATCCCTGAGTCTTCCTCCCGCACTTTCCGACTCTGAAACAGCTTTGCCCGCGCTTTTATCTCGTCACTTCCTTTATATATGAGTCGACCTTACGAGTGCCACATGCCACGACCTCTACCTCCTCGTCTCGCCTCGATTATCCTACCATGAATTTCTACCGCAGGGCGCGCGAACCTCGGCAGCGGCAGTTTATGAATTAATCCCTGAGGGCTCCGGTTCTCCATGCGTACAATGCGTTACTTCCACAACGAGAAAATTTGACTTACAAAAGACAATAATGTTCAAACAGTTATGGCATGCTTTGCTCTGAAAGGCGAAAAGCTCGGTGAAACTTTGAAAGACTATTTCAAGAATATCTGTGGGATTGTAAAAGAAAGTGCTGGGACAAATGGATGATGAACAAATCCTCGATATTTTAGGATTGTATTAATACTCCGTGAAGTTGGAGTAATAATGTCACACGGGAGAATTTCCAACTGAGAATATAGATTCAACTCTATAATAAGTCTCGTGAAATATATTTCATTGCTAACTTCCAAGTAATTTTTTTTATAACTCAAATGACGTATCACAAAAAAATGTCAATCAGTACGCTCCATATGATATGAAACGGCGATGTCGTCAAGCTCATTTTCATATTCCAGGTATATTCAAGCATTATCTTCAGTTCCAAAATATTTTGGTCCTCTGCTCAGGCTATGTAACGCGAAATAGCTGGTTTTCTGGCTAATGCTCACCAGGCCTGGTCCCTCAGTCCCTGAAACATATATAGATATTGGCCAAAGCGTGATGGCGAGACAGGGGTGAGAGGTGAAGGCCAGCAATGAACAGAATTCCCATTCCCGTGGGTCAGATCCCTGGGGAAATCGTATCAGAACACTATGCCAAGCGATCCTTCGAAATTCACGCTGGTCAATCTCTCGGGACTGAAGACTCGATATAGAGGGCCAGTTTTCGTTAACCCACTGACGGTGATTTCCGGTCGTCGGAATCCATTCTTTAACACTTTTTGTCATTCTCTTTCGTAGCATGGTCTCATTTTTATGTTTGAAACGTCCAATTTGGGGCAGTCTGTAGGGATTTCTCTTAATTTTTCATTTATCTTGAAATTTTCGTCTGACGATAGGGGAAAAATCTTGTAGCAAGCTTAAATTTTCCTCTTAAATTTCGGTTGAGGGAAGTTTCCGGGGTGATGGCATAAATATTCTGGAGTATCAAGAGTGGCTCGAAACCTCTGGCGGTATTACCAATGAAACGTACAGTGATAACGGACGAACGGAGGAACGTGATATATAGTAGTCTTGTCGGAATTATCGAATAAATGTAACGGCGGAGAAGAACTTGCTCTTCCAAAGATTTCCGATTCGTTAATAGTTCAAACAGCCAGCTAATTATCCATAATTCAAATTTAATGACCCCTAATGGATGAGCCCTCTCGTTGATTGATGAGACACTCGCGGTTTAACAATTTCTAAAGTGTTTAATAAATAATAACAAATACATATGGCTGTTATTTCGCGTATCGCTTCCATTTTATATTGTAATCCGAATGAATCTTGAAAAACAAACTTCGAAGTGGCGCAGCCGCTGGTGCTGGAATGTGAATTTGCATGCTGCTCGAGGAGGACACGCATGGCCATAGAGAAAACGTGAAGGAGAGTTGGTTCGATGGTGAACGTGATGCAGTTAACCCTCCGTTACTCACGTGAAAAAATAATCCATTAACCCTCACGTGAGGTGTGCCCAACACCCCAACTTCAATTATATATTTTTCAATAAAAAATTGAACAAATTCGATTTTTTATTAATCTTAAGGCCCTCAGAAACATGACTCATTCGTATTTGACCCGAAAATCAATATTTTATAAGGAGATAATTGAAAATAAAGTTTTCGAGAAAAAACAAAATTCTATGAGTAGTGCCAAAAATAAGAACGCTGGGGTTTGCCCTACAGCCCACGCGAGTAACGGAGGGTTAACTATCCAGCTGGCCGAGTTACTCAGTAAGTATGTTGAACGCAAACCCAGCAATGTATTCACCCATCGCAACACTTCCTTGCTAATATTTTACTGCTTCTCGGTATTTTGAAACTGGAACGTATATCAATGCCTCTTTTCAGCCCTCTCTTATTACGCTCGGATATTCTCTCTATGTCTAGCTCACTTGCTTTCTATCGAGCTTCCTCGACAATTGTAAGCAGCAAACGGATAGTCGCTTCCAGCGAATAGAGCGCCACACTCGCAGACAAGAGAATTCATCTGTTAGGCAAAGCGAAATTGCGACTAACCACGCTACTGTTAACGTATCTCGGATATTAACGTCTCTCTGTTTCATCAGTCCCAGTCATCCGTTTGGACGACTGCAAGCTACTTTTCTAGTGGGAAATGCATTTTTTTAATGAAAAACGATTAATCTCGACTACTGACTAACCGAGAGCCCTGCTAATGAATTTCTGCCAGAGTGCAGTTGTTAATCCATCGTTTGTTCATTCACTTCTACTGACTTGTCAATGCTCCTTTGATCCTTGTGTGTCTGCATGGACACCCGACAATGTCAGGTGTCCATGTCGTCTGTTCATTCACTTCTACTAACTTGTCAATGCTCCTTTCACCCTTGTTTCTGCATGGACACCTGACAATGTGTCAATATCAGGTGTAGCTATCCGTCTGTCAAGGTACGCGCATTGATGTCACAATACAGACTCACGAATACGTCCCAATGCATGGTAGATCTCATCTAAAATTTTACTATCAAAAACTTTTACACTGCACTGTGAGGCTTTGCTTATTCTGTATCGTATCGCCAAATATCACTCAAATTCATTCAATGATAATTGAACTTTATATGCGATAGTCGATAAGTGGTATATTTCGAGCTTTCTTCCTTCTTTTTACTAATTTTAGATGTACCAACGTCATTGGTAATTGAGCCACAACTTTGCCAAAAGTCATTAAAAAAATGGACGAAAGAGTTTAGCCACTGAGCAGCCCACGATCGAATTAAAGATATGAAAGGTTCTCAATGTTTCGGGAAAAATTTGCTCAGTCTCATACGCTCGCTGACTCGTGAAATATGCATTTCCAATCCGGTGAATATAGATTCAAAGTTTCTATATGGTGAATTCACGATGCCGGAACGAAAGAAAACAAGATTGTGTGCCTTCTTACATACATTTATGTACATACGTGTGTGTGCACAAAGTCTGCAGAAGAGGAAGTACACGGTAACTGCGTCGGCAAAGAAAGAAAACGAAGTAGCTGCATAGTTGTGCCTCGTCGTAGTTCTTGTGAGTGGAGAAGCTGAAAGTAAAGGGGTAGAAAGAAGATTCGGTGGATGATGAAGAGGGTGGTTGTCAGTAGGGTTTTGTACAACGCGGGGTGCAGAAGGAAGAGCGCGTATGTACAGAAACGAATGGAAAGATTGGAAAGAGGTGAGCGATGCTGGGATAACGCAAAGAGCACACGATGGTTTTTTTTTATTGGGAAAGAGGGACTAGGAGATCGGCTGGTGAGAGAGAGCATAGGAGAGGAAAAGCAGCAGAGCAGCAAAGGCTCGAAAGCTTGGTGTGTGGAATAGGTGGAGGAGGGAAACCCCCGCCGGCGTGTACGTGACGCCGCTGTTTGCCGAACTCATGCATTCGCATTTTCATGGGTCACCGGGCATTCGATAGAGCCTCGATGCGGTACCCATAGCTATCTCAACGTGAACTTTTCGTACTTGATGCTGCGCTGCTGCTGCTGCTACTTCTCTGTCATTTCTGTGCTTCCTCTCCGCACTCCCGCAGGACCATCGGCCAACTCCCAGCCTGCCTCGTATACACATATACACGCTTTGGTCTCCGTCTCCTACCAGCTGGAACGCCACGGGAATTGAAAATCAATTTGGACAAACGGTAATAAACGGCCCGATATCGAACAGTCGAAGCTCTTGATGGCTGTCTCTTGTTTTTTTTTTTTTTTTTCAGGCGCTGTTCTTTATCATCCATTCGTTCATTTTTCCTCTATCTTTCCTTCCATCATTCGTCGTGTTTCATTTCATTTTTCGTTCTTTTGTTGGCTGTTTTCCAGCAATCTAGCAATAGAGAAATGACCAATCTTTTTGTCGATTTATATCGTCCTTGCCTTTCACTGCTGTGTATCATGTCGAATGGAAAAATTTCGTTTGTATACCCAGACTGGGCATGTGAATTTTGTTCTGTGTATTCTAAATTTGTCGAGGTTCATGACTCACATTATTATCTCTTTGCATCGCTCTATTTTGACATGTTTTCGCGATCTTATGTATTAATATAATTGATCTTTCCACGAATATAGTTAGAGAGGAAATCATCAATCTAGGTATTAGCGACAGGTATATATAATACATGATCTTCCGGCGTTTACTGGCAATGCGACAAGACTTAACAAATTGCATGACGGAGCAGATAAGTGGAACTTTCGGTCCACAGGTGTTCACTCGCCCGTTCAGAAACTAACACTTGTTCTTGAGAGTTCAGTGTTTGTGGAAATGTATAAAATATTGTATATGCTGTCGACTACAATATATGTATATGTTATAGGGAGTCGTAATATTTTATAGAAGCTTTTCAGCATCCAGCTTTTTGTTAGAATATATTACTATACCTGCTTCTGCTTATGTATATGTATTCTAGCAAAGTATCGTACTAAAGTTTATTATACGAGAGTCGTATTATAATTTTCAATAGAGTATAGCCATCGGGTGTTTCATGGTGAGCCTATGAAGTGGCAGTGAATTATTTCACGTTAATATTCAGCTGGCCAGCTTTGTTTATATCGATAAGTGGAATAAATTTTCGATAATATCTCGAACAAAATAATCATCTGCATTTATTGGATTATATGCTGATACCCCCCCCTGTTTTTCCAAAGATTCAAAATTTCCCCGTGATATTCGAACGTGAGAAGCTTGCAGTAAAAGCATGTGCTGTGAGCTCGCAGTCGCTGGCGCTGCATCTCACGCAAGAGAGTCTCCGGCATTACTCCCGAGTGGCGGGGCGCAAGCCTAAAAATATCACGTTGCGCTTGCGAGGGAGCAAACGAGGCCGAGGGCTTCGTGAAAGTGCGAGTGGAAGAGACCGACTCTCATAGCATGAAAGAGGGAAAGCACACGACGTGTAAATGGCCTTTAGATATCTGCATCCGAGGTACGTTTATTGTTTTAACTTTCAGACTCGTCGGTCGTTGTTTCTTTTTTTTTTTTTTGTTTCCCCCATTTGACTGTGACTGGAAGCTCTATTGGTCTCTCTTTCTCTCTCTTTCCCTTACTTTTCTGTCTTCCTCTTTCTCATAGTACCATGTGACCTCTCCCGCGAGGCTGCATATACGCCACATTTGTGTATTACGAATTCATTAATTTTACTACCAACACACTCCACCATCCGCGTAAAGTTCACGTGATCTTGCAGCTTCGTGCGTCCCGACGACCGACACCGTGAAGTATTACCCACCTATCTGCATGCTGGCCCATCCAGTCGTATATATTTTTAGAATGCCTCGTTGCTTCGTCGTTCTGCTTTCTCGCGGTCTCTTCATCGCAGACACTTTGAGACAGGGAACGGTGAGATACACCACGTGTATCTTATTCTCTCGCTTCTTACAGAGCTCCTAAAAAACTCCAAGCCCCCATGATTGACAAACATTCAGGCAATAATAGTTAGTGAGTAAGCAGTTCGAACTAATAGTATACATTACAATCTCATAAAGTATACAGAATGTTTAGTATAAGGGCATTGCTTATTTTTCATATACACAAGGTATTGTAAACGTCTGGCATTTAAAAATATTTAACAGCGACGTGATTCAATTATCTCGATTCTGACAGAGCTTCTAAAAAACCCCAAGCCCCCATGATTGACAAACATTTAGGCAATAATAGTTAGTGAGTATTCAGTTTGAACTAATAGTATACAGTACAATCTCGTAGAGAATACAGAGTGTTTAGTGGAAGGATATGGCTTATTTTTCATATACACAAGGAATTGTAAACGTCTGGCATTTAAAAATATTTAACAGCGAAGTGATTCAATTATCTCGATTCTGACAGAGCTTCTAAAAAACCCCAAGCCCCCATGATTGAGAAAAATTCAGGCAATAATAGTTAGTGAGTATCCAGTTCGAACTAATAGTATAAATTACTATCTCGTAAAGTATACAGAACTTTTAGTATAAGGGCATTGCTTATTTTTCATATACACAAGAAATTGTAAACGTCTGGCATTTAAAAATATTTAACAGCGAAGTGATTCAATTATCTCGATTCTGACAGAGCTTCTAAAAAACCCCAAGCCCCCATGATTGAGAAAAATTCAGGCAATAATAGTTAGTGAGTATCCAGTTCGAACTAATAGTATAAATTACAATCTCGTAGAAAATACAGAGTGTTTAGTATAAGGGCATTGCTTATTTTTCATATACACAAGAAATTGTAAACGTCTGGCATTTAAAAATATTTAACAGCGACGTGATTCAATTATCTCGATTCTGACAGAGCTTCTAAAAAACCCCAAGCCCCCATAATTGAAACACAATTAAAACGCTCAATGATGAGAAGCAATTGCCATTGACACTTAATTTCACGTAACATATTCATTCATGGATTTAAGATCTCCTCGACAAATCGGACGCGCCAACCGTGAAGCGTCAATTACGGAAAAAAGTTTGAAAAGTCAAACTAGAGTTCGTGGTGCAAGTTCGTAGGGACAGATAGCCATGCAAGGAGGAAGTAAACGTGGGAGAAATAGGCCACTAAACGAGCAGACCCTAACAGAATTTGCACTGTTTATTATCTAGCGGTTAAAGCGAGGCTAAAAACTCTCGCGGTCTCGCACGATCCCCACAGCACACTATCCCTCATGTATTCAATCTCTTCGTCTTCCGAATCAAGCCTTGCCTTTACAGAGAGTAACGTGTATCGTAAAAAAAAATTAAGCACAAGAAAGGAAAAGAAGCATTGGTGAGATAGGTAGACGCGATGGTACGCGAAAAGAGAAGATCCGCAAAAGTCGTATATAACATTTTATGATGAGTGTAGTAATAGCCAATAGAAGAATCTTCTAAAATTGCCAGTGTAACTCTTAGCTGGTGGCTTTTTTCCACTTTCATTCTGAGCGCCATACAATTACGATGGTTCTTACTCTGTTACGTTGGTACGTAACGACATAGCAACGATTGTCGTTGTGCTGCACCCTGTAACATTTTTTTGGCTTGCTACTTTTTCTCTGCAACAATCTTCCTTCTCTGTGCGCACTCGCTTCTTCCTTGTTTTTATATTGCATCCAAACGCTTAGCCAACCCTCTTTTAAACTCCTTTCTTTTATCGTCTGGGTAGCTTGCAGTTTGACTATATACCGCTCTTTACTGCAAGTGCATTTCCCGCGGACCTCGAACCCCAGTAGTGCAGTTATACGCTATTTACGATTGGATGAACATTGACTTACGAGATACCATATACATGATGGTCTTGCTTCCATCAGGGTATGCACCAGCAGCAAGACTGCAGACTGGCGAAGCAGTTTGTCGTCGGTTTCTCTCTCTGGGGAAATCGTGATCGAAATAGCTGGCGCCACCAGTGTGGTCCATGAGCACTTTTTCTTTCAACGACCACACCTACGGCCTGAGGGTATTCACTGTTTGTCATCATAGTCTCTAAGAAGCTTTGGTGAACGGGAAATGGCGTTAATGTTGAATGTAGAATATTAACTTGGGGTAGAATGTCCAAGAATCGGTTGGTACACTTCACACTTATTCAGTTACATCTACGCGCTACGATTACTTGTAGTCCAAGTTTCTCAATATTTACCTGCAGTCGTTGCTCTCAACTCTATCAAGGCCCCATATTCACAGTTTGAGCCTACTGACACTCCACATGTAAATGTGTCTATTTATACACACAACCTCCAAAGATATAGTTCGAAAAAGGACTTTGCACTTCTTGACTTATTTCTCTAATCGTGGCGCAAGTTCCTCAATGTTTACCTCCACTCGTTGCCTATCGTAAGCCTATTAAGACACTGCGTGTAAGTGTATGTATTTATATACACAAGCTCTAAAGATATACTTCGAAAAAGTACGTGTGCTGGTCCATCGTGAACTCTCTGCAGTGAGCTTGTCATCGCATTCGATGCACGGTTTCCAAGTCACTTAGGCTACCGTATACCAGCCAACAAGAGTTCGTCGACGTTTTGTATGTTCGAACATTCGGATGCAGCTTGAGCTGTCTTAAAACCGACACGTGTCGCCCAACAGTATGTGTCGTTGGTGCCACAACCCACCCTCCCCCCCCCCATTACATTCTATAGACGTTCGATAGCTTCGTCGAAGGCGTACCAACCTCCACCCTCTGCTGCTCTGCTCACCAGTAAACTCCACTGTCTGCTTCTTCGGCGAACCTTTTCGCGGAAGAGTAACCGAACTTTTTGCTAGGAGTTACTGGTGCGAAGCACGAACCCTGTTATCTTCGAACGTGTCGAGTTACCTCGTTAACCAACAATGCTGGTGCTCCCCCGTTTCCCTCCCCCATTGATCCACACCGTGTGTTGGACCTCTCGCGCTCTCCCTTCTCACTTTTCTTCTCTCGTGGCTGTGGTATTTTCTCTTTTTGCAACGTCGCGTCGTTGAGCACCCTCGTTGCCCGTCACATTTTTTCTCTTTTCCCCGAGCAAACTCGCAAACCTGAGAAGCAGTCCCCGTTGTAACTTTTCACTTTACGGCGAAACGGAGAACTAATATCTTGCTTCGTAGAACAACCACGTCGCCGTCATTGTCGTCGTCGTCGTCGTCGTCGTCGTCGTCGTCGTCGTCGTCGTCGTCGTCGACATTGCTGAAGAAGAGGATACATATATGTGTATATACACTTACGTTATATATATATACATAGTTTTAAGTACATGGGGGGAGTGAATCGGTGCTGCGACACGTTGGTGTTGTCAGCGTGGGCTATTGGGTTTGCCGACAGAAGACGGGGGCGTTTGCGAGATCCTACTCCTCGTTGAGTTCATTTGCATGTTCCACGATTGCTTCGGGGACGAAACTTTCAGACGTATACTGTTTTCGATCGGCGACGCCAACGAGAGAGAATGGAATGAGCTAACAGGATTGTGGTATGGGGTATACTGGTGGGTGTCCCGAGTGTGCACCAGAGTTAGATTCCCCCTTTGTCTCCCTCGATCTTCTTGCATGTATACGTTTGTATTACATAGTATATCTATGTAGCATCATAGCTGGTTTTCTTATGGGAATTACGCTGACGTTTCGCGTAAATGAATAGTCCAGGTCGTTTATTTATGCTACTTTAGTGCAGTTACGCACGCTCGCAACTTTTACGTCCAATCTCCTTGTTCTCTTCTAGGAGAACTAACGTATTTATATCAGCTATTAACATAAAATACCAAAATACAGATTAAATCGGTCTGTAACTCTCTTTCTGTTCTCGGTAGACGTGTACGAGAAAAATCTAGACTATTGGTCATCTTTCAACCGCGTTCATTCATTGTTCATAAGAATCTAAAAAATTACAACTCTTTCTCGCCCCCGGTGCACATTTCGGGGTTCGACTGTGTACGAATTTTCATATCTATCTTGAAAGAGTCTTTGAGCTTGCCCATAAAAAAAAAAAAAAAAAACTAAGCTGAAAAGATGTTTTCGGCCTTCCCTTTTCAACCCTCTTTGTACGTTCCGTTGAATTGGCTTGTAAAGTGGTTGTAGCTTGTGGACTCGCGTCACCATACACTCAGATGTACGAAAAACTTCATGGAGATTTTGTACGGGGCAAGGATTATGTACACGACTTTTCTTAGACACCCGCATGCGTCGAAATGTCGTACGTAAACCTCGCAATCTTCAGGGTACGACGAACCGCAAAGTAGCAGGATACTCAGCGAGGCGAGAGAAATTTTTTAACGTCTACCACCGCTATTGCCGCGATGTGTGTGAGTGAGCAAAAGTAGTTTCGTCTGGTGATAGGAAGGAGCAAGGGTGGGCGGGAAAGATGTGCGAGTAAGTCGGCGGAGAAGGACAAAAACAACGAGCTGGGGGCTCGGCGGACAAAATTTAGGGGGTGTAAGCCACGAGCACTCTGGCTGTGGGCGATATGCGAGAGACCTCACAGCCTCAAGGCTCATTTGAGAGCAGTTAAAACTCAGTATTTCACGGTAGGGTTCTCCAGACCCACCAGACAGACAAAAATAGCTCACACATATAGACGCACTTGCACCCTTTTCGCTTCTGTATTACTCGCGTTATACCTTTTCACGCTTATATACTAAAGCTCTGTCTTCATCTTGTAGCTGTGAGATGCAAAAAAAAAAAAAAAAATGGTCTTTTGACTTAAGAATCCACTGATGGGTTGCCTATATATTTTGCTCAGCCATCGTCATATTTTTTTTATTTTTTTTTCATGTCAAAGTTCTAGCGGATAATTAATTGCTTCATCATTGAAACGCGATCAAAGTTTAACGTCACATTATCATACAGGCATCAATAAATCGAAGCGAATAAGAGAGAAAACTTATTGTAAAAGATCCCGCAGTGGGTGGTGTGAATCGATGAGAAAAAAATTCAAAAGGAGAAAGATTTCGCTACCGAGTCTGAAGGTGGCTACGATTTAATCGAAAGATACCGCACTCTTCGCGATAAAGGGGTTCTTTGTGCAGCATCTCAGGGGCCTCTCTCTCTCTCTGTCTCTCGCAGAACGATCGACGAGAACAAGCGTCTGATAGAAAGCGATGGTTTTTGCGCGTTTATCGGGATTACTATACGACGGACACTTTACCGTCGATGTAACGACCCGATAAAATTCGTAGCTGGCAAGTAGCATGAGCGATAAACTACACGTGGAGTATCGTGTAAAAGAACAACACCGCGTCTATAATACATGTGTATATGTTTATTGAGGTGCACAAGTCGTACAGCGTACATTGAATGCGTTAGCGAGAGCAACGTTGCTCCTCGCAACTGCGTAACTTGTAATTATATAATACGCCAATACAATTTCTAAGCTGGCACTCAAACGGTCGTTCGGAAATAAATGCTCACAAAGAACTTGAAAAAACATCCAGAGAGTTAAATCACCATTTGGTACTATAAAAATTCAAGAGACGATATAATTTACCAGTTAAATATACAGTACGTATAATACGAATCGTTATAGCTTGGAATTGTTCACGAAGGGCATTAAAAGGATCGTTCCATAACCTATAAAATTTATCAGAGTTCAATGTGTGTGCAATGGAGGAGGAGGACAGCGGACACAGAGATAGAAAAAGATGGAGAGCGAGAGAGAGAGAGAGAGAAAATCACATTTCCGTGGTCGAGGTCATTCTCGATAGGTATATGATTCAAGTGGCTACATTGAATTACTCTCTACTGTGGAAATCCTCGTGCGTATATTGCAAAAGACACTAATTGAGTGACTAATGAAGACGCCTCACTGTGTGGTTTGGAAATACGAGTGTATTCTATATACAACCACGATGCCTTTCACCGAGCTTAATTAATAAAGGAAAAAGTCGCCAGTGTTGCCGACAGCACTTGAATGAGCCTCTCATCCCCATCGTCTTCTTACTCGAAGGGTTAATGATCCCCCGGGCCCTGAGTGGCGTCCTCGTCGTCGTCGTCATTGCCATCAGAGACGACGTTCTTTCTGACTCAGGAGGCCATTCACAGAAGAAAGAGAAATTCGGTCGATATATTGCAAGCTCACAAGAAAGAGAGAGAGAGAGAGAGAGAGAGAGATGCAATGTCGTGCCCATCAACAGCAGCAACACCAACATCTTCTGCAGCAGACCAAGCCCATGTTCGCGAAAAATGAACTACTAGCTGCTGCTGCTGCTGCTGCTGTTAATGTGTATAGATATATCTCTATTCGACACGTTTTGTGGTTCACATGGACCCGCGCACACATACTGACTCCTTGACACCCTGATGTGCTCTGCTCTCAGGAGTCCGGCGGGTCACCGATTATCAGTACTATATATATATTGCCTTCATTGCGAGCCCTGAATACGAGTTCTCTTCCACTCAACTTTTGGCCATATAGGAAAAGGG
This sequence comes from Dyspetes luteomarginatus, assembly GCA_963669185.1. Classification (NCBI taxonomy): domain Eukaryota; kingdom Metazoa; phylum Arthropoda; class Insecta; order Hymenoptera; family Ichneumonidae; genus Dyspetes; species Dyspetes luteomarginatus. The sequence continues at coordinate 14,504,820 of OY769911.1, read as the reverse complement.
AAAAGCTATTTCCTCGTTGCTCTCGCTTGAGAAATGATCGACCTCGACCAGCGCGTCGATCTTTGTGGTTTATTATGTTTGCTTCTTTTTTCTCGTGCTCCCTGATCGAAAAAAGAGCTTGTCGCTTTAGAGACCGAACGTGCACGATGTATACAGGGGTGAAGAAAGTCTGAGAAATACGTGGTCGAGAGACCAGCGGTGACAGTCTGAAATGAGCGAGGGAACTCGTTGAGCATCCCCGGAAGTACATACACGTCAGAGCTCAGAACGATTTCCATCGCCTGTACAATTTTTTATTCGCAGTACGACGAGGGCTTATAACACTCGTCGAATGTACATCCACGTTTATTGAAAAGATCAAGGTCTCTCCTCGTATTTTAACCTTCCTGGCCTTATCCAGTAGATATATCTCCAATCTTGATGAAAGGTCAATTTTTCCAATTATTAAGGCTACTATTCACCATATAACATCCCCTAAGTAATCGATAATTAATTTTTCCTGTCTAGACAATTTCGCCTTTAACGGTCAATCGTTATTGGACCCGAGACTTGGTGAACAAATAAACTACATCAGGAACATTGAACAGCAAATCACAAAGATCTTAACGTCCCTATGGATTTGTCCAGTCCACAAGATAAACCACGGTATGAGATGAAGGTCGTCGGTGCAGGGACCTCTTTGTTACTCGTGTATATATGTGTGCGTGTGTGTGCACGTGGATATGTGTACGTGCAAGAAGGTAGCCAATCACCTTAATGATAATTTACGATCATACCATAAACGTGTCTTGGCCAGAATTGATTTGTTTACTCCCAAAGGATCCTCACGCGATATCACACCACGCCATACACGTTTGCAGCGACTGTAGCGCGCTCAGCACGGGTGCCCCCCCCCCCCCCCCCCCTCCTCATCCTCCGCGCTCCTGCCGTGTGTGAGAACGATACGGACTTTTCATCTCTTTTCTCTCTCTCTCTCTCTCTCTCTCCTATCTTCCTTTCTCATTCGCTTGTCACATCTTGTTCCTGCTGTATAGTCATCGTTATTCATCGCTTTTGTCTGATTCTCGTGGGTCCTTTTTTTTTCATAGCTATAGATCCTTCGGTCACACGACTCGGGATTTTCAATTACAAAAAGAAAGGCAAGAGGACAGATCGGTCCAAATTGGAATATAACGATTCTTCCGATAATTGAGTACTGTGTGCGACTGACAAGCACTGTCTGATCCAACACGGACTTTATCTACTGGCACGTTAATCCCTTTTAAAGAAAACTTCACTTCTATTTTAACGTCACTCATCGTATTAAGTTTACAACAGTTTTGTTCATCGCGAGTTCGGAAAAACTGGCAAGAATTTTAAAGCTTGCAATTTGCTTTGAGATCAAACTTTCAGAGGATTCGAAAATAATCAGCCCTACGGTGAGTACACGAGAAAAAAATTCTGTCGATGTTGCTGTTCGCTTAAACGCAATAAACGAAGTGCATATTTCTGTAATTTTGTGGATGAACTGATAAAAATTTATCACCTTGCAGCATATGTAATTATGGACGAATACATACATTCGTGCTTTACCACATAGACACAGAACAGATATTTCCAGTTATCATTGTCCAAAAAGATCTATAGAAATGTTCCAGCCAATTCCGGGAATATATTCCAGTAACGAACGTGCTGAACCGATCGTGCCATGGCAAATCTTAATTTAATTCAACTAAAGCTAGAATGTATGAGGTAACACAGAGCAAACTCGAGCAACGAGCGCTTCGGCTGTACGAAGGGAAATGGTACCTCTTTCGTGATTACTTGATTACACCGAGACTCGATTTCCTCCGCAGATTGGTTCGAACTTTGTTCTACCTGGGCCTTTATCTTTCCCATCATTCCATCTCCTAAAAATTTCCTTTCCTTCCCTTTACTGTTTGTTTGCGCCATACAAGGCTTTGTCGATGCGAGAAAATTATTACGAGGAAGCAATGTGCAATTTCCAATTTGCAACATTTTTTTTTTTTTCATTTCCTCCTTGTTGGCTTCTTCTTTTCTCTCGTTGACGTCTAATCTATTGGAAACCGTAAGCACCATAGTTGTCTTTTATCATTGCATTCTCTATGCCTCTCCCTTTTCATTCTCCGATATCTTCAATGATGTAATAAAATGTAATAACAGACATGCAAATAACATACACGAATACAAAGGAAAGGTATTCACTGTGAGAAAATAACGTTGAGAGCAAATAATGAATAATCTTAGATAAGAAGTTGTAGCGGGAAAAAGATAAAAAAAAAAAACAAGAGTTCTTACAAACAGAATTTTTATAAATTGGATATGAATGTAAGCGGTGTGAGTAGAAGAAGTGAATTGAAAACGGATGTTTTTCCACTGTTGATACAATGGAGGTAAAAAGATAAGTTGAGGAAATAGTGGAAAAGGAGACGAACGAGCCAGTGAATGTATTTCTGTGTGGTGTGTGTGTTTGAGAGAGAGAGAGAGAGAGAGAGAGAGAGAGAGCGATGAAAAAACTGAAAGAAAGAGGACAGGGCACATCCGGCGGAGAATCCAATGAAACTTTACCTTTTACCCGTCGAGGCCGAGGTTGCTGTATGCCGTTCAAGACGTTTTCTCAAGCCCCGAGCGGGTACAACTCAGCGCGCCTGAATCATTTAGGTACTGCTCAACGTCACATGTACTTTCCCAGACTAACCGGGAGGGGCGAACTTTGCTCAGGGTATCGTCTCGACAAATTCCCTTTGGGTAATCCAGCCTGCGTTGCAAGGGAGAACGAAATCTGGAAGAAACCCGACACTGGGCTGCAAAGCGAGTCGACCAGTCGGTGCTGGGAAGTGAGAATTTGCAATGAGACGAGGATACGATAAAAACGAGCTTTTCCCTTATCAGATTTTTTTTAATGATCGAAAATCTTGACAGGTGCTACGCGATAATTGAATTATAAATATTAATGAATACATTTTATATGAGACTCGAATATCCTAAGTAGAATTCCGTGAATATATATATATATATATACATAGCGAAAGAGGGTCGAACTATCCATAGAAAACAGGAGAAATGAAAAAAAGTCGACAAGAGTTGAGATTGCTAAATTTTTTCCTTGAATTAGACAGTGCAGGCGTATTCACGTCCCATACAGAACACGATGCTGTGACATTTCTTTAATTTATGTGTGTCGGAATAGCTCTCACCCCTTAATTAGTACCTATATAAACGTACAAATTAAAAAAGGTGTGCAGTAAGAGAAACTGCCTGATTCTGATGTATAAATAAATTTTGCTGATAGAGCAGTATTGCTCTATCAGCATAAATGAATTAGCACCAGTAAGTGCCAATTTCTCGGGCAACAGGAAGGAGAAGAAGCAGAGATTAAGCAATAAGTACGAGGGAAATTGGGAGACTGGGATAGACAGATGGAAACAGAGAATCAGGATCCCAGAAAGCCCAGAGTGAGCTTGATGGAGATTCGAATCAAACTGCCCCAAAAGCATCTTAAGCCACAGCTTAGGCGACCAACTGGGCGATAGTGGAATGCATTTAGCCTCTCCTGTGTCCTAGGCTCAAGATTTATTTGATCTTGATAAGAAATAGGCTAGAGCTCCAAGCCAGTTGTGTGATAATATGAATTCCCTTCAGAAATTGAATATTTCGGATTTGAGATAAAACTTGATCAGTGAAAAGACAATCTTAAAGAATTAAGATATAGTTTATGGCACGGTCGTAATGGTACAGGATGCGGAAGATGCAGTTGACGATTGAATAGCCAGCTATATGTTTGAGGGTAAATGTTTGAGCAACTCTATCGTATATATATATATTTTTTTTTCAAGCGTTTACTTTTTCATTCAATTCCGTTTTTAGTTTCTCTCAATTTTACTTTGCCTCCCGTTCGCTTCACCTGGCTCGTATTTCGTCCTGCAGCCCCGTGGCTATGCTGCTTTGCTGTTCTTCAAAAAGCGAGTTTAGTTTGTGTGCTTTCTGTGACAGTGTATATGGTCTTCTGGCAGTGTGAATGCTTTTAGTTAAGTTTGGGAGTGGCAAAATAAAATTGGCGAGGCGTCGTTGACGTCTTACCACGTTCCAGAACTAGATTGAAGCATAAATGATGAATCAAACAAACCGGATGAGCTGAGGACTCGAAGAGTTTTGGTATCGCAGCGTCGCGCGGGTCTTAAGGGGGCGCAGTTGTTGAAGCTTACTTTCGAAGACTTTGCGAACTTTTCACGACGGATTTATTTACCGGCTAGCGTTTCAAGCTCCAGCAATGGTAGCTCACCTGGGTATCGCTTACGTCCTCCTTCTTTCCCAAAGTTAAAAGATTTATTTGCAGTATCTCTCGTTTTATTTACATTTGAGTTGAATATACGATGAAGATTTTAATCAACTTTTATAACGTATGCTACTTTTTTAAAGATACCATAAAGTGAAATATTAAATTGTCTCTGATATATGAGACTTTTGTATTCAACTTTTACGAATTTGGTCTCACGATCTTATTCAACAATGAAGACTCTCTTTTTTTATACACTCGTTTTCCCATAAACTTTGAGGCTACCATTGACGAAAATAAAAAAAGAAAGTCTCTCACCAGTTTCTCACCTACCCGGCCTCGAGACATTATGATCCTGGTAGTAATTCCGTCGATGAATTAAATATATTTGGTGCTCCTGAAGGCTCAAGGCCCCGGAATGCAGAAATAACCAATGCCTTACCTTAATACGTTTTTGTGGTTAAAATCGCTGACCCGTGAAGTTTCTCAGACGCACGATCTTCTTTAATTAATGGAAAGACGTTCAAAGAAAATAATTTTTCCCTCAAACCTTTCGAAAGAATCATCAGAGGCAATGGTTCGGGTTCTCTGATCTCTTCGTGCAATCAGAGAATCGTAAGCGTCGTGAGATAGCTTTTGAGAAGCAAATGCATCGGAGAAACGAATCGAAGATAAATTCGTGCATTTACCACAATAAAATCACCAATACTTAAAAATTTGTATACGCACGAGTTGGCAACAAATGGCTGAACGAGGATATATACAAATACACGGAATAAATTTGCGAATAATCCAGTAACGTCGCGTAACAAGAAGTAACCCATCGTCGTTTCATCCGGTAGCCATCCGTATCCACTAGGTGGGCCCCGTATCGCGATCCATAAATATCGCGTCTCTCTCGTAGAATTACCAAGAGAGTCTCTCATGCTGGCAAAACCATAAAATGGTAGAGGCAAAATTGCAGTAACAGGCCACTCGGTGAATAAAGATGGCGAGGAAATTCTGTGCTGGAAGGAGAGGTTGGATTTCTACCCGCGAAGGCATTTACCGCCAATTAGTGGAGTAAGCCAGTGCTTTGTCAATCCAATACGGCAATACTCCATACACACACACACACACACACAGGAAATATACCTGTTCGCGTATATTTGTACTAGCACATTATCCGGGCTATATACAAGCTTCTATATGCACATCTATGGATACTTAATCGTTCGTCGCGAAGACATCGTACTTTGAGTCTATTGTCGCTGTTACAAACGTCAAGGTGAAACCGGAGCACGCGATCGCTTGATACTTCCGGTTGCATGAGACGTATGCTTGTGTCTTTGCTTGATGGTAGGAAATGTACGGAGCTTATGTCGCGGTACACCTAGTGAACACCCTTGATGAATATATTCAAAAGTCTCTCGTCTACATTGTACTGGTTCGATACGACATATGTGTCCATGATGTTCTACATCCCATTTGGATTATTCACTTCAGGCACAATGCAAAGCTTAATGCCATTAGCCAAATCCCAATATGATATTTAGAGATTCGATAATACTTTGGGGACAGAGGATTCCCTCATGTGTTCAGTCACAGTCGCTGATTCAGGCCACCCAGGCAATGAGAGAGACGTCCATGTGGAATGGTGGGCATTATCGAAGAGGAATCTGCCACGTACGGTATAAGGCATCATCGAGGATTCTAACGCTCGTCATATGGAAGAATCTTGAGTCTGGTCTGTCCGTACTTGATGCTAATACTAGACGTTCGTACAACGATGAACGTGCTCTGGGTATGCCACAGCAACATTGAGCTTTCCATCCCTTGTCTCACTCGGACAAGCTATATATTTACCACTGAGGCATTATGGGCTGGAGGTATAGCAGAATACGTACACAGAATGAGCCCGTGTATTCAACAAACACATCGGGCACTCGGCCTCCGAGACTCTCGTGTATTGACACAGTCGCCCTCATGGTTGGTGGTGAGTTTGTGCACCGGTGATGTACGGATGTTGCCCGGTCACGCCGCAACAGTAAGACGCAACGCAAACGTCCTGCCTAACGGCCATGCTATACATACGTACACTCTCCCGCATACGTATTATACGCTGTTGGTACATGTCCACATTCTATACTGCTATATATGGTACCGGTAAACGTAACCTGACATAGTATTAGCTTTGAGTGGGACCAACAGAGTGTACGTACGTTGATACAGCGGTACTCGGTATATACGCGTAGGTACAGTATTCTACTTTGGTGTGCTTGAAAGCTGCTCGACTCTATACCACCGAGAAGCAGAGCAATATACCAACAGTGTTTATATATATATATATTTGCTGGTCCTTTGGCAAAGCTTTCTCTCTCTCTCTGTCTCCCTACTTAGTCCTGAAATCCCTCCTTCTAGTACGCCCCTTTGCTCTTGTTGTTCCGGAATTCACTGCACTGTGCCGTGTAGGCTTCTGGTGCTGCTACGTGTCACGTCTAACGTACCGTTAATGGAGAGCCTTGTTACGTCGACGGTGCATTTGGAATGCCGCTCGATAATGCATCTTGTGTCGCCAAGGTGGGCCAGCCTTGGAAAGAGTAAAGCAGCCGTGGTCCCATAGCGTAAACGACGTCGTCATTGGCGTACCCAGTGTCGTTTGTCTATCCAGCTCTCAGTGTAACATAAGTTAGTTATCTTCCTTCCACTCCGCATCGCCATGAGATATTTTCTCTTCATCCTTGACTACGTTGAAACGAAAAATCTTCGAGATTTCTATGCAGATTTCAAGAACAACGAGACGAATGAAAAATTAAATTCGTAGCATGTATAAGTGTGCATATGATTCGATGATTTACTGTCAAATATGAAATGGATAATCCAACATACACGTTGTAGGAGTACATATATAGTAGAAGGATGTTATATGGCGACCACGTATTATATAACCTTCGGTTACCCAACACTGGAGCAAAGTATGCAAACAAATCAAAAATGTTATTGCGCAGTTACGGATCACCAAACTGCCATTTTATAGCACAAAGTTGATAGTTTGTGGGAAAATCGTGCTCCGACTACACGTGGTCGGATCAAAAGCAAACAGTCTGGTAAACTTGGCGGTCATGATAGAATCTAATAGCTTGTCCGGTGAGTCAATTTCAATGCTGCTGAGTTTCAATTTCTTTGATTATTTTGACACAAGTCTTGAATGATTTTCATTTTTTGGACAACAATGATTCATTTTGGCGGTCTAAAATTATACAATATCCGTGTAGCGGCAATCATCGTTCTTTTACTTCGAATTCATTCTTGAATATTCGGGAGCACTCTTGATCGATCTAAAATAGACTTTTTATTTTGTTCTCCGTGAGTTATAGTCATTGAGACACATCAATACATACTCTCATCTATTCACGTATACTCGTATCCAGATTTTTGTCATTAGAGCATCCCATACAAGCGACTAATCTCACGAGAACCATTTAACGAAAGATCCATCTTCTCGATTTATACCATTTGAATAAACGGTTGGATTCACCTTTCATCATTCTACATCTTGTGTATTTTTTTCTTTTCCCTACCGCATTTAACCACAGACTCTTATTGGATTCCATCAACGTTGTCATATATTATGGAATTGACAAACGTTTAAAAAAAAATTCCTCGGTATTTTCAATCGTGACACTGCTTTGAGTTTTATTTATTTATAGTATATCCATCGCTATAATTATATACGTCCAGGAGTGCAGTGATGCAGCTCGGTTTCCCCAGTTTTGGCAGAGAAACGTTTTTTCAAGTGGACCGCAATATGCCTATCCCGAAATTCTCGTCTCTCGGCACATGCTCGTGCTTCAATGCGCGCCTGACTATTTACGAAGCTCTTTGTACGCCGTGTACCGAGTGCATATACGAGTTTGCCCGTAAGAGCACTTTGGTCTATCTTACGACTTCACGAGTCTCGTACTAAAATCCCACTGCGCCCATATGCTACAATGCTCCGACCGATTGAACACAAACCACCTCTCTCTCTCTCTCTCTCTCTCTCTGCTTACCACGATCGTTTCACCGACGAAAACAATCGAGGAAGATTGCGGAAATTGCCGGGGCTATGCTCGCCAATAACAATTGCCAGAATTGAGACTGGTGCTCACACTGAAGGGAAATAAAATAAAATAAAAGGAGGTTAAGAATAGTCGAAGCAGCGAAAGCCCTGCGGACGTGGGGCTTTCTCAATAGTCTCAATAGAGCAAAGTCTTTTTCACTCCATCTGACTTTCGCTATAGGTATTTAGCAAGGTATATATATATATATATATATATATATATATGTAACTGTATACATAAAGATAGCTTGGTCACATGTAATATTGTTGAAGCATTGCATTATCCACATAATTTTTTTGTCTCCATTCACCATAAATAAAATGGCTCACAGTATGTCCTATATATAGGCTGACTTGATGAGCATAGTAAAATAAAACCGGAAGCTCGGTGGCGTCCGGGCTCTCGCCACGAACGCAGCTTGAAAATAATAAAAACCTGTTCTAGATGAGAATGACGATACTATCATACTAACCTTCTTTCGCTTCCTTTCATTCCATCGCTCTCGCTCTACCTCGCTCTATTTCTCCACTTCACCCTCTTTGTCTTACTCCACCTCGTTCTCGATCTATCCGGTTATTTTGCTAACAATACGCCGGGGGAAGGTGGGCAACGATGCCAGCACGGAAACTTACGGCACTAAACAATGATACGATAAATCTCTCTCGCTCTCGTTTTCTCTCGGCTCGAGCCCTCTCCACTTTGTCTCTTTATTTCACTCTCCAGTAGCGTGTGGCTGACTATAAGGCTCTCGCTCTCGAGGGAAAATCGAAGTGAGCGAGAAAGGGTATGAGAGACAGAGGTCCACATCGTTTTTCATCTAACTCTCGTTCTAGCCACGAGAGAGGGTGGCAGCCATAGCCATCGCGTGGTGTATATCTGTATATATTCCCAGCTCGAAGCAATTAAAAAATGGAGCGTGTCTCTTGAGAGGGCTTGTTACGACCGCACCCACCTTCCCCTCATATTTATTATTTTTCTACCGGCCTTTATCAATCTCACCCTTTGCTCTTCCTTTCCTTCTTGCACCTCCTTGCCACTGTAGTCATATAGTTAATACTAATACAATCCTCCCCCCTCTATCGATGATCTATATATATATATATCGTCGGTCGAGACATTCCTTCAAACATTGTCAAATGCATTTCTCTCCAATTTCCATATGCGAGCACGAGAGATGTTAATATCACGAATAAAAGAGAAATAAATGTTACTCGATTGATTTTATCAAACTTAAAAATATCCCCAACTCAAACTACAAAGGAACGACTCCCTCACTGGCAGTTTTTTACATCAGAAATTTCGGCCATTGTATCGACCTGTGTTGTTGCTTGCTGGCAAAGATGACGAGTTCCATCCATGTTGACGAGATCGATGGTCGATGGTTCTACTCTGTAGGACGAAATAATCAAAATAAATAATTAATTATCGCTAAGGAATACAATGCAAAAATGTCCTGTTTAAGCGCTCCATATTCATCTCAAACGTGACAAAATTATCCAAACACTTAATCTTTTCATTCTCACGACTTCTACCCACTGTACAGTTTCACATAATTTTAGTTTTCTACTCAAGCGAGACCTGTATATATATTTTTTATCCCATTTCTTAAATTCCTTTCTCATTCCTTTTCTGATTTTTTCTTCATTTTGATGGGATTCCGCAAGCCCCACGGGTCTTCCGATCATGGGGCCCGACACATCGTTTGTATTCATAACTCGTGGTAGATCGAGCCCTCACGTTCGCGAAGGGTTCCTCCACTATCTGGTTTTTTTATACCATATATTTTGGCATACTATGTATTTTATATTATATATATATATATATATATATATATATACATATATGTATATCCTATATATCTTGCTTTTCTCATCGCATTGCGCTCCGCCGGTGGCGATTTTCTCGAGTAAACACGATAAAGAGAGAACAAAAAGACGAACGGGCCGCTTGCAGAGAGAAAAAGTAGATGCCAGCAGGGCTGCAGGGAGAGAATATAAATAGCAGTATCAGTAAAACGAGTGGGAATAACAGTGTTGAGGCTTAGGAATGGTGGGATCGGAGCCTGAAAAATTAGAAAAATAATGAGAGGCCAGAGAAGTCCGCAAATGAAAGGAGAAGTCGTCGTTACCAGCGTCTTTGTAATACGTTCGAAGTTGCGCAAAAATGCCCCATATGCGTTGGTTCATTCGAATACAACGTTATTATTATTATTACTAATTTATTATTATTATTATGATTGTGATTATTATTATTATTATTGTGATTATTACTATTCCAGTAGGCGATATTGCTAACAATATATTGTGCAGTATATAACAATATATGTGCCGCAGTACCAAATACGTCGTCTTCCCTATGCACATTGTGCGTGACTCTATTGTCCCAGCTGCACGTGCTTGAACTGCAAGGGAAAAATTCTCTATGCGTATAATATAGTATAGATAGAGGGCGAGCATGCACGCCATAATCTTCAACTTTCTGGTATGATGGTTATTCTTACCATCGCGTCTGAAACGTCAAGCCAACGATAACGGGGACGTAGCTCGAAGGGCTCGTTGAAAAGTGACCAAAGTGCTTGTACACCGTCCCCACGATAAAAAAAGGTCCTGATGTCTTGAAACCTTTGTCGATTTTCTTACGACTTTCCGCTTGTACGTGCTTCGAAATCTGAGATCTCTCGTCTCTGGGCGTAGAGAATTTTCTGTTAAAAAATTGGCTTACGATTGTTGCAACCTGAACTCCCCTTTAATTTTTTTTTCAAATACCGAAAACAAAGTGACATAAAACTGAGTATACATATTGCTACGGACTACTATGGTTATGCATATATATATATATATATGAGTAAAATAAATTTATATGTGGAACTGACCATCGACTATTCACTGAAGGGCTTAATAATTATTTCAATATTCAGAAATATTCGTTGAAATAAATGTACAGAATTGTAATGTTAAATAATTAATGTAGCGTAATGTAAAATGTACTAATTTCTTTTTTCGAATTTTCATCAGTCGCTCGAATACGCGTATGATTGGCGGCATTTTAATGTGAAATAGCGGAACGTGTGCTCAGCCAGTACCAGCATCATTATAACGAGAAATTTCTGACCACTTTTGCATGAATCATTTTATGCAAAAATGTAATGAGCTTGAACAAAAATATATAATGTGTTTGTATAAATGTTGCCAGAGGAAATAACGATTCGTGTAATGATGTTAATCCTGAACGTCCTTCCCTTATAATTGAAAATACATATTTTCAAGGATATTTTATCAAATTTCCGTATAGTCAATAATATGTAATTTGGACGATACGTAAATTTGATGAAACTCGAGGTGAATTTTCCATGGTGAATAGATATTTCGTTATATATTTGCAGCGAACAATTTTCGATGATACACAGCGTTTAAAAGCAGTGACGGGCCCCAAATGTTGCTCAGAGGGAAACAGGAAAACCCCTATGTGTCCGTGGCACATAAAATATTACATACGTGTATAAAATAAATAATCTGCAATGAGAGAGGTGAACGGGATCGGGTTAAACGGGATTTCGATTAACACAGAGAGTTCAATCGGAAATACGCGCGCGAAAACTCGCGGTTCACCAGATAATGAACATTTAGAATGTTTAATCGTTCGACTGACGTGTGTGCCAATTGTCTCTCGTGTTGCATATCGATAATATAATGGCCGTTTTATGCTGGCGAGAGAGGATTGATCAACCCCGTGGGCAAACGAGAGAGCATCAATTGAGATATACGGTGACATAGCGAAGCAGGGAGTGTATAAAGGTGGACAGATTTGGGCCAACCACGAGTTTTTAAATAAAAATTGGATCGAATTATTTGGATAGGCAACCAACAACATCAGTTTATTTTCATTGATGCGCACTAATGAATTGCTAAAATCGAGTGAAGCTGAATCCAACGAACCGCTACGGTTGCATAAATTCAGATTAAAATGGAAATTATATAAAGAGGGAAATACACAGCAGTCCATGGAAGTATCATTTTTATGGCTCACAGTAAGCATTCTGGTGAAAGATCGAGAGCAGGGACCAAGCACGATTGTAGCTAACCACCCCCAAGTATGCACAGACCACCCCCACGTGTGCAGAGACCACCCTGAAGTTGAGGAACGGGTGCACAGACCACCCTGAAGTTGAGGCGAACGGGTGATCAATATGATCGACGTATCGATCGAAATCGGTGTCAGGGCTTTGAAGTTTGATGATCGCCACCTCGAATGGTCAATGCTTGACCGGAGAGAGAGGGGGGGGGGGGGGTATATGAAGAGAACAATAAAGATCTGGCTTGGTCGCTGACTTCCGGCTCGGCCTCTCTGGCTATACCTTTGAGTAATTTTTCCGGCATTAAGTAGATTCTAAGTGTGAGATAAACTTGAAGAATGGACCACGTGCGTACGAACTAATAATATTTGTCGCATGCGATGTGAATTTATTGAATAATATATATATTCGACCTTTTGATAGGGTATATATATATATATATGTATATCATGTCAAGAGGTCGAGTATCCTGACTAAATGGAAATGACAATAACACTCCAACCAAAGAAAAGAGGAAACGATCTAGTCGTGTGGGAACGTTCGTTTTGGATGAGAAGATCGAGATGAAAAGTAACTCGAGTACGTTCCAAGCATTCTTACCATTTCTCGTCCTCATTCCTGTTTCTCTCATTCTTCTCCTATGCTCGTGGTAAATACTGAAGGGAAAAGTTGATCAAAGTCAGAAGCACCAAATAACTGAGAGCATTAGATTATGAAAGTTCGCTGCAGGGCATAGTTCGTCTTTCCCCCATCATCCTGCTTCACTTCGATACGCGAAATAATTTAAAGTCTATCCTTGGAAAGGATTTCCTCCTCATTTCGAACAAAACTGAATTTGCTTCATCTCCGATAATTCTGTAAAAGTCTGCAACGTTTCCAGTAGTAAAATTGTACGGACTATTACAGTGTCCGTACAATTTTATTACTATATAGGTTATATTTATATCATACTGGAAGTTCAGCGGCGTAGAACAAAATGGGCAATGCAAAAAATCGAGGAGTCAATGCTGTGAGAGTTTGAGGGTTCATAAAAAAACAGGAGAATGGCGAAAAGCGGGATTTCAACTCTCGCCGGTCATTTTTAGTGCTCGTCCCCCATGCATCTTTCTGGCGCCTTGATATTCCCGGCCCGGCAGACTATACAGCCACCTCCTCTACTGCGATCTGTCTCGTCTTTGCTCCGCCTGTTGATAGATATCTCGTGAAAACAGCTAGACCACTTGGCCTATTTTTTTTTCGAGAATAACGACCGTTACACGTATCTCTGTATCTTCATTCTGCTCTATATCGTCGATTACAACATTCGAATGTCTAATTTTTGTCCGGATATACAACACGAGAGCTAGAAAATATGCATATGAAGATTCGCGACGACATAAATGGTGATGACACAAAAAGCTTTTTTTTAAAAAAAAAAGGGTGCAATGATCAATTTTATAACTTCAACTCAACACCGATAGTTTGATGTTTCATTCTACAAACTGATCTCATTAATTCTCTCGTGGATCGAGCGTTGAAAAATCGAACAATTTCCTCTTTGATACGTGCGTGATAACGTTGTAAAGTTCAGGGGTGAGCGAGGTGTGTCGTGGCAGTCGAGTTGCATGAACTAAATTACCTACTCGCGTGGATGCGACGCTCCAATTATGTCGCTGCAATGCTCCCGCGTTATAACTCCCATTTAATTCACCAACCGAATATATTTCTCTTCCTCTCGCAGCTGCTCAAATTCACCAGGAAACATAAACTGGGTTTTACGCGACAACGAGATATGTATCTCTCCGTGTCGAAGCTTCAATCTCACTACGACTGTTGCAAAATTAAGTGCACGTACCAGCAATTAGAAAATATTTTTGCATTTTTTCCGTATGAAATTCATTTTTTCATTGTTTGACAAAAACTCGCTATGATTCGTAATCAATGTTGCAATAAATTGTAATAAATATTTATCAAAAGATCAACAAAAACATGTTACCCTCCCTCGTGATTAATCAAACTGCTGGGAACTGATAGAACATGATTGGCCACCATCTAGGACCATGGCAGACACTTTTCGTATATATATATATATACACAGAGGTACAGTGTCAACTGCAAAATAGATATATTTACTTTAAACAGACTTGCAACGAGAGAGTGCAGTTGCTCCACCAACCGGGGTGTACAGATACGCGGGTACCAGCAGCTGACATCTCGTCGTGGGGGTTCTCTCTCTCTCTCTCTCTCTCTCTAAATATATATATATATATATATATATACACACGAAATATATTCAGACGACATTTACAAGGGAAATTGAAGGGAATAGAGTAGGGAGGGGGGTTGGTGGCGCAGCTTCGAAGTAGAACGAACGCTTTCGGTGGCAGACAAATTGATTTCGAAATGCTACGAGCACAATGTAGGCGTTGCTGACTGCTGCCGGTTGTATCGCTACACTATACGCTGTGCTGTTGCTGCTATGCGTTTTGTTGAATTCACTATACGTGTACATTTTAGGTGCTGTCGTAGTGCAGTATGTTTGATATAGAGATGAAGGAAAAGGGGCCTGAGAGGGGAAGAGGGAAGACCAAACTGAATGAAAACCACCACGTATCCTGGCTCCGAACGTACAACGCGCGTGCTACGAACCTATACGTAGTTAGCTCGAAGCGGGAGCATTTTGTACCGAGCTCGATTACACCCTCTCACCCTTAGATAACACATATACGATACCCATATACGCCCTGAACACTTGGCACGATTATTCAAATGCTCCAGGCACGCGAATCCCCATTTCGATGAATTCGCGTCACTCTCTGTGAGAGCAAGAAAATCGTATACACATATGTGCACCCTCTAAACCTGCGATGCACAGATCGCTCAAACATTCGATTTATGTAAACATATATCTATTATGATAAAAGGCAAACTTGTTTGTCCCCCACTCCATGCTTATTCAGTCAAGCTCGCTAGGGTTTCCATTCGCAGTTTCCAGCTTTGACTAAATTTGTTTAAAAATAAAAACTAAATCGATATTAAGATAATAACGACCAAAGTTAATTAGTTTTGAATCCACCTTGACTACTCGATAGCGCAAAGTATTCAAGCCAGAATATAACCTTCTAGTATTTGTATTAAAACACACTTAAATATAATGAACTTTTTGTCCTTTTAGCAATAAGTTTCATTGCATAATGTCAACTTATGTCTCTACTTATATTCATCCATTTTCGTTTAACCATCCCCGAAGTACATTGATTGATTAATATTATACCGACAAGTCAACGTTAATCGTTAGTTATGTCTATCATTGCAGTAAACCTCAATCGTCTCTCTATTATTTTTCTTTATCTTTTAACTTGTTCTTTGCTAAATATTTTCCATACATCTGCATTTCTGCATACAAATAGGGGAGATTCGATTTAATCTTTATTTCAATGAATTTATTCACCGCATGATGATGAATCTCCACATATAGGAAATTAAATATCTGAGTAAACTTTATGTCTGTATACTTGATCTTTTTTTTTTCGATATCCCTGTACTACGTCATGACTTAATTCGTCAAGGCTTAATTGCTTGCCTGATTTCCGAGCTCATTATGGAAAATCCGAGTTCTAAATTCAAATCTACATACATATATATATATATATATATATACGTACGCATCGGATGGATTATGGTATTAGTATATCGTACTACCATTGCATTGACCACGATCCGATAGGATTGCCCTCGATACGTTTCGTTCGCTCGCTGGCGCCTGATCGATCGCTTGCACGGCATACAGTCCGCTGCACTCACGGTGTTCCGCTAATGACCTAATACAGTTCTCCTAAAGGCATGTAAATCCGCGTGGGAGATGGAAAGAGAGATACAGAGAGAGAGAATGAAATAGAAGAGTGGAGTGGGAAGTAGAGTGCCCGAATAGATCGACATGCGCGCGGATATTCGCGAGCTCGGTAAAGTGTCCCGCGTGCCTTTTGGTCAATGCGCCATATATATATATTTATATATATATATATATATATGTACACGCTGGAAGCTCTTTAGAACGTCCGAGAGAATTCGCCGACGGTGCGAAGAACAATTTACATACCTCGCATTACGCGGCTGCAAGCCGCGGTATGCCGGCACGCGTTTCTCTACTCTCTTCTCCACTTACCACGTCTTTCCTCTTTCCTGCTCTCTATCCGTTATCCCAACTGAGCGTGCTGGACGCTTTGAGCGATTCTATACATTCCTGTCGCTAATACCTCACTTGTGATCCAACAAACTGCAACAGTTGGGAATTCTCTATAATTTAACTTTTCAGCAAAAGCAACGAGAACGATTAAATTTCTAAAATGTTAAATACTCGCGTGATTTTTCGAAATCATTTTCACAAAAACGCAATTAAAATCCAACAAATGCCATAGCATGGAATAAAGTCTGGAAGTGTTTTTAATGCAAAATCAATTGTGAAATATTTGCAAAGAAGCGTCCCATTGCGAAATTATACAGTATGGATTATTATTCCATAATCGAATGTTTGAGCGTATACGATGCAGCAATCAACACATTCATCGCATCCGGCTGGTAAACGAAGAGCTAACAGTGAGAGTCTCCAACACACGTTGCATTTATACACAAAATGCGCTATACCACCAGAAGCGTGCATCAACACACGATCGACGGAGTCCCTTGTTTCCGAGCTACCTTAAATAATTAATGCGCGACACATGCGCCAGCCATTAATTCAACGTTTCTGCGAGTATACCAGCGAGTATCCGCGTAGAACGATGGAGAGACACGCGCCCAAGCTGCGGTATACCAAGTCAGAAAGAGAGGGAGAGAGAGAGGCGGCGAGTCTTTGACGAAACACACGTAGGGTGTAGTACACGTTCAGTCACGGAACACTGGTGTGTATAACAGCGTTCAGCTATATAGCGACATGACCATCGATCTTCTGCACAAGTCGCGACCGCGAGAGAGAAAGAGAGAGATCCACGGTTAAAATCGAGTCACGCGAAATTTCCAACGAGAGCTCGAAGATGCATGGCAGAACAGACACGAGTAAAAATGAAGCTGAGACCTGCAGCCCTAAGCTCAGACATTTTTTTCTTTTATTTTCCATTTGCGGATCACCAAGTTGCACAAAGTTTCTGTTCTTTGTTACACGCATGTATACGTTTACCGCAACGAAGCTTCGCATGTATTCTCTTCTTCTTTTATCCGTAAATCTCGTTAATAATATTTATTAAATGTCACGGCACTTTTTTATATCCTTTATCGTTACTACAGCCAATAATAATAATTTTCATCATTTTACCAGACATCGTTTAACATTCCTGGCTGTTATTGTGAACGAAACGACGGCATTAGATTTATACTTACGCAGAAGTTATGAGATAGTACATCTTGAGATGTTCTTTATACTCTGATATGCCATGATGCATATATATGTATATATGTTACATACATATAGCAGATACATATAAGACTTATCGTGAAAAAGTCTTTCAACGCTGACTGAGCAGATATGAGAGTCTTAATCCTTTTCCGCTTTAGCCGGGATTCCATCACTGTTGAATGCTCAGCAGAGACGAAGACTTTTTTTCATCCAGAAAAATGAAGAAAGAGGGGTTGAATCTACGATAGAAAAGAGACAGGGATATGAGACACGCGCGTGTCACTTTTTTCGATACAGATATTTTTTTTTCTCATTTATTTTTTTTCCTTTCAACGAGTGTGCCAATCGACGCGACGCCAGACAAGTTCTCGCAAAATCTGTGCGACTTAGGGATGAAGTGGTGGAGTGAGAAAAAAAAATGAAATATACGAAGGAAAGCCGTGCCGAAGTGTTCAGAGGCGCCAGTGGCGAGACGGCCCGTCTGTCGTGAGACCTATGGAAGAAGAAAAAATGAATGGATCGTATCTATAACATGCTTGAGCTATCGAGGGGTTCGGTATAATACATAGTGAGTATTTTCGATCGTTGGTTGAAGATTTACCCTTCTCTGTCGAGAGTTGAGGATTCCACACCGGGGCAAACTGCGTGCAAAAATACGTCTGTCGATATTCAAAGTTTCAATGAAAAGGGTCAGGAGCTGTGGAATGAGAACCAACTGGCATGTTCGAAGTTATTTATAAAAGTACACAGTCGACCTGTCAAAGCTTACTCGTCTTTGACATTTACTCGATATTAATTACTTTTATTGAATTAACAGTCACTCAATTAAATATTAACTTGCTTAATAAACCAGACAGGTCTAAATGTTCATCGAAAATAAAATCTCTTTATTCATTAAAATATCCTAAACTCCTTCGATAAACAATTTTTTTCTTTTTAATTTTTTTTCTGTCGGTGTTACTCCAATGTATAACCTCTCAGGTATTCATGACCCCTCCTTCTTCCCTGCTGCATGTCCCC
Source organism: Dyspetes luteomarginatus (assembly GCA_963669185.1). NCBI lineage: Eukaryota > Metazoa > Arthropoda > Insecta > Hymenoptera > Ichneumonidae > Dyspetes > Dyspetes luteomarginatus. The sequence goes on along the minus strand of OY769911.1, from coordinate 14,485,999 downwards.
TTCACTTCTTGTTATATCCTACAATTCCCCCGGAAATGCGTCCTGAGCCGACTGATATGCCACATTTGCACGAGGACACAAGAAAACTACAGAAAATCTGTGCCATCAGAGTCGGTTCTTTTGGCAGAGTCTGGTGTTTCTACAGGGAGTCACTAGACTCTGAAAAGATGACTTTCCACTCAGCGATTTGACGTGCCAACCAGCTGATGGTTAAACGGTCACCGATCCAAGTACTGACCCCGCCCGGATGCTGATTAACATCAATGACTGCCAAAACTGTGCGTCGACGGTACACCTATCGCCGTCGATTACTTCTATAAATTATGAGTGATATGATAAAATAAAAAAATTCCATGAAAACGGAAATGTGAAATATGATAAAAATGTATAATAAAGATTTTTGGCAACTAAAATGTATAAAGATCGCGAAAATAATTGTTTGAATCGGCACGGAAGCTCTAATATCGTTAGTCCATTTGCATTTTTCGTCCTGAAGAGGACTATGTTGTGCAGAACGTTGAGATGTCTGTAAATTAAATTATACGACGATATCAAAATGGCGGCAAGACACCGAGATTGTTCGATTCGATGAAACGTCGAAAGACGATGAGACGTCGTCCGCCTCGTTTTTCCCTAGTCCATAATAACAGGAATACAACAGAAAGATGAAAAATAAAAGGCCTCTATATAGGATCCCGAGTTATATAATATACAATCAAACCGGAAGACATAATACTATCGGGGATGGAGAGATAGGAAAAATGGTTATAAGACGTCGAAAACTCGACGGAAGGAAGAGGTAAAGCGAGATGATGACGATGTCGATCCCTTGTTAAAGAAGACTAGAATTCCCGAGGTGAAGTGAGGGGTTGGAGATGGGGGAAGAATCAGGGTGGGGCACGAAAACGTTCTTATAGCACTGGCGCCACGATTCTTTGCCGGTCCTCGAATCGATAAGTTTCATTCCATACACTCAAAATCACTGGATCGAGTTTCTCTCATCCAACTGGATATAAATCTTTGCAAATTTATCTCTCTTTTTCTCTCTCCTTTATGGTCCCCCCCCCCCTTGCCATGCGACCCGTATTGCCCCGTCTAGCGAATATTACGGTCGAGATTCTCATTCTATTCTTCATCATCTTCTACTTTACCTGCCCTCGTCCATTCGATTAATGCTTCTTCCCTCTTTCCACTTGCTCGTCTCATTTCCTACTGATAGTCTATTCTCTCTTGGCCATCGGTTGGTCGGGTGTTTGAACAGAATCAGAGCTTGATCGTCTTATTACTGTCTAATTTTAATCTCCACTCGAGAAATTTCCAGGACTCTTGTGCCTTGATCCTCTGTGCTGGAGAGAATAACGCTGGTGGTGAGAAATAAGAATGGTGGAGAGAGAGAGAGAGAGAGAGAGAGAGAGAGAGAGAGAGAGAGAGAGAGAGAGTGAGAGAGTAGGAGAGGAAAAGATACGAGACCACCAAGATGGAGGAGAGCAAGACAGATTCATTAACTTAGCTTTTTCCCCAGCTTCACTGGTGGTCGTGGCATATGCCTTATCCCCGACTGTGCGATGGTTTCGAAAATTGCATAACAAATTTCTCTCGTCCTATTAATTAATAAGATGCTGGATCACGTCAACTGAGAATCGCAGCAAAGATCGTAGAAACAAAACAAGAGATCTAACTGCTTCGGTATAAATAAGCTCATACATACATTCCCGATATATCTCTCCAAATGCAAGTCACTACATAATAATATGGTAGCCTCGCACGAATCAAGATTTTCCCCTCACTAGTAGTAAGATTTTCTTTTACGAAAATGTTAAAGAATTTTTGCAAAGGTGAAAGAATGACCTGGAAATGTTAACTGATGAGAGGAGACGAACTGTCCCAAGCTGTTCGAATATCCAAAGGTTCCAGCTATGTCCTGGCATAATAACTTAAGCATTATAAGATGCTTTGAGGGCTTTGCCTCGGTTGAACCAATGAACCGCTAATAGCAAACCGCTTGTAACCGGGATAACAACAGCGTCACGTCTGCGGCATACTGGAAGGAAGAGAGAGAGAGAGAGAGAAAGAGAGAGAAAGCCCTCAGGCGACACAGAATAGTTCCGATATCCCACGAATTCCATTAGAGACCAGAGAGGTATAGGTTAAGCTGTAGCAGGACACACAGGATGTTGTCCCTCGCGTCCTGTTCTTACGGCGATTAAATGCCACTGGTGTTTCGGACACCCTGTCTCCATCCCCCATTTCTCTCTCTCTCTCTCTCTCTCTCTCTTTCTCTTTCTCTCTGGTTTCTCATCTCACATTCAACACAGCCAAAAGACCACAAGTGAATCTGTATATGACTGGCCAATCCATGTATTTTTTTCCATCGCATCGTTTATATCTTTCAGAGCAAAAATACAGGCAACGTCAGTTAAAAAATGGATGACAATATAATCATTACAAATAAGAATTAAAAAAAAAAAAATAATACAGAATAATTATTCCAAATTATTCTCATTTCTTCTACAAAGTCCATAATTGTTACATCGTCACAATTCATGATCAACTTGTCATAAAATAACGTTTAATTTTATTTTATTCGAATAGTCGTTATTTCTCGCTACAAAGAACATACGGAGCGTTTAGTAGAAAAATTCATGAGTACTTGATTAGAAATCCGGGACATGGCTGGTGTGATTGATTTTCGGGATCCGAATGAGAAAGGACGTTGCGGTGAACGAGCTTGGTCAGGAGTCACCTGAACGATCGTTTCCTCGCTGAGACGATTATCCCTCGAAACCTCGGCCGCTGTGCTACTATGCCGAGAGCATTTGTGCTTGGGACGAGAGAGAGTGCGAGAGATGGGAGGGAGAAGGAGACAGAGAGAGAGAGAGAGAGAGATGGAACAGCCTGAGGAAGCGAGGCTTTTTGTTCACCACTGACATTAATAATACATAACTATCGGGTGCCAGGCGGGGCATGTACGGCCCAGCTATTTCGGCGTGAAAGCAATATCTTGGTCCATTAATATCTGGAAGGGCCTGAAAAAGGATTGGATGGGAGGAGAAAAGGAGTATACGGGCATACCGGCCGCTTTCTCGAATGCATTCCATTATACTCCTAGCCCGATGCATCCCCTCACTCTGTTGCCCTCTATATTCCATAACGATATACATATATAGTTGTGTATGGAGTTGCACAATATACATGTACGTATATCGGGATGGGCGTGCACAAAACTCGTGAGGGTCTCTTGCAACCCCCTTTTCAATGTACATAGTATAAGTGCCACCAAACTATCGACCACGTCTGCCTGAGTGCCTTGGACTTCTTCACCTCTCTCTGGATACTTCTCTTCTCTTCTCTTCCTTATCGTTCTTTCTTCGATGCATTATTCGTGCCAACCAATAGACTGACATAGCCACCCTTCATGACTGACGGAACCACCCGCGTCACTTTGGCCTGTAACCAATAACTCATTGTGTTAGATGATGTCCAAGTATGACTCTTGAAACGACCGCGGGGGATCGATTTTTCGCTACAAAAGTAAAGTCAGCCAGGGAAATGCTGATGAGAAAAAGAGGGCAAAGAATAAAAAGGCGACACAGTGAGAGAGTGAGAGAGAGAGAGAGAGGAAAAAGAGAAGGATGTTGAATGGTGAGTTTGTGAAAGCAAGTCCTTTCAGACTGGAGGAAGAGAGTCATAGCCCAGTTCTACACACAGAGTTCAACTCCCCAGCTCTATGCACATCGTGTATGCACATATATATATATATATAGCTACGTACAGTATATAGGGATATACCTGGGCAAAATATGGTCTACCTTCATTACGATGAATCGAGGACTTTATGAAGATGAGACTTCTTCCAGCTTCTCATCAACGGAAAAACGTATTAATTAACCTTTATCTCATGTTCGCGTTTTTCTACCTCCACAACGCTTTTCAACATGGAATTTAATATACTGACCTATAGTTATATTTTTAAATAACGCTGACGAATTAGTTATGATGATCAAATGATGAATGAAAATTGTCAGCTGATAATTTTCCTGAAAAAGCAAAACCAAATCAAATCTTCAATTATACTGCAGTATCTATAAAGCTCCCTTCGACGGTTTAACAAATTCAAAGGAGATCTTACTCGAGCTTCTTTTTGCAAAAATATAAAAATTTGAACTTGGGCGAAATACGTAATTCTATCGCACAAACAGAAGTGCAGTTTATCACGAACTATTATCGTTGGATTTCAATCTCCATAGATTTTGTACCGCAGCAAATACTGTATTATCGTATGCACGCTATATATATGTATATAGGCTTTGAAGCTGGTACGTATGTCAGTAAATACTAGTAGATGCAACAAATTTCCCAGCACGTCGAACGAACGATTGGGCGTACCTCAACTACTGTTTAGAGGAACAAATTGGATCTCCCGCGAATGTGCTTAATTAATGCTCGTGTCGCTCTCGCAATCGAACTTGCATACAAAACGTACACGTGCACATTGTGTACGAGAATACGTATAAACTCGTTTGGAAGATGCATTGACGTAGATATATAACATATATAGTTATATGTATGTTGTATATATATATATATGTATATATATGTAGATATCATCGTCACAAGGCTGCTCTCATGAGCTAGTGAAACGGTTACGAGTATACTGATTGTAGGATATCGTTGGACTGTGACAGATGCGTTTGATCAATAACAAGGGAAACTCCTAACCGACGTTGAGAGATCTGCCATATGCCATATGTGCTCTCTGCTTTTGTATGTTAAACCCGTGTACTCATATCCGTGAAATTACGATAAAATATCGTTATTCCGTATGCAAATACATTTCTAGGATTCACATATCCGCGCCATTGCGGGCGAGCGACAGCGTGAGAATAATCACAGAAACGGTGAAACTTCAGAATCGACTGTTACCTAAGCACAAAGGATTCAGTGTGGATTTACTAACCCTACCTTCCAGCCTGATTCTACATGAATTCTCCGCAGAATAATGCAATAAAGTTTTTGTTTTCTTTTTTATTTTAAACCGTCAATTAATTGTACCTCAGCAATAAATGACCATCTGTTCGTCGCATATATACACGAGTGACAAAAGGGGATGATGAAAAAAAATCTCATCTATTTCGTGTATATATGTACGACGTACGGATTCATGGGGGGATGTCGTTGATGGGGATGAAACTGGATAAAAAGAGAACGAGCGGAGGGAGGCAACTCCACAAAGTGACTAGACATATCCTCTGGCTCTCTCTCTCTCTCTCTCTCTCTCTCTCTCTCTCTCTCGCCTCCTCTCTCATTTTGAGCTTCGCCGTCCAGTCTCTGTTCCCGTCAAACGACCTGTACCAGCCGGAAATGACGATACTCTAGCGGCGGGGATTGCGGACCGAAAGAGTGCTTGGTCTCACGAAGAACGCGAGCCCACGAGCTATTAACGGTGTCAGTAGAATTCCCATCGCTGCTATAAACTCAAATTACCATTTTCAACCTATCCCTCTGCCCCTTTCTTCTTTCTCCTTCCTGTCACCGTCCAGCTATATCCCACACCTATATCTTTTGCTCTCTGTACCTGTATGTTTAATTCTCTCTTTCTCTCTCTCTCTCTCTCTCTCTCCCTCTCTCCCCCTCTTTCTCTCTCATTTTCTCTAACTCTCCATCTCTCTCTATCTATTTTCACTGTATTCTTCTTTATTCCCTCTACCCTCTCCCATTTCCTGCATTCGCAATCGTTTTCAGCAATGAATGTGCACTGTAGACATACATACGGATATACTAGTGTATATAGTATATATATATATATACACAAAGCATCGCCGTCTGCTCCGTTGCGAATGCTGGGAACACGAGCTTGGTTCTCGATTACCAATTTAAATAAATGATGGTCCCGAATTAAATGCAAACCATTACCAATGCGAAATGTTATTATATATGTATATATATACTGTATGCTTCTCTTGGGCCAATAAAAAAAACGGTACATCGTCTTTCGCGTCTTACCGTGTTATTTTTTTTTTTTCCTTTACTTTTTTTCGTCCCATCCTTATCGTTCTTGTTTCTTTCTTAATTCCTGAATTCTTTTCGTGCTCTCAAGCTTTATATCTCTTTCTCTCTACTACAGAGGTATTTTTTGTACCCCTGTATATATTATACGAAATGAGAGAAAAAAGAAAAACGTCGATGTTGGGCTTTGCAATTTTATTCTCTCCATTCCGGCTGTGCGCCTTAGCGGATTTTAATCGGAAATTTGCAACGACACGCTTTCCTATGTGCGCACAAACCATTCTCTTCACTGAAAGGCTGGCTATTTTCTCCCTTACTACTTGCTATATGTATACTTCCTACTTCCTGTGTAGTCGTCTTGGTCGCTTATTTAAACTTCACTGTTAGCCTTATCCTTCTCAGGCAACCATTTAAACGTGGCAATTTCTCTATGTGTCGCATATCACCGTCTTGCACTCATCCGTTTTCCAACATCACCAAACCACTCGCTCAAACGAGAGATATGGAAATACGAAACTCCTCAAAGTCCCGTGAGTCTCATGATCATTCTCTTCTTCTTCGTCTCTATCAAGTCTCTGCGTGAGATATCGACAGAGACGAAGAAGCAGAATAGGCAATGCATATTTTATGACCGCTTTGCCGATGTCTTACTCGCCGTCTATCTCGTGTCATCCAGTGTCTGAGCATTCGTCTACATATACTACTCGCGTCTCCGTTGTACGCGATGGGAAACTACTCTTGCGTATACCAAAGGACGTGAGTCATCGTATATATACACACATATATATATATATATATATATATATATATATATACATATATGTATATGTATATAGAGTATTATATTACAGCAGGATTGATATCATGAGCAGGAGGGGTTGTATTCAGCGTTTGAAAACTTTTCGTCTAACACGGTTAAGCTCGGTTAAACGGTTTCTTATATGAATAGAGGACTCATGGCTGTTTTTCCAGTGCGATGACAACCATTACACTGATGAAACAGTTCATGTTGGACTCATCTTACCGTTAACCCTCTGACAGTCAGACTTTTGGATACATCGAAGATATTACGATCCCACGATTCTGTTGTAAATTTCGTGATTTCGCGTGACTGTTGAGGGAAGCTGACTCCTCTCCAAACATTGAGGCATTTATATAATTTGTACTTGATCGTAGTTGTTACCGCTGACAGGCTAAAATACGGGAGTCGAAGTTTTCATTGTAATGAAAGCAGAGATGAATGTTCGCACGAATCTCAATGCCGTATGGATTTACCTTATGTAATTACATACTAGTAAACGTATATTTGGTTATTCCGCAACCCAGCTGAGCACTATTGTAAAGTCATTAAAGGAATAATTTTTTCCGACTTATGAAAACTCTCATGGAAAATGGAAAAAGATTTTTAATTATTCGCAAAAATTTCAATTCGTATGGTAAATCGTTGACGATTGTTTTTTTGTTGCTTTGTAAAATCACTTCGAGTATTTGTGTTTCGTTCAAATGGTATCAGTATTTCGGAGATTGTTTTAGTCTTCAGGCTTTTTACAAATTATTGGAAATACAGAGGGATAAAAAATCTACTGAGAGGATTCTATATTTTCTATATTTATTTATATGAAAGTGCAACGGCCGATGGATCTATCGAAATATAAATTAGCTAACTGACACATACAGTTCAATGATATAACGTTATAGATTTAGAATAAATATTCCATAGACGTATAGTCAATATTCGTCGACGTATATACGAATAAGCTTGTACGAGAGTAACGTTGAAATATTCTACGATCGTTCGAACTCGTGGCATTTTCCAGATATCGAAAATCGTTAAAATAGAGTGGAGTCAACTAGATATGTAGCCACTTATCGAGATAAAACAAAAGCTTGTCGAAATTCCGGAAATGGGAGCATCTGGTATTTACAGTCATGTAGAATAACTGATTTCCACATAGGTGACATTTCAAGCCAAACCTGGGCAATAAACATCTGAATAAAAAAATTAGATAATTTATTCTGACTGTATATTTTAATGAATTATTACGAGAATCTCTAATTACCACCGGAGTAAACGTTATTTAATTGAAAAAAAATGTCACTCGATACAAGTATTCGTATATAGATGGATCGAATTTGGCGAATCCTTTTTATTTCGTACACTAAATATAAATGATTACAAACGCAAATACACGAGTCGAAGGAGTAGTGGGTGAAGTGAGGGAAGAGATTAGTTGATGATATATAGGCCTCAGAGAGAATAGTTTATGTGAGAAGAATGAAACCAAGGGGAAAAGGGCATCGAAGGATATACCGAGGGGAGCACAGAAGAGTGAGTGAGACCGAGATGAGATAGATAGGACAGTATGTATCTATATATTTCGTGCCTTCCAAGGTAGCACTGAGACTACCAGTGCACGCCACGTTTCCTGCTTAATATTTCACGAAAGCACTTTCCTGAGACAAAGAGGACACCCGAATAATGATTCCGGTTGCTCTCTTCTCCTTTATACGACCCTGAATGGCCGAGTAGCGATAGGTACGAATTTTGCGATGGCCATGAGAACAATCATGCACTCACGAAATGCAAAAGTGTGACATAAATATACATCTTGGCATATTATGGACAAAGTGAAAAAGCTTAAAAAAAATAGCAGCTACATACATCAGAATTGAGTATTGAGTACAAAAACATATTCAAAATAATTTTATCACTATAGTTATTTTTTTCAATAATTGATCATAAGGAATATTAATTGTTTTTTTTTTTTGGAATAATGTATTGATAATAATTTCATTAAAAATTTATTCTAATTGATTTTTTGTTCAACCATGTGCCCATATACCTGGCTGCAAGGTTAAAATGATTGTCTCGTAATGAATCGTAATTTGTATTTACGACTTGCATCTTATTTGTCGAGAATTTCAATTTATTGGTGACTTGCAATTTCTCTAGCATCTTAATTCTCATTTTCATTATTTTTCATCCTCCATCGTTGTTTCCATCTGCCATTGTGTGTTGTGTACACACATGGAGCTTTCACATGTACAATGTTTACGGATATTGTAGGTTTTGTGATAGTTTTCTCATTTATTACAAGAAACACCTGCGCCAAAGTCTCTTGGACCAAGAAGCCTTTAGCTGCCGATATATATTCAACAGATGCAGCAAGCAGAGAAAGAGAGAGAGAGAGAGAGAGAGAGGGGTGGGTGGAGAAAGAACAGTAGCAGAAAAGCACAAAGACGATACATATAACAGAAACAAATAAATGATAAAGTGAGAGACGGGGAGAGGGAGAGACAAGCAAAATGTACGTACTGCGTTCCGGGACATCCGGCTGTTTACAATTCATTAACTACCGGAGGTTTTGATCAGGGAGCAAACATTTGCTCATTTTCCTTTTTCGAGGTGATGTTTGAATAGGGGATCCCAGCATAGCTAGTCCTCGAGCGAGTTTCCCTATATATTCAACGCCAGCTATGATAATTCCAAGCCTATGCTACAATTTATTGCAAAAATGTTATTACCCAACAACATCGTCAATATTTCCTGACACACTTTTCGTCGACCCATCGTGCCTTTTTTCACAACTTCATTCAATGTCAAAAACGACACGGTTAACATTGCACTTGACACAGTTCTCTTCGTCAATTACTTTGATATCGTGTAACGTCATTCTCTGTTTTTTTCTTTCTCCCTCTTCCCCTCTCACTTTGATACGACGATTAAGTTGCTTGACGAGCTTTAAATCAGTTGATCGTTACCTTTCAAATCGAATCCACTCTAAAACCGTATTGATAAAATAATTATCGAGAAGTATAAGTATTCTAAAGTATACAAAAAATTATTCTATTATTATCTACTCTAAAATCGTATTGATAAAATAATTATCGTGAAGTATAAATATTCTTAAGTACACAAAAAATTATTTCGTTTATTGAAAGAACTATCTATATATTTATATTTAATGTTAGAAGGAATATGAATGATTTGATCGTAAATAATTTCACTCAAAGTCTCTCAATTGATTCACTATCGAATTCTTGGTTAAGTTAAATTCTGTTGGATCGATGAAGCTCACGTGTCTTACACATATATATATATGAGCCGAAACGTACAGACGTAGCAATGGTTTGGCGCGTTTCTCGCTTTATCGGATCCTTACGGTGCATCGCACGTCTTAGTCGTAATGCTCCCGGGTAAAGCCAGGCACGAAATACGAGACTCGAAGGCTCCTTTGTCTCTGATGAAATTCGATTTCGTACCACTGTTTAATTGATCGGAGGTCTTGCCCTTTGCTCTGAGCGCAATCTACTCGGTATGTTACGGCACAAGTACGTACAGTATGCGTACGTCTAATCTCGTACCATTATGGACTCGCCTTATACCGCCTGTGAGCGGTGAGAGCGGATTTCGAACATACAATTTTATGGCACGAAAATCTAAAATCGACTGTACCCGAAAAATGACCTCGATTACTGTTTATCCCGATCAAATATTATAGCTTTTTTCCTCTTTTACATATGCAATTTTTTTCATAAATTCTACTGATTAATTTCCACTATTCATCTTTAATGATTAAATTCAATGAGTCATTCAGTTTGAGGTTATTTTAGGTTGACAAAGAATTCTCGAATATTTTCTGTAGTTCGTATTCAGATGTACAGTTAAAAAAAAAATCTCCGATTAAAATGTACCATTCATACTTCTGAAAACCGATTGGAAAATTAAATTGTTGCTAAAGAGGTTCGATAATTATAATAACTGTATTATTAATTATTGAAAGAGTCAAGATATTCCTGGCTGGAAGCTCCAAACGTCAAAAATATACAAGCGTCAAGAAATAACAAACGTCAAGAATAAATTATCGAGCATAAAGAGAAGACGAACTGTCCATTATTAAATTGCATCGTGGCTAAAAACGTAGGAGAATTATAATAATTAAATTAATGATCATCGTAAGAATCAAGAAATTCCGAACAGGCTGCTCCAACTGTTAGCTATACACATGCGGCTATCAATATGGTTATCAATTCAATAAGATATTTTAAGTTGTAATTATAAGACGTGAATAATCGAGAATAAATTATTGAGCAAAAAGATTAACGTTAATTAAGGCCGATTATCAATAGTCCAATAATCGAGCTACGAATTGTCTCAATTATTAAAAAGCTCGATTATATTTTTTTCTTATATATAGTTGAAATAAAAATGACCAAATCCCTCCACCCATTTAAAATCTCGTGAGCTTGAATGCTCCACGACTCCATACGATTTGTCCCAGATTCCATTCTTATTTGTAAGACGGCACACTTTCCCAAGTGACAAGATTTTCTCCTTTCAAGCTGTGACGTACATACGCATTGCACACCCTTGCCATTTTAACTTTACGGGGTGAATAGAATATACAAACCCTCTTGTCCCGTCTAGCTTACTCCATGAGCTCCACCTTACCGAGAGTAAAGACGGAGAGATATGGGGAGCTAGACCGGCTTCCGGTTGATACATAATGCGAAGTTTGAACCACGAGGTTGGAGGCGGGTGCACCAGTCGACTTTCTTGAAATATTAGTGCGGCAAGTGGTGTTCATTATTTAAGAGGCCGTCGACAAAACCCGGAGACTGTACCTTTTCTCTCTCTCTCTCTCTCTCTCTCTCTATCTCTCTGTCTTTCTCTCTCTCTCTTTTTCTCTCCACATCTGCTCTCTGCCTGAAACGTTGCAGCCTGGCAAATACATCCATTAAAAAAATTTCTCTACTTATTTGTGCACAATATTTCTTCCCATAATTCTCAAGGAAATGAGCGAACAAAATAAAGGTCTCCAATATATTTTCTATCTCGTCATAATGAAGTAGTGAGTATGAAAAATATACAAACAAAATGCGTGGTCTCAGGCTGTTTTCATTATTACAAATAGTTTTCGCATAGATACGAGAAAATTATGTGACGTATCTACTGAGAGGACGAGAAAAAAGTACCTGACGAGAATGAGGGTGCCTGTTGGGCGAAGAAAATTTGTGAAAGATCAATTAACCGATGCACTATATATATATATATATATATTGTATATAAGAATTGCCCCCTCTGAGCTTGAGTGAGAAGCTTTAGGAACCTTTATCAAGTTCAATGGTGTCCCTTCTTATTCATCGCTTTCAACATTTCTGAACTCTCTCTGTCGTTCTCTCCTTCTACCTGGGCTTCTTACAATTGGCAATCATTCGGTTTTCCACCGCGCCAAAAACCGTTTCAATCTAATTTAGATTTGTTTTCCCTTCATCAAATTCTTCATATGGTTCAATGCTATGCTCATATAGTCAATGCCCTCTATAGCTGTCAAATAATTATTCAACGTATTTCTCAACTCCTCTCTCTCCCTCATCCTGGACCATGCAGACACATACACTGCTCTATAGATTTTCCCTTTGCCTCATTCTCAACCCTACACATTTTACCTCCCATTCTCTCGCGAGATTTCCGGGAGCTGAAGGGAGCTCGAAAAACGTTCTCAACTCTGCAGTGCTTGATGCACCAACGAGGGCTACAGGCTGTGTTACGACACAGTGATCGGCGAAGTCTCAATATCGTAGATCCTTTTGGATAGAAATGAAACGCGAGTGTGCCAATTACTGATTTTCTCGTCTTCTCAAGTCGTCAATAAATGCAACGTCTAACCTCATAACAGGCAAGTAGCGAGTTAAATTTTCTTTATAGATACGAGGGGAAGAGAAAGAGAGAAAGAGTGAGAGGCACTGAGAGTATACGTGAGCTCGCTTCAAGGCCTTAATGGGATTCTATTTACGAGATTCTTCTGAGCTTTCTCCCTCTTTCATTCCCTTCTGGCTACGCAAACACTTCGACATCTCTGCCTCTTAACCTTCTTCGCTCCTTTCGTCCCAGCGCACCCCTCGCACCAAGAGAGCTACAGTTGCCTCGTCTTCTCGAGTTTTGCAGAGACACGTCATACTACCGTCTGAGACTTTTCGAGTTTCAAGCGAGAGTACAGCAGGCTCGTGTGTACTATATACATGGATCTTGGGTTAACCTGCGCGTACTAACTCTCTTACGACGCCGTATGTTGTGTAGCTTTAAAATTATTTCACATTTATATAGTTTTTAATCCTCTCTCCGTCTCTTTTGAGCATTTTATTTTTCCACTCTGATAAATATTTTATCATTTCTTGCAATATGATTTATTTTTATAATTGGACACTTTGTGAAATAGACAAAAAATTAATATTCATCATGATAAGAATTATTATACGAAATAATTCTTAAATATCGTCATTTTTTTTTTACCATAAAATAATTTGTAACGGTTTTTATTCGCAATAAGGGATGATGAAATTGGATTTAACCTCAACTCGTGCACCATTGGACTAATGAAATTCTGCGACAATTTTTTTATTTGCGAAACGAATTCCCGTCACGTGTCTGAACACAAATAATTGAATAAGAGATTATAATTAAATAAGAGATTCAAATTTTTCTGCCTCCTGAGCAAACTGTATGATCGATAAAAAGCAGCCACGACTTTCTCGTTGTGGATGGGTAGAAACTTGTGGATTTTTTTTTCTTTCATGCCCAGGCAGTGAAGCACCAGTGCCCATCACTGCATACAGAACGCTCCGCTGGGGATGTCTGACCAAGCAAGCGGACTTACTACTACTTCTCCGGTATACCATAGTAACTCACGCGCTCTGGGCGTCGCAGTGGTAACGACTAAGTTCAACACGAACGTAGAGCTGTGAGATACAAAAGTCGAGTACACACGAGTATTCCTCCACCATAAAAGAGTCGACGTCGCTGTCCACTGGTGATGCTTGAAAAATAGATTAACTCTGGGCGCGCCTTCCGCAATCGGAAGAGGCAAAAAAAAAAGCGAACGTTGAAGTAAATTTTCCCATCGCTCGTCGATGCTGAGTGCGAGAGTAAACACTCGAGCGGATTTACGCCCATATAGAACTTGAAGTAGCAGCTAAGTCGTGAAAAAGAAATAAAAGTTGGACGAAGGAAGGAAGCATTATTTGATTTATATAGCATACAGCTAAGATAAAAGTCGATAAGAGTTTTTTTCCCCTTGAATGATTTTAAGTGGATACGGCAATATACAATGATGTTATAGCAATTTCAGGGGAATTAGTTTGAGAATTATTGGTATTTCGTTTTAGCGAAAATGGTTATGAACGGAAAAGTTTATTTCTTATTACGATTCGATCATTTCAATGTTTTTATGATAAATATTTATGTTCAGTGCCTGAGCGTCGTGGTGCCCGTGCCATTGCGATCTCCATGCGAGCCGCGCTCGAACGACTCGTGTCCACAGGGATGCCAAATCTCGCGTGGACAAGGAGGCGAGCGCGCATTACACATTTAAAAAAGAAAAAGAGTCGATCACGGTCGTCCGTCGAGTGACGATCGCCGGTGACGCGTAAGGCGAGAGAGTCCAAGCGCTCTCTCATATACGACAAGGCGAATAGGGCCCGAGTGTCCTCTTTGTCTACACGGGACCGAGTGCCCACACACATACACATACCAGGGGGTCTTGCATCCTATCACTATACGAACGAGAGGCCCGAATATACTCTCATCTAGAGTCCAAGCGCTCTCTCATATACGACAAGGCGAATAGGGCCCGAGTGTCCTTTTTGTCCACACGGGACCGAGTGCCCACACACATACACATAGCAGGGGTCTTGCACCCTATCACTATACGAACGAGAGGCCCGAATACACTCTCATCTACGTTCGCTCTACGGAGCAATACAAATTCACGTGTGCGACACACGCTTTTATACGCTTGTGAATAATCTTCATGACGTCGTGGGTTTTTATGCCGCAAGGCTTTTCCCACAAAGAGCCAATAAACATATACAAATTCGATGGCTCAAACACGCGAGTTTTTTATTTAATAAAAACCTCATCCTCTATCCTTCGTCCGAAGAAAAAAGATTCAAGTCAAAACTACGAGGCAACTTCGCCTATGAAGAAGCTTCGACAATACAATTTACATTTACAAGTGGAAAAAAAATGTTAAATTCTGGTGGTAGGAGGATCGATGTATAATCGATATGCTTCAACTTATATCGATGATGCTGCTACGATCTGCAAACGGAATATTGTACATATTACGTATAATACGAATAATCGGAACGACCTTTTAATTTATGCACCGTGTTAGACAACCAAAATGTATATGTAGGGAATTGTGAGGGTTTTCCCTCATCAGCATCGCGTGTTATTAATTACTTGCAGCGGGGCAACGCCCAATGACACAAGGCTCGACGTTTAATTTGTGATTCGGTGGATAACCGGAAGTGCCAGTTAAATCCAATTAAAACGTAACAGCTCATACTATATCCAAATATCACGTGGACATTCGTTTCTACCAAAAGGCAATACGTACATACATTCGTGATGATAAACAAGCTTGTGATCGATGAGTAGGAAAATCTCGATATAATTAATCATTAATAACGTAACGAGCAAAAAATACGCAATTTTTTTTTGTAAATTTTTTTAATGAAAGCCAAACAAGATGTGAAGGTGAATGAGAAGAAGAATGAGAAGATAAAAATTATGAATAAACAGCGAAGAAACAGGGAGGAAGATTTGGATTTGTAAAGACAATGTAATAAAACTTATTAACAAATATTATTAAAGATATAAAATTAAATTAAATTATTCAATGTGATACATTTTTTTCCAGCAGCGAATGCCTGTGCGGTACATGAAGTACATTCCAGATATTTTGCCTCAGGGGGTTCGTGAACCATTATGGAAGATTCTTCCCAGTAGAGAATCTTCCGAATCCCTCTCTGCTCGCTATTCTGAACGTACCGAGAATACGAAATAGAACTCAAAGAACAAAGTGGAATAACTAATCAAATAGAAGTGTGCCACTCATACATTGTATATCGTCTGATTAGCACACTCGCGTCACCGGGCGAACGAGAGTTTCTCGTATTCGAGCGCGGACTTAATATAAAACGAGATGAGAGAAGGAAAAAAAATGAAGAAATAGAGAACTCTTGGCACGTAAAGTAAAACGGAGCAAGAGTGCTACTGGATCGCTTTGCGTAAGAAAAAAATAAGAGGTGAAATAAAATGAACGAAAGAGAGCAGAAAATGGCAAAGGGGTTGGCCAATTGGAAGGAGTCGCAGTAGCGTTATATTTCGTTCGTAAAACAGAGGGAGCCTCTCGGTAGACGTGATTTAAGTGGGAAACTCACATAAATTCATGGCCACACCCATGTACCAAACCCTCTTGCATTATTTTTCACGGGACATACGTTTCGCTTCTACCCTCAAAATCCTTTTTCCCCTTTTACGAAGTGAAGCTCACGATCAATTTTTTTGTTCACAGAGAAAACGTCGTCGAATTAAGCGATTCATCGTATTTTCTTGCAACTGGTGACCTCAATTCTTGAAATTTCTCTCTTTCGTTTTTTTTTTGTATTAGCTATACGTATAGTTGGACATAAATTAATGTAATCATTGCGCAATGATATTTGTCGTGGTTGCAGAATTGTATCGGTGCTCACCTGGGGGTTGATGAAAATAAATATAGGAAAAACATAGAACCGAAGAGATGACCGTGCTGTACAGTTAATAAGAAGCTAAATTAAAGAAAATAGTGGATATATACGGGTATATATATGTAGGCACTCATCTCTTGGGGCCCTCTTGGAAAATCGAATAAATGGAATTCTCGGGTTTTCTCGGGCATTTACTCTCTCACTCTCTCTCTCTCTCTTTCTTTTCCTCTCTCTCTTGAGCCCGGGCATTGGTGGCTTCCTTCACGATCGAGAAGTAACGATTTTCTTCCTTGTGCCTCCCTCCTTCCGTCTCTCTCTTTTCCAATGGTATCGAGTACTTTCGATAAATTTTCCCTCAAGGAATTCAACGTCTAGCTACTGCCCGGTAGGTTTTTCTTCTCTGTTCAATGGTAAAGTCTACCTCGAACTTACAGGCAAAGAAGACTATCCACACTATGCTGTGACCTTTTACTCGGACTTCGACAGTCTTGATCATAACATTACACGTTTAGGGTACAGTGTATGAAACGCGATTTTTTATAATAATAATAACAATAATAATAATAATGTAGAAAATCAATTATTTCATCTCGTTGATTCACTGCTTATCGTACAATTGTATTTATCCGATATCCAATTAACCCTCGGCATATCTTCTGTGTAATATTCCACCGTTGTATCCGGAGTTTCCTTCGATACTCTGATATTATTATCATCCTATATATACATATTTCGGCTGACACTTATGTGATAACATCACGTGCACAGGAAATGGTAAGTGGCTCCTCTCTCTCTGCCTCTGCCTCGATCTCTTTCTCTTTTTAGTCGACATATACTGCTTGGAAATCACACTCAGAAGTATATTGGCCAGAATACCGAGTCACACATGCGAGTTACTCCGAATTGAGCAATAGGGAGTGGGGCTGCCCGCATGGGGCAGATGGGGGTTAATCGCTCAATACCCCCTGCTATCGAGAGAATGTCACAAAAATTACTGTAGTGACGTACTAGAGTACAAATATCAACAAAAAAATAGCACAAAAATATAACCAACGATTAGCAGCCCTGCAGTGAATTAAAATTTCGAGATTGTAATATATTGTATGAGAAAAAAGATACATCGAGAAAATATACGTATTATGTTTCAATCAATATTTTTTTATTGAATGAGAATCTACGATTTCCATTGGTCTATAAATAAATACATAAACATTTAATCCCCCAGATGTTTGTCTCTTTAAAAAAATGTATATTACTTTTTTAATTTTTTTTAAACAAAACATATGATGATTCGCTTTGGAGTGATCTGCGACTTATCCTACAATGGTCACATACAATTCACGAAGCATTGGCTGTGTATACGCTTATAAATGAAAAAGAACAAAGAGTTGGAAAGCGTCTCTGTAAAACGACACGGTGAAATTTGCTCGAGTCCGCGCATATCCTCTTCGAGATCGTGCGTGCTCGTCGTCGGGCTCACGTGCACCGTCTAATTTTCCTGGTGCACGCTCTGAAACTGCTGTGCGCTACATCCCGAATGGCCATGTGCTCGTATACTCACTCCAGATCCTCCCTCCTGATGCTCATGAACGCTTCGTGAATTTCTGTACAGCCATGGCGCAAGCGATGTGCTCTCGTTACATCCCCTCAACGAAGCCAATATCAAGGAATAAAGGAGATGGGCCACTCGCGAAAGAAAATGCTCAAAGAACGATCTCTCTTCCTTACAGCTTCTTACTTGCACGGCCAAGCTCACAGTTCCCTCACAGTTCTATATTGCCTCCTCCATCAGTCATGAGTTTCATGAATTTCTATAGCAACCATAGATTTCTAAGCTGCTCTCCTCTGTAGATATACATCGAGAGTAAGCTTTGTTCTCACAAATGTTCTCGCTGGTACACGATCGTTCACCTTCATAGTTCACTATGCGCTCTCCCAACCTCTCTCTCTCTCTCTCTCTCTCCCCATTTCTCTCTCTATTTCTTCATCTCTGACAATAATAAATTTAACGTATAATACCGAGCCGAATACTCAATCTTCACCGAGAGTGTTAATTTTCACGATTGCGAGATCGCATATCTTGAAATCTAGATTAATAACCCTCCTCATTCTAGAATTCTAGCAGGACCATCACGTACAGGAGCAGCACGATCGATGGTTAAAGTGTGTGATAAGCGTGCACGGACTCTCGGCTGGGATCGATCTGTGGATATACAATTTCCACAATGAGATCTTTGGATATCATAGAAATTCTCCATGTCTTTATACGAATTACATTTTGTTTTTAAACAAATCAACATGATAACCCATCGAATTCAAGATGGAGAATAAAAAAATATTCAAGAATAGGTGTGAGAGCTAATCGTATAATCAAGCGGCACCATTGGAATAAAACAAAAACCCATTAAAAAATTGATGGAACCATGAGAAAAAATATTTCGGCATAAAGTCATCTAAATTAAATTCGCTTATTATTACTTATGTAAAATAGTATTTAATATGTTTTTTAAGGATTATTATCGGCAGTTGTAAATAAAAAATATTATTGCAGATAGTACGATAATAGATTTGTATTACTAGCCTCGTCCAAAAAAATCGATAATTTTTTTGAAAATATATTTCTTGTTATTATTGAATTGAATCAAGATATTTTTCGTATACACTCTCGTATATACTTATTTACCACGGGGAATAAATAAGATGTGAGCTTGATGTAGTTAATCGCTATTATATAGCGTGCATCTGCTTTTGCCTCACGCAAGCGGGACATGTTTGAATCTCTTGCGCGTCGAAAGCTCGAGAGCGTTACTTTGCGAGCAGTGAGACGAGAAAGCACTCGAGTACTTAACCTCTTGATATAATTGCCGGGCTCAAGAGCCTCTCTCTTTCCTGACACACACACACACACACGCAAATACATACATAGACACACACACACACGCACACTTCCTCACTCATTCACTCACACACACACACACACACTTGTCTCGTCGACGTCCGCGCTTGCATCAAGAGCCGCTCAAAGCGTTAATAGAGATCGTCAGTTAACGGGACTAGCCCCCAAGTGGGCGTAAACATCCCGGCGTTACTTCACGAGCGATCTTCTTACCCACCGGACCTATCGCCCCTCTCTTGAAATACTCGATTGGTTAATCGGCTCTACTCGAGATTGGCGATCTTTAATGCTCGTACTCAGGCTCTCATTTTCAACCCTTCTCATTCATTTATTCTTTTACTCTTCTCGTATTTCCACCGATTTTCCTGAAATCTACCATCTCCGTTTTTTTTTTCATTCGAGTAAGCCATTACGCGCGTACTTAACGGTATGAGAGAAAGAGAGAGAAAAAAGAATGGAGGGATGGTCAAAAAGCTGAAAGCTTTTGACCTACTCGTGCAGACAGCATGAGAGGGTGTGAGATAGAGAGAAAGTCCAACGTGTGGTCGGCCGCTACCTCGAGGCAGCCTCGGAGTCTCGGAGTTGAATGTGCGGAAAGGATGAAAGCTCGCGAGTCAGTGTCGGAAAATCGACCTCGAGACGACTCGACAAATCCATTTAACGGTTTTCATTCCATTCTACTCTGAGAGGCCCAAGGGGCTTAGCGTCAAGGACGACGACGACGACGACGATGACGACGTCCGACCTCTCTGCACTATCACCTTCAATCGCCCGAGCTTTTTCTCTACAATCATCCTCCAGCTACAACCTTAACGAGCCGAGATTCGCTATTAAATGGGACGACGAGCATGTATATATGCTTAAACGAAGGCTTATATGAGAATCCATAAGAGGGGTACAAGCGAGAAATTCGCCTCTCAAATTGGTCTTTTGATCGTTAGTTACACCCCGATTATTTGCCCGAACCCAAAGAGTCCCTCTAACATTACGTGAAAGAAATTAATGCCATAAATATAACAAAGCACGAAGGCAATGCTATGAAAGCAATTCTGAAATCCACTTTGTATCCCAATATATTTATCCTTAATAATAATTAGTTTACTACATGATGAAATACAGCCTTGGAGGAATTCCCATACATAACGGCATTATATTTATCATAGATGCTGGATGAATTATTTTTGCCGGCGAACTAAGACCACAGAATTAACGTGATTAATGAGGGAAGCGAGAGGCTAGAGTAATTGTACGACGAGACAAGCAGCAGAAACGTTGCGGGTAGATATAGCGAGATGCAAGATACCAGTTTCAAGTGGTCTCACTCGATTGACAGTTTCGCGTTTCACCATTCTCTGTACCTATATGTATCTTCAACTCTCCCTCTCTCTCTCTCTCTCTCTCTTACTCTGTTCTTGAGGATAAACTTCCTCTCTATGTGATTTGTCGAGCGCACTAACAAGAGCTACAAGGAGTGTCACACAAACGTCACCTCAATATCTCGTCGTCAGCCTCCTCGTACACTGACATTCGGCAATCCATCCTATAATGTTGTCACGGAGTGTCTTCTTCGTCGTTGTCATTGTCATTGCCGTTGTCGTCTTCACCTTTCATCGAGCCTCCTTGTTATAGAATTGTGTGGAGCCCAAAACGTTGGATAGTCGTACTTTGCCGTACACTGTCAACCTTCGTTCACGTCGCAGTTGTGCGTCTCAGAGTGTTTATTTAGCCCAACACTCGCTAATGCTTCTCTCCTCTCCTCCTGAACTCTCCTTCGTGCAATGGCACTCACGCAACTGTTTATACACGGATAGGAATGGTACTCGGAGGCTCATTCCAACAGTAAATAGAGCAAGGGAGAATATACAACAGACATAATGACGAAGACATTCAAAGACCCTGCTCAACCACGCCCTTATTGTCATTCCCTTCTTCTCTCGACGTATATGGCATGAGTGTGTATGGACCGAGAGAGATAAAGATACATAGAGAGGAGGACTAAAAATCCATCGTGTAAAACCCGTCGAGAGATCACGACGATGGATCAGGCAATTGCTCGATGAATGGAGAACGAAATTCGTAACAAAACAGAATTTCAAAGTAATGTTAATAATGGAATGAATCACATTAAACTGGATGTATTTCTGGCAATCTTTCATACATATATATATTTATTTTTAGGAGTGTACGAAGGAATTGAAGTACGGATTAAGATGAAGGAGGTGAGGTGTGTGTAAGAAAATAAGCATTTATGTAAGGATTAATTAATACTCGAGATTCTCCATTTGTAAATTATGAGAAATGGAAATAGAGATACATCTTAAATGTCCTATAATATTGCCAGTTACTGGTATTATATTACGAGAGCTTCGCCACAGAGAAACTCACATCCTGTGGTGGCACCGAATTTAACCACGTTCACAGTTCAACTGTATAAATACAAATTCTGTATCAGTACTGTTGTAATATTCAGTTTATACTCTAGTGTATTGCTTTTATACACTAGAGTGAAAAACTTTTAAGGAAAGCTTCATGCATCTCTGCGCCCCCATCCCCTCCGACCAGTATCATGACGAACTTTCTTGTGTAATATGCGGGCAAAGTGGCATATCGGTCAGAGTTAGACCTCGAGGTTACGTCGCCAAACCCATAACACGCAAATTGTGTATCGCCGATGTGTATATATATATTTATGTATATATATATATACATATACCATACTTTATACACGAGGATGCCCCGCGGGCTGAGCACACTGCGCGCGGTTAACCGACAACCTGAGGATCAATGGAGTTTCCATGAACCGACAAAATTTGACACTTGAAACTTTATGTATGGATATATTCGACCGATAATTAATCATTTAGTGCAGCTATTTGAAATTACTGAAATCGTGCATTTGAATATTATTATTCGAGTTAACGAACCGCGAAATTGGTTGAATATTATTGTAAGTTGACAAAAAACCCTCGCAGACTCTTGTGAAAAAGACTGTGCAATTGATGAGATTTTCAATGATTCAAATAAATTATCTGAGTTTTCATTGAGCTTGCATAAATTATTAGCATCATTTTTTTATGTATGGACATACGCGAGCTGGGGGAGAAGGACACTCGCTATTGAATTTGGCTAGAATCGATAAACAGTTGTCAATAATTATCCCTCTTAGCGTTCAAAATTGGTTACGATCTCTGTGAATTCAACTGGAGATTCCCACTCTTCCACTCACGCTCTCTCTTTCATTCATCTACTCGTATTCCATTCATTTATTCATTTTGAGACATTAACCGATATACGTATCTTGCATCGATCTACTTTTAGCCATTTTCGGCGAGCACTTGGGTATAATATTTAATTATTACCATCCACCGACGAACGAAATAAGCCCGTACGAAATTTCGATAAATTATTTATAAAACCTTCACGTTTGACCTCGACGTTACCAGCAGTGAACTATAAGTCGAATTACGTATGTACGAAGTATTACATAATAATGAAGTTATTTACGGATATATTAAAAGAAAATTGTATAATTATAAAATTCCACATCATTTAACTCCTCTT
>OY769911.1:14220503-14460503 GCA_963669185.1 Dyspetes luteomarginatus | reverse complement strand
GGGTAAACCAGGGAGGCATATACGAAAAAAAAGAGAAAAAAAATGTGGAGAAAAATGTACGGAGGAGAAAAAGCTATAGGGACGTAGACACATTTCTCGTTCCGGTCCAGTGCCTTTGCCAGAAAAAACGAAATGTGTGTTGGCCTCTTTCGTTAGCTTTTGCATGTTTACTTTTTCCTCGCACTTCCATCGCGTATATTATTTTCATCTTGCATTTTTCCCAGCATCCGTAATTTTTTTTTTTTCAACCTCAACTCACAATATATTCCTATATATATATGTATATATCTCTCTGTGCATTGCGAGTGCAAGGTTATTTCTATCTGACACCTTCCTCTCCCCTTGCGCTCTTGTAATCTTCAACTCGTCGAGGTGCTGCGGCAAGTTCTGAAAATAATAATAATAATAAGTTCTGAAAATAATAATAACAATAACAGTACAAAAAATGAAAACGAAACCTGCGAGCGAAAAATCGCGGATTATTTAGATTGTCGATTTTTTTCACGTGAGAGCTTTTGATATGTATGGGATGTAAATAAAATATCGCGGATAAAAGAACGCCGCTAGCGGTTTTACCGAACCTTCAATTTTTTTCGCATTCCTCGTTGATTCACTCTGCCCGCGATCGGAGGCTTCGGGCAATTCCTCTCTCTCTCTCTTTCCCTCTCTGTTGTATTGCCCAAGCGCTCGTAAATCGCCGGATGGAAAAGCGCATCCCGGATATTATTATAAAAATCGTCGAGGGTGGCTGGCAGGTCACTGAACGTGGTAGTAAGCGAGTGAGGTCATCGGGGCTGGTGTGATCCAGCGGTGTTTCCCACTTTCCCTTCAACCTGGCGTATCGCTAAACTGCAGCGGGACGATACGTCAGGCTCACATGCTCTGCCACCACTTTGGTCCATCTCTCTCTCTCTCTCTCTCTCTCTCTCTCTCTCTCTCTCTCTCTCTCTCTCCACTCTATCCCGATACGTTCTTCTGACGCAGTTTGTGATTATACGTGTGTGTGTGTGTGGGAGCACACGTGAATTATATCGCCAGCGTGCCCAAAGTACCTCGCGGAAGGTTTAACGCTCGCTAAAATCGACCGGGACGAATTAAACGGGCACTCGGAATCACCCGCGCATTTTCTATGCAATTTACTAGTATATATATATATATATATAGCACTGTTTTATTTCTCTCTTTGACAATTTCACACGTAATGAGAAAATAATGTCATTCTCGATATAGAATATATGTACGTCATGGCCAACCACCAATGATATAGAAACACAAAATAAATATTTTTCGTAGCTTTTAAGCGATGAAATGAAACTTGATGAATATTTCATACAAAGTTTAAAAAAAAAGCTATGAAATTGCAAAAAAAAATTGTAAATACTGAAAAATTCTTTAGTTTACAGCAGTTTATGATCTTGTACACACTTCTCGGTATATCACTAGAAACTCATGAGCCTGAAGCATTTTAGAACATTAACGAAAAGAGACTAGGCATATAGGAAAAGAAGATGAATGCGAACACGAGAAGAGAGGACGTGCCTCATATGGTGAGGGGTCATATACAATGGGTCTTGCTATGAAGCTTTTTTGCCTCTCTCTCTCCCTCTCTCGTGAACTCGTGAACTCGTGAACTCAAAGTGGAAGGTTGGAACGATTCAAGGGAAAAACAACGAGTAAGAAAATTGCGTTTTCCTTCGTTGGTTCGTGGTGCGCGCCAGACCGAGGCGCTTATATACATTTTTTTGCCACGATGCCGATCCTGCCCCAACTCTGTCTTTCTCTCTCTTTCTTCCCTACCACTATGTACAGTACCCAAGTAATCCTCTTTTCTTTCGAACTAATGGAAAGAACGCGAGAGAGGCGCGTATAGAAAACGATGAAGCTGGCCACCTTCGTATAGCAGAGTATGGGAAGAGCGAGAGGCCATCTTGAATGTTACGATGCGCGAGGATGCGCTCTCGTATCCATTTCCTCCTTTTCTCCTTTACTTTTGCTCCGTCTCTCGCTATCGTTGTTTTTCTTCTTCTTTTTTCATTCCTTCGTTTTTCTCTTGTGTGTATTATTCAACTGGCATCGAAAGCTCTCCCGACTACAACACAAATAATTGTCCGTCGTATATAAATATGGAAAGCCCCGCACCTCGTTGAGATTTTTCTCTTTGGAAAGATAAAAGCGTTTATACTATACAATAGTATATACATGGCGGGGGAACCAGGCGAGGAGAATAGAATAAATAATAGAAAAAAAGTTTTTTAAATGCTCTCCAATGTGAAACTCACCAGTTCTCCACTCTAATGAAAAGCGAAGTTTTAATTAGACTGAGATTATGAGACTTTGGCAATAAGGGAAAAGAGAGAGAGAGAGGGAGAGTTAATTAACTTTGTATCGTATACAAAAAATTAAATACAGTTAATGCTCGTTCGAAAAGTAAGAAAAAAGTGTACTTGAATCCGTTAAGATTTATCCGTTTATCCATAGTGAGAGACGAGCTTTGCACTAACACTTATACGCCATAGGATGAGAAGAGCGAGAATAAGTGACGAGACGGAAATGAAAATACTCAGGCTCCGATGTAATATTCACGATTGAGTATGCTCGGGCGGGCTGTCACCATCTGCGGTCGCATGTGGGATATTTCGCGAAAAACTCATTGAATACTTCAAGAGGCGCGCATATATATGGTGATCCAGCATCAAACTCACCCTTCCTTCGAGCGAGAGAGATAGGAAAAAATGCCTTCAATGAAAGAGAGTATATGACAACTGCTGTCACATTTTTATTTATTAGAAAAAAAAAAAACGTTTGGTTTATGTGAATATTCTCTTATATTTCTCCTCCCAGAAAGCCTGCTACAGTACAACTTTTCTCATATATCGCAGTCACTTTTTTGCATAATGCAATATAACTCTGTCGTTTCTCGAGTAAATGCTCGTTTTTGCCTCTATATCTATCTCTCCCGGCGTTTTAACAGGTCTTTTTCTGTTCTATCGACAAAGAAGGCTCACAGCTTGTAGCAATGTGGGTCGAGCAGTGAAGCTATTCGATTCGGTTCGAGACCTGTCCACTACCTGTCATTTTGTCATTACTTTTGTTGTTTCTGTTATTGGAAGACCTCTCGGTGGACTATACTACAATTCTCACTGGTGCATTCGCATGGCAAACTGTATATATGCCACTGGTTTCTCTTTCCTGGTTTCCTTTCCTTCTGGCTTCCAGTATTCGTAACAGCTGTTAGTAGTGTCTACTGTCCGAGGGATAACCTCTCTCTCTCTCTCTCTCTCTCTCTCTCTCTCTCTCCCACATATTACCCAACAGTATATGACTGCACATAATACAACATGAACACAGATTGTTCCTGTGGCAGTGCCAAATCACACGGATACACACACTCCCATGTTTAGTGTACTTATAAAAATTCATGTCTCTCTTAATGCTCGTTACGTAAAGGGTAGCATGAAAAGGGTTGAGAGGGAGGAGACAGAGTAAGAGAAGAATAGAAAGTTCCGAGGAACGGGACAACCCCCAGAATTTCCCCGCCAATCTTCCATCACCCTCTTGCCTCGCTAATCACCAAAGTAGACTATACCGGCGGAATAATTAATTTCTCGGCGACAGGAGAAATCCGTTCGCGAGCACGAAAGGGAACGAGAGAGATTGAGAAGCCGCTTCGAGGGTGAGAATCTTTTTTTCTTTTCTTTACTTTTCGTTAGACTTTTTACGTACTCCCTGGCTCTTATCCATGCATATATATACATATATATTTATGTATATTGTAACCTCTCTTTTCTTTTCGTTAGTCAAACAAAGTTAGTGAAAATCTCGACGTTGCTTACTCGGTATGAATAACGCTCCGGATATTAAATTTTTCATCGCCGTATAATCTACCTCACCCGAAGAGAGTTCACTCTCAAGTCCGATGTGAGAGATAAAAAGATGGTGGTGAGCCTCCTTGCAAAATATTTCTACCCCGTTTTCATCAATGGCGCTTTGTATATATGTCTAACAGGATAAACTTTATATACACCTTATAACGAACCATAATAATACTGCGCTCTTTTGTGAAAATTATAGTTCGATTTTCTAGCTCATATAGATAAATTAGTAAGAGAGTAAAAAAATGAAACTAAACAAAAATTATCACCCCAAAGTATGTGGAAACAAGCATTGTGATTGCATCATTATAAAATCGTTATATCATAAAATATATAATACACGAGGGAAACGTAAATATAGGAATTATAATCAAGATTTAAAATCGGGATGAAGGGTACGTCGAATTGATGAGCGAGATGCTTATCTTTTAGTCGTTTATTGCCAGTAAAGAGGTGGCCAGGGATGTGTATATATGAATATAACGTTGTATATGCATAAAGGATACCGTTATAGTACATAAAGGATATCATAATATATCTATATCTTGTGTGTCA
Source organism: Dyspetes luteomarginatus (assembly GCA_963669185.1). NCBI lineage: Eukaryota > Metazoa > Arthropoda > Insecta > Hymenoptera > Ichneumonidae > Dyspetes > Dyspetes luteomarginatus. The sequence continues at coordinate 14,456,076 of OY769911.1, read as the reverse complement.
CCCTTGGTGCATTTTTACTAGGGCGGACAGGTCAGCTGTCTGATATCGAGCGACGCCTGGAATTTCACTTCTGATATATGCTATGGTGTTACCGACGCTTTTGCTCTCGAGGAAAAATGAACGAGAGGATGGACAGAGGGAGAGAGAGAGAGAGAGAGAGAGAGATCGCGGATGCCTCCTCCACCACCTAAACCAGTCCCGTCGCCCAGAGGAAAGTTTGACGTTTGGGATTTGACGTTCGGGCACAGCAACATCGCGTGCCCCATCACGATACCGATGGAACGATACCGATGGAACGCCGCGGGCTCGCTCTCACCCTATGGCTCGTTTCACGGTGAATCTATATATATATATATATATATATATATATATATATATATATATATATATATGTGCATCAGACCTGCGGTCACTACCGCCAGCTACATCGAACAACCCCTTCCCATTGCCCACCCTTCTACCGAGCCTCATTTTTTTTTCGCCACCACATCGACGCTGTACCAGTTGGCGTAAACTGCGCGACACACACTCAAACGTTACGAGCATGTCGCCTGAGTGTGTAGCTTCGTTCGCGCCCAAGTGGCAAACTCCGCTATTTGTTATTTTGCTCTTCGTCTCCCTCCGCCCGCGGCGTGCTTTCATCAATCAAACCCCCCGATGCCAGCGCTCTTTACTCGTCACTTTGTATTTTTCATACAACCCTGACACACAGGCCACCTGACATCAATTGCTCTTTTTTTCCATATGTACGAGAGTGAAAAAAAGAGAGAGAGAGAGAGAGAGAGAGAAAGCGATCATCGCGGTGACCGAGGCCAGGCGCGGTCACCTCTCTTTTTTCTGGACTATTTACAAACGATTTTTTCTGTGATTATCATGGTGGGCAAGGAGATAAAGTCGTACTTGCCCAAATCCGCTGGGAAACAATTCCACAAAGGTTTTCGGTGATTCTCATGGAGAAAGATGGAAAATTTCATTCAATAATCTGCATAACCGTTAAAAAAAATCGATTATTTTGATTTAAAAAAAAAATGGTGATCAATTGAAATGATTAAATTTAAAAATCTCAAGCAAACATAAGCTTGTTATCAATGACATTGTTTAGGCGAATTTTTGGTTTATACCAAGTTGAAATATTCTGTTTAGCATAAACTGCCAAACACAAAGGTCAAAGGTTATCTTTACACGCACTCTAAAAGATTAATTAAAAAACGTGTCCGTGCTAACCAAATCGTCTTGTGAAGCTTCAATGAAAACCCATAAAAACGTTTCTTATACAACTTTGTCGTATTTTAGTTCGACCACTGGCCCCCACTGTCGACTAACTGTGAGGGGAGTAGGGCATGAAAAATTTTATCTTTCACATACATAGCTGTAAATACAATGACGCGCAGTTGGCTATAGTTATAAGGATTAATCTACTCCAGTTCCAAAAAATAAAGAAAAAGAAAATCATTTTTCTCGCGGGATTGTGTCGTATCAATCTGAGCACTGAGAGAATCGCAGAGGTTTATGGAGCAAAAGTGGAAAGGGGAATCACTGCAAAGGACGAACTCTCGCTTCGTGACTTTTTATCCCTCGTATGTGGATGGACGAGAGGGTGAGAGGGCGAGCACATGGCTGTGACACTAAAAGCAGATCGTGTCAGTCAGGAGGCTGTTTGGTCGTTTCTCGAGTGCCACCGCTTTTCCTACTGATCTTTTCCACCCTCAGGGCTATGTACACCTCTCTATAGATACAGGTATAAAACACAATACACCTACACATGCGTATAAATGGAGGAGGAGGAGGAGAAGGAGGAGGCGTTGATGAGAGGGAGGATATGGTGCGCGATAAGCCCGCGCTCGCTCGGCAATAATCTTGTCGCTTTTTCTCGGTGCCACGTTTTTCCTTCCTTATATATATATATATATGAGTTTCTCGCTGGACTTTGGTACAACGCGAATGCCATTTCTCACGTGGCTATTCTCTCTCCCTCGGTTGTTTTGTTTTGTCGACCAACAAAGTGTGGGCTGTCACTGAGCTCGCATTTTCTATGTGCACATCGTTGGGTTTGTCTATACGTCAGTGTGTGTGTGTGTATGTACGTGTGAGTTTGCGAGACCGAGTTTTCCAGATGTGTTCGAGAGATTGATCGAGTTTACCAAAGAGTTAAATGCGGCGACGTAACGGAAGGGGCAAAACACTTCTTCTCTTTTGCTCCATCTATCAATCCATTGATCAAGTTTCGATGTGCTTATGCAGCTGAATCATCGATAAAGCTTCTACAGTAACAGTTGGATAACTTATATTTTCGATCAAACTGGCCATAATTTGAATGAAAAGGCATTAAAAATTATTTTATTCTCTTGTTTAAAAATCATTGGAATGATTTTAGACCAAAGCTCAATTTTCAAAGATTCAAGGATAACAAAATAAGAATTAATGAGAATTGATACTGCCAAATAATTCTTCTCCATGATAGATGTTGATGGACAGGGTGAAGGAGTATTTCGTACAATTCCCAAGAGAAAGAGAGAGAGGGAGAGAGAGAGAGAGAGAGAGACCGCGAGAACTGAGATGTTCTCTCGTGGGACAACGAAACAGCCCTCCATATAGATACATCCACGTACACTTTATATTATATATATGCGTATACCATGTGCGCAGTATGTCAGTGCTCGAGTGCTTGGTGTAAATCTTCGATCCGAGAAGTCTCGAGGGCTCCTGCTCGTCACGTACATACAGGTGTCAGGTAACACGAGCGTGATCTCACAGACATCGACATGCCCTACCTATTTGCAGTAAGAAGAATACCACGAGTCCCAAACGTCACGTTATCTAGTAAAAGACACAGAGAATAGTTTCGATGCATGAACACTCAAAGTCAATGAATAGTGTATGGAGTCAAACAACAGCCAGTGATGACGATGCTGGTATAGTATAGGAATTGGAGAGCGAACGTGGCAAAGCTCCTACATCTGGTCCATGAATATATATATTTAATATATACACCAATATAACCCATAGTCGCGTGCAGGCACGTAGCCCGAACATACTTTATGTAGCTAGAATACATAAAATACAATACACATCGAGCATAAAAAGTACAAATATAGATTTCTATACTGACGATGTAGTTGATGGTACTAGCATAGAATAGGGGAGACCAGTGGCAATTGTAACAAAAATATCTTCTCATTTTTTTTTCATGCCAAATGCCCTCTGCTGAATCCCATTGGTATTACGCTCTATGTATTTCCCTGTTAATATTATGCTCTACCTTATTCCCTATTGGTCCATTACTTCACCAAATTTTATCTACCTCGAAATAACCGAAGCATTTATTCGGGCGATCCGTTAGCGATCGTAGTATCGTAACCTCAATAATTCACGGTTTAGCTCTGTTACAATTACACCATGATAAAATGCTGTACAATTAGCACTAGATGGAATGCATCAAGGAAATCTTGCAGACCCTTATCAGTCGGTAGGAATGCATAAGTATAATACCGACGAAAATTTTCAGTCAAGATCAAAGAAATTACTGTAGTAATTCGTTATTAAATTCGTCTAATTCTCTGAATGCCTAAATATATGTAAAATTATCGAAATAAATTTCTACTCAAAGAAATAAATTTTTTACTTTTTTAATATAATTTGCCATGCAAAATTATCATCAAAATTTTCAATTAGATTTGCTACTCAAATAGTCATCGTCACCAGATGGTGTCACAGACGATTCAGTATCGATGTGGAAAGAGTGCATGTGAATGTTGTGGTGGATTTATCAGAACGTTTGTTACAATTGATCTCAGTCACAATCGATACCGCGGTCTTCCCTATACGTTCAAAGAGCACAGATAAGTGACATCGTGCAGAGCCACAGGAACATTTTTCTTTGCGCGTGAGGTCTGTGCAAGCTGTTATAAATTCGCCGATGTGTATGGACCGCAGAACAGAAACCTGGAATTGGAAGAGAGAGAGAGAGAGAATACGAGAGTGCTTTTAGCTTTCGCGTAAATTCCATGCATGCTACAATGTGTATGCTCTGGTGCTTTTTTTACGTGCGAAAGAGCACGTAGAATAGCAAAATAGACACACAGTTCGACAACGAAACGGAATAGATAAATAGATTCAGGTGTAACGAATAGTAACGTGCGTACAACACATTTGAACATTCGATACTCATCTATATATCGTATCCACGTTCTCTTCCATTTTTATGTTCGAATTTGTATTGTACACATATATATATATATATATATACATATATATATATATATATATATATATATATATACATATATGTATACATTTACACTCCATACAAAATTGTGCAGCACCTTTAGCGTCCGGTAAACGTGCAGGTATGTTCTGCACGAATATCTAGTCGCCTCACCCGTGTATACACGGTAATAAACGTAAATTGACGTTGGATTTGAAAGACATCAGAAACTCCTCGCTTGGAATACTTTATGCAAGATTATATGTAACTGGGTTTCAGGTGTATACGGCAATGCTCCTCTTACACCGTGTAATAAAAAATGTAGCGTTCCCCAAAAAACTCTAAGCGATATAATAATTCGATAACAAATCTCAGATTTGGCGAAAACAAAAAATTTTGGGGATAATTATTATTTTATTACATCAAATGTTCTTTTGGAAATTCAAGTTTTACCGAGACAAATGGATTTTTTTAATTTTAAAGGATGCTGGGTGAATCGAAAAAAGCTTAAGGCAGAATGCTAGCAAGGGCATAGTAATGACAGGCAAGCGGATATTCAGGGTGGTGAGCAAATTTACGCGGATGACCCTTCCATGACCGTGGCCAGTAAAAAAAGAAGAGTTAGAAATTTCACATTTTAATGTTAATATTTACTATCTTAAGAACGGAACAATCCAGCACGATGAAATTTTCATAGTACGCATTTTACTTATTTCCGAACTTAACTACGAAGCTTCATCAAAATTCCACTTTTTTTCAAAATCTTTTGTACGCCAGCCAGGGAAATTTCATCCATATACGACTATTGTTAAACATCTCAGTTTCAACATTCAACATCTTAAGAGCAGAACGGTCGAACTGGATGAATATCTGATGGTGATTTCTTAACTCGTTTTCGAACTTATCTATCAAGTTTCGTCAAAACCTCGTTTGCAAATATGATCGTGTTCCATCTTAAGAGTAGAAAAAAATTTCAATATCAAAGATGAAAATTAATGTAAAGCACTTCAAATTGAAATAAACTTTATTTCAGTCAAATGTAAAAATCCAATAGTACAAAATCTCGAAAAATTCACCGCGTTCCATACCCAAACTCTTTATGTGCCTCTGAATATGATCAAACTCGAATTCTCGTAAATAAAATGTCAGATATTTATTAAATTCTCTCTCATGTGCGAGTACAGTATATCAATCTCAGTTCCGCTTCTATACCATAATTTTTATTCAACCACTTCATGTTTACGAGGATATTTATAATATAATTAAAATTCTGTTTTTTTTTTTTTTTTTCGTTTCGTTACAGTGAGAGAAGTTACTCTGTCCGAGCTCAGGGACTCCGTAGCGAGGTTAGGTGACAGAGTTAAGCTCGTGTGCAGGACAAGGGGTTCACCACCCCCTCGAGTGCACTGGCTCAAGGACGGTGTACCTCTGCATCCCCGCAGAGGCCTGAGAATTCAACACAAGCGGTGAGTCTGACATAACACGTACTCGTACCACTTATATATGCTTCTGTGGTCATACCTACACGCTTCAGCAAAATAAACACACATGCTTTAAGCACGCTCGGGTGGGTATATATGTAATACCGCTACACATGTACACACACACACACACACACACACATACACGCACACACATATATATATATATATTTAGAAAAGGTATGTTATACCGTGATGAAAAATGTTTGCGTCCGACGCCCTCGGGCACCTCGAGATGCATGATAATGTCTCCGAAATGCGTTGCACAATCTCTTTTTATTTTATTCTTCTCTTCTCCCGGTATTAACTTTCCGAAACACGAAACTGTACTCTTTTTCTCACTAACTTTTTCACACTTTCTCCGTCGTTCTCGTCGGCTGAGAGAAACAAAGAAAAAAAAAATGTCGAGACCCACGCGCGAGCTCGATTTATACTCGTATGTGAAACATTTCGAGCCCCATGTGTGCATCTTTTCTCTCGCATATGTAGCGCAAAACGAGACGTTTTACACACGTACATATGCACTGGGACATGTACATAATTAAAATGCAAATAAAACACATTGAGAAAAGGAAAAGTAGCGGGGAAAAAATAGGAACATTTTTCTCGCTTTTGCGCTATTTTCCTCGCTTCGAATCAACTCTTTCATCCTTTTTTTTTTTAAATATATTACTCGGTGATTAAAACGAACTCGAGCGCGTATCGCATAAAACCATATAAGCCCCATCGTCGGGAAGTTTGCTTCGTTTTGCGATACGTGTCCGTCTGTTCGTCTGTTTTTTCACTCCTGTGTTTCGTATCTATATATACATATATATATATATACGAAACACAGGATTGAAAAAAATATATATATACGAAACACAGGAGTGAAAATATATATATATATATACGAAACACAGGAGTGAAAAAAATATATATATATGTATATATATTATATGCTCACTACATTTACATCTCCACTGTAATGTTATATCTGCACACGAGCACGTCATCTTTCGAATGCAACTATAGATATGTATAGTTGCAACGTTAATATGCGCTTGTTTGAGATAAAACTGACATACGTCTGGTGCAACGCGCTTGTCGAGCCCGAAAGCTTCCTGTATGTATGGGCGCACACCGACAAAACACACACATAGAAAGAGAGAGGGAGAGCGAGAGAGAGAGAGAGAGGGAGGGAGCACCACGCGAAGCGTCGACGCGTTTTCGACACCTCTGTGTATTTAATTATTTCGCTATCGCCGTACACGTCTTGTTCGTGTTACGAAAAAATATTTAAAAAAAAAGAAGCAAAAAAGGAAAGCACAAGAAATTTTGCCCTAATGGGGAAAAATGAATGGGACTTTATTTATTATATACGCAAGAAATTTGCATAGGTGAAATACGATGAAAATTTGATGCAGGATGTAATAATATTGTCAAAAGTCGCGGAAGATCTTGAGATTGAAATTCCGTCTCGAGCGAGAAAGTGCATTGAGCCCGAAAATACTCGTTCGGTCTCTCTCTCTCTCTCTCTCTCTCTCTCTCTCTCTCCCTCTCTCTCTCTCTCTCTCTGTGTCGACGCCGTCTTCGTCGACATCGAGAAAGGATATCCAGCTGGTAAACGTCGAGACGAGACGATTTGCACTTTGTAAATCTTATCTCGCTAGCGCGGGCTACCACACCCACACCCTCTAAACTCTTGCATACACTTTCTCGCTTTATTCATAAAAATATATAGCAACATTCGTGCGAGCTCGCTAGTGTGAAGACGCAAAGCTTGATATGCTCAAGTGAGATGAAAAGATAGAATTCCATACCGCGTTCTCCGCTCTCTCATTATATATATATAGCTTATGCTAGAATACATACTCTGTATATCTATATATATATATATATATATCTCACCCAGAGCAGTAGCTATATATATATAAAGACGATACCGTCGAGGACATTGCCATTGCACTGGCCACGAGAGAGATTCTGCCGTAATAATTCTGGCACCGGGCCTTTGGCCGCATTTGTCTCACACACTCGCGCATACTCTTATACGCTGTTTGCACATATTTGGAATCTCCTGAGTATTGGTATACGTACATTTTATGTATATATACGTATATATTATTCCTATACTGCTATTTTATGAATATATATGTATAGCAGCTTCCTGAGCCAAAAGTTACCAAGATAGAGAGAGTAAAAGTTACCTCCGGATTCTCGGCTATTCCACTATAAATGTGCTCTACGTATAGTGTTTGTGGGCTTTAAAGATGAGTCACGAGCTCTTCACGAGAGCGAAGCCCCCAAACAGCTTGCTCGTCGAGAACTCGTAAAAATCTTTAGCCCTTGACTATGCCAAAAAGCCACTAACGCATATTAAATGATGTTGGATTATCGCATTTGCTTATAATACAGGCAAACACATGTAGTATCTAATTATGTGATTACATTTATGATATTATGCACGTAATATTTGTCTACGTCACAAAAAATTTCTTGAATTCTCGACTTGTATGTAGAAATATACATGCGAACAATTCGATTTATCATCCGAACTCGTAGGAATTACATTATGAAAGGTCAAAGCATAAGTTGAACAATAAATAAACCCAAATAACTTTTATCATACAGCAAATGAAAATTACGAAAGGCAAAAAAGTAAAAATTCTGATGATTTCGAATTATTTGAGATGATTATTCTGTGATAATGGTAATCATTCTTCTGGAGTAACGAGACATAATTATTGCAATTAAAAAGTTTTTTTTTATAATTATGTTATTCTATTGTGATCCACCTTTGATCGTTATTTCTTTGAATACTGTTTTATTTCTCTCCGAGTGTCTAACGTATAAACCGAGCTATATCTCTGTGCATCGGTATCCCGCGGTGCTTTCTCCCTGATGAAAAGCTCCCGTCGCTCGTGTCGTCGTATCGTTCCTGCAACAACTCACTCCTCACTGTCTTATCTGCGCTTTGAGACCTGCCAGGATTTATGATCAACGGAGGATTCACTATCTCTTCCGTTTATCTCTCCCTCTCTCTCTCTCTCTCTCTATGTTCTCCTTGCTGCTTCCCTCGCCGTTGTGTTTTATTGCTCCCAATGGCGTTTAAGAGACTCAAAAGTATGAAAGGTCCATGGAACAAAGGTACGTCGTCAACGGCAGCATAATACGAGAGACGATACGCGTAAGCTGTTTCCGTTATAAACAATGAAAAGCATCGAAACTGATAATATTTCAAGCAATAACTGCTATCCCATTATTTCGTTATGTCATCCATTTATAAAATATATTAAAGCTCCTGAAATGAGACCAGCAGTCAAGAAGTCTTATATTGGAAAACGTAGGATAAGAATTTTTGAGATTTTTTTTTTTTACATTTTCGAGGACCAAAGATTTTGTATTCTGGACCGATGAGTATTGTCTGGAAACGGTACAAAGTACAACTATTGTGTCATTCTACTATTAAAGAGCTGGGCTGGCTCAAAAAAAAGCTCAACGAATGTAATAACGCCTAAAGCTCGGGCTGTGCTTAAAATAAAAGAAATGGTTGGAGCGGTGAGACTGCGAACGATACCCACAAAAATAAGAGTTATCACCATATTTGTGAGTGGCCCGATTGTATTTGTCGTTCGGAGAGGATCCAGAAGATGAGAAAGGTGGGAAAAATAGAGACTACTCAGCCTTGCTGGCTAATTAACGTCACATGTATCCTGGCAGCCACCTGGCAAAATTCTGGCAAATTACCAGACTCTACCAAGGGGTAAGGCCTTTTCGTCACAATATATATATATATATATATATATATATATAGGTCTTCGACAAATTATACATCATATATACTGCTTATAATATTGGCTGACTATATCTTGAGGTTTATTTTCTCAAGATTCACCGACAAGTTTCATTTCTTTTTATCAAAAAAAATCCTCGCGAAACGTCTGCCTAGAAAACAAATATTTAGAAATTGCTCAAAAGGGTCAAAACTACAAATTTTTGCAACATTTTTGTATCGCTTATCTAATTTATAATATCACTTTTTTTTATAAGAAAAGTATACTTGAACCGTTTCTGCGGGGAAACGACAAATACCAATATTTGTTGATCTACTTCTGCAACAATTTGTTTAGATACAAGTGTACAAGTTATAAAACTGATATAACATGATTGGCACTGATTTTGATCAAATTTCAATGACACCGAACTTGAGTTAGATCGATCGAATTTCACTATTTCGAGCATGGAGATGGTTTACTCCGCTTTCAATTTATATTTTACGCCAAATTACGATTAAATGAGAATTTGTCGATGAGATGATTACATTGTTGTATTGCACAGTATATATACATCACATATACATGACGTATTCATTTATGTCTAGCTCTGATGTCAAGTAGAGTGAAAGATAATTGTGAGAGCCCACAATGAATGGTGCTGGAAAGTCGAATTCCTTGTGCTCGTTTTCCCTCTTTCTCTCTCTCTCTCTCTCTGTAACTCACACGAAGATTTTTTCCCAACACTTCAAACTTTTGTTCCTTTGTGGCGCACCACGTTAATATACTGCTTTTTGTCGCGCAAAACTCGAAAAATGTGCTCGCCTCGTGCAATTAGTTTGAAAGCTCGAGCAAAAGCTTCTGACTTCCTTGCTTGTTTCAAAAAGATGCTCGACCACATATTTATATCTGTATACATGAGTTTCTTATTCTCTCTTTACAACGAGGTTGAATAAAAATCGTATACCGAGTAAAAGGTAAATGAACGATACGGAGTGAAGATATAAAAAAGTGAGGATTCCACCAGACTGGGGGTCAGAAAATCACGACGCATAAGCCTCTCGTAAAAAAGCTCCAAGGCCGATACTCAACATTTTTTATAGCTCCGTTTTCTAGAGTTTCCTAATTTCAAGATATCTACGATCATCTTTTAATCAGAGCTTCATTCGAGTGAAAAGCCATTCAACCATTATTTCTTGAAGAAATATTTATGAAAATTTTTCATAAATACGTGAGAATTGAACGAGTTTTTTTTTCAATATATACGATTTTTTGTTGGGGAATTTTTCATTGTTGGTAATTAATCGGAGACGGCCTTGCAATTAAACCTAAAATGAGAAAAGATTTGAGAAATATGACGAGTGAGACACAATAGAGGTTAACACGGTATGGAGTATATACTGAAGGGAGTTAAAATCAACAAGCCAAGGAAAAGGCTTTTCCTGGGTGAATTCACTGGCTATTAAGTCAGGAGTATTATATCGAGTAGAAATCTAGAGCAATAAATTCTATTATACTGTTGTTTATGATAATTTCGTGTAAATTTTGTGCGTTCTCTATTTGAACCAGTGGAAGAGATTTAGGAGATGGCAAGAAGCTGATAAAACGAGGCAGACAAAAGCTTGCTTGTATAAAAACTTAAAATACGATTTCATAGGATGAACTTCCAAGAGACATTTTCTTTTCTCAGTGTTTTGTTCAATATCACTCGACCTTATACCGATGACCCCGGATTAACGCAACTCATCTGTCTCTCTCTCTCTCTACGACTTTGCTCTACTCGAATCTGTGCTCTTATCTGGGCCCTGGTGTAGGAAACGGGGAAACGTGGTTTCCCTCTTTGTGCCTTTTGAACGTGTGTGGAAGCTTCAAGAGTGAAGGGCGGAGAATAAAGGAGCAAGAAAAGCAGAATGAGCACGAGGAAGAAGGACATCGATAGTTGAAGAAAAACGAAGAGTAAGATGGAAAAAGTCCCGAGGGAAAAGGACGTGTCCTTTTGCGGTAAAATCTCTCTTTTATCCTTCTCACGCTTACTCGTTCGTGCGCTAAGAGCGTGGGAAGGGAGTTAAAATGGTGTTTTTTTTTTCTTTTTAAATCCTTTTTCTTGCGCTACCTTGGTCCTTGGAGCTTTTGCAATCGCGATGGTACGCCAACGAGCCGTAATGGCAAAAGTGTCGCGAAGCGAAAGGGGGATTTTCTTTTCCCAGAGTGTGCGCGTCGAACTGCTCCCTATATCCAACGAGAATTACCACCACTACCATTGCCATTTCCATTACCATTCATACCACCACCTCCACCACCTATTGACACTACGATGACCATCGTCATCATTGACAATAAAACCACTCCAATCAGTTACAACGATATTCAACGTCCAGGCGCTTCCACCTCGTTCCTTGTACTCTTTCATCGATGCTATCACGTTCAACATGATTCATCCCCTCAACATCCCCCACTGATTACCCCATGATTGAATCCTGCTGCTTGGACAAATACCTTCAAACTCTCGTAATCTTAGTCGAGGATCTTGCGACGATGGTAGTGTTTTTTTTTTCCAATTCCCTGCCAAGTCTCGTATTGTATTCGAGATTATTTATATAATCAGACCGTCTTCGATCTCTCCCCTTCGAGAAACCGGATCTCACCTTCCACCGGACAAAACCCATATCTTATCGTTTGATGGATCATTTCGATACATCGCAACACCTGTAAAAAAACGGAATAGTCGCATGTATATATATGCGGAAATCGTGTAGCAAGTGAAAACCGTCCAGCTGAATGGCTGCCCAGTTAATAACATTTTATCCGTTCATTTTAATATCCTTATGTATGTATTTGTGTTTGTGTGCGTATTGAAATATAGAGAGATCTGATCGAGAAGTTCCTGCATCAGAGCCCATCGCTAAAAGTATTCGCGGAGTCCGAAATCCGATATTACATACTCGGCACTGTACAAAGGACTCTATGTCAATATCGTACAGACCTGTCCAAGCATAATATTTCAAGTTTCAACGCAGCGTGTCAAATCTCTTCTCTTGCTTCTGCTTCTCTATGTGTGCGTGTAAAGATTCCAATTTTCCCTGGCACCGCAAATTATTATTTTTCTACAGCGTTAAATATTTTTTTAAAAATCTTTTTCTCCCTCTATGGAAACAGATCCTTGCTCTCGACCTCAATGGTCCATGGAGTATGTAATTATTCTTTTTCTCATTTTCCCTTACTACTTTTATTTTTTGCTTTCGTCTACTAGCGAAAATTTCCACTTGCTCGAACTGAACACCGAGATCATAACGCGAAGCGGATGGAGAGGGAAAGATTCGCGATAATAAAATTTTAATGGCTTAACTAGGCGAGAGACCGTTAAAACCAAGTCCGCAATCGGCGTAACGGCCATGAGCCGTAAGAGGGTGAGAAGAGAACGTTTTACTCTCTCTTTTCGTTTTTTTCCCCTCACAATGCCGCTGGCTTTCTTCCCTTGCTCTTTCTCACTCCCTCACTCTCTCTCTCTCTCTCTCTCTGTCTCAATCTTTCTGTCTCTCCCCCCCCCCCCCCCCCACTCTCTCTCTCTCTCTGATTCAAGTCAAATTTAACTCGACCACTTTTCTCTCGTTATACTAGAGAAGAAATCCGTTCGAGGATATGTACACGATAATCTGGTTTGTATAGATGTATTTCGACCCGATATACTGTGGTCCAAGAGCCTTAATATAATTCCAAGGGGATTATTCGCTGGTAATAAAAATAAAATTCGATGAAACGAGAAACTACGATATGCTGTGAAAATGTTAAAAATAAACTTTAGTTCAGTATCATTAAAATTTCTTCATTGTTAACGCTACTCTCCTGATTATTTTTTTAATTAACCATATATATAGCACTACTGCCTATATGCATGTACAGAAGAATGCCAGTTTTCGTTGCACACGTATATACATATATGTATATGTGACCATTCCGCAGAACATGTATAATTATTGTCAACGAGCATAACGGCGATATAATTCTTCAACTAACTGAATGGAGCTCAATAAAATATTACTAGGAAATTTAATCACTAGATAGAACCATCGAATACAACCAATCGGATTATATCGACCTTTCGTTAATGGAACGATGAATTTTTTATTGATTAACTTTGCTGAATCTTAATAGTACTAATCAGGTATCCGATTGGTTGATTATTTATTCACCGGCCGAGTGGATTCTGTGATTTCGTTTCTCGGCTATTGAAAATGAATTTCTGCTACCGCTAAAAATTGCTCAGATTTCTTCGAATTCTCCAATTACGCGTGGATACGCGGCGATGCTAGAGTTTACGCTATAAGTCGTAGCGCAAAGGTTCGTTTAACTCTTCGATAAATCGCGTTAGGTATATAAAATACTATTGAAGTCTGAATGCCCCGCGATCTCAACAAAATACTCAAATCGATCGATCAAATATTGGCTTATTAATGGAACGTGCACAGAATTACTTTACCGTTATGTGGCGTTCAATCATGATATACTCTCTCGTTGGAGGCACGGAAAAAAGTTTTCTACCGGTTTTCAACATTTTTCCTTCCCTCACATTTGTTCTCTCCCCCTCTTCACGCTGCTGGTTCTGTTTTGATCCCCTTCAATCTCTCTCTCCTCTATTCTCACGATAAGCATATATCTGCCTCCAACTCCCGTCCTTCCGTGACTCCGGATCCTCGACCACGATCGAGCGCAAACTTTGATCGCTTGCGTGATTTGCTGAATGCAAATTTATGGGCCCGACGCTTCATATAACGAGTGAAAAGTGTGTCTACGATGAAAAATAACAGCACGGGTTATTTATTATTATATTTATTATAGATATTTCATTAGACTAGTTATACTTTTGTGTAATTTTATTCGCGAAGAAAATTCATTCTGCCTTTTAGACATACCACAATGAGACTATATGGTCAGAATATTTTCATAAAATTTTCAGTACAGAGTAATATTCAATGTGTCAGAAATTTCAGACTGACAAATTTTTCATGTATGGGGCGTGACCAGCTGCCCCCAACTCTTAGTGGGAAAACTTTCAAGGAGAAATTTTAAGCCATATAAATAAAATTGCCAAATTAAGGGAAGCAATTGAGTTGAAAAAATTACACTTTTTTCAAGTTCGACTCTATAGAAAAATTAACACTTAATAACAAGTTATTGGTTGGGAATTTCTTTTAGGTAAATTTATTATTCAGGAGAAATGTTTCGAGTATTTTATTTGGTAGACTCGCATTATGGTAGAAATGGTTTGGGCGCGTTGTACATGTGTCAACATACATCACTGGTTGGTATTTGTAATTAAATACTTCTCCACACGTCACTCATTCATTATATTAAAATAGACGTGACGTTCGAGAAACGTCGCTTTCCGTAGCTGTCAAAAATAACCAAGTTTCAATCACCCTGTTGAATTTCAACGTATATGAGGTAAATCCATACACCAATAATACCGTGTGAGCGATTTGCTGCCAAAACGATATTTTATGGGGCGTCCAAATTTCACTAGACGATCGGGAGTCGCCCTTTGCGATTGAAAGGAACGAGCGTGGCTCATGCGCCGCTGAGCAGTAATTTATGTGGTGGTGGTGGTGGTGGAAGAGGACAGAGAATGTGTGTTAGTCGACACTGGGAAACGCTCAATACGTCGATGGCAAAATCGAGACAGAGAGAGAGAGAGAGAGAAAGAAAGGAGAAGCCAATTTGAATTATTACCCGACCCTTGTGTATTAATTGCTGAACATTTTTGCGTCGATACATTTTTGTAACATGGGTACTTAGCCCTGTGCCGTTATTGTATTATTTCGTTTCAAAATGCGCATGTGGGTACAAATGCGATAGCGAAATGAGGACTGCAGAGATGGCGGAATGAGTAGAGGAGGATTCGGAATGACAGAAGGTTGATTAATATCCAATCCCCTTTCGATTCCGTTTAAATTAACACCGGGGTACGAAGTTGACTCAACGTCCGTATTGATCCGAAACGTGCTCGCTAATTGACAGGGCTGTAGCTCGACCTCACGTTTTGACTAATTTCAAATCGGTATACATAATTTCCGTATAATTCAGTGACACGTTATTCTCCAAACTTTTGCATAGCTTAAATCGATCCTCTCTATCTGTCATTCGTGCATTGCTCGCTGTACATCGATAAATACAAATTTGTGAATTATATTGTAAATTATTGGAACAAATACAAAAAAATCGAAACAAGTTTTCATTTTTTTTAATTCATTTTGCGTTTCTTTAGATATAATATAATATTATTCTTTGGATTCAATGTACGGTATGTATGAAAAGCAAGGGATTCGAGTGATGTTGATATACCAAGCACGAATGGGCTGTCTCTTTGGCTCACTTGTATCTCGAGGCAATATTTGCAACCGACAAACAGAATCAGGATCGATTGAACGAGAGGGATGAGACGCAGGGAGAGATATTAAAAGAGGAGACTGAGAGATAGATGAGGAAAATCATATTGCGTAAAGCTCGGGTATGCTGTAACGTAAAGCACAAATTTAATCCTACCCATCGTCGCAATTCTGAGATACTTGGAATATCTCGATATTTCGATGTGTAAATTATTCTATTGCATCGTAGTAATCCTATTGCTGCCTTTTTATAGTCTTTCGTTTATAATTCGAAGATAATGATCTGTTTTGAACGGGTATCCAGTCGATTAATCGAAAGCTTCGGAAAGCCAGTTTTTTTTTTGTCTGGGGCTGGTGAGGATTGGAATATAACAATACTATTGAGAGCTTGTACTGTATATTGAATTAATTTAACTATTAATTAATTTATTTATTTGTTTATTTATTTATTTATTAGGCGACAGCAATACTTGCCTGTTGCATATTTTAGAGCTTTTACTGTATCTCTGATTTTGTATTAGGACGAGCTCGTTAATTTGTATGACGCTGATAAGCAATGGATTAAAAAATATATTGGCGAGGATCTGTTGTATCTTTAGTGTTGATACAAATTTTAATTGGAGGAATAATTGTACATATGTGACAACAATAGGATATGATAGTGGAGCAAATAGTAGAAAAAATCATCCATTTCTCGCCTATTTTATATCTAACTGAAAGTGCCCAATGGGGAAAAAAAAGCGAGGGCTGTATATATACTCACCACATACCTTTAACTCACAATTGGATTTTATACTATTTTCTGTTCATTTTCTGGCGCAGCTTTGCAGCGAGCGAACATTGCTGTATAGAGAAAAACCGACATTCGAGCTATCGCCCGCGGCCAACACAGGGGGTTGGGGAAAAAACTCGAGCTTAATAAAAAAAAAATGAAAAATGAAAAAAATACTAACTGGACGATACCATTGTACGATTTAAAAAAAAGTATATATAACACTAGAACTGTTCAGAGATTCGACAGATATTTTGAAAAAGAAAATCGCAGAACCAGAGTTGCGATGCGTGAATCTCGATATCGTGGAATCATTCAATTTTAATACTTCCATTATACAACGCTCACCCGATTACATTCAGGTATGCTATGTACATAGAGCCCTTTCAGTATTCATAAAAACTGAAATATTTTAGCTTACATACAGTAATTCTTTTCGTCGACTATACAACTCGTATATCCCTCGTACATAAAATCTATCTGCAATAGATAGATATATATATATATATATATATATATATATATGTGTGTGTGTGTGTGTGTGTGTGTCCATATATATACACATACATGTGTAAGATAAATACTCGCATACATTCCACTAAGCGAGGACGCATGGCACTCTAGTCGCAATAATCCGCTAGTACATATTTATCTATTTATAAAGATCGTTTTACATTGTAAATGACACCGAGAATTTCTCATCAATACGTTATAAATCCATCTACAGAGGAAAAGAAGAATAAAAATAATATATTTTTCCGAGAGTCTATTCCGTCGAAAGATGCCTCATTAATGGAAAAGGGAGATAGAGTTGAGACAAAAAGACAAGATAATTTGACGAATAGAAATAAAAATAAAAACCAAATCGTAAATAACAGCGGCACGAAAAGCCAAGATGAGTTATAGCGTGCAAGTGCAACATCGGGACGAGCCTAAAAAAAAAATTGTTTCGAGAGTAAAAGGCACGACAAGGGATAGGCATAAAAAGGAAGAGTATGGCAGACGGACGAGAAAGGTTGAGTGTACAGAGACCGGCTGAGAGAGAACGAGGAAGCTGCTCGAGGATGCTTCACCAAGAGTTCCCTGGTACCTTGAAATTTGCATAAACTCCACAAACTATCTCACATTTTACCGATAAATATATTTCAAGTTGGAGTTCTCGTGTTGCGCGTGTATGGAATCGGTGTGGCGTTGGCATGGGTCGAATGCAGATTTACGCAAAACAGGATCTCCTCCCCTGCTTGCCCTCTCCCACTACCACCCCTTTTTCGTTGAGTTTTGGAGGAAGGGTTGGGCGATCGGGCCAGAGAAACCGATAGGGCAGGTATACACGAGAAAAGGGATATGAAACGATATATATATATGTATATCGTGGACAGAAAACAAAGAGCTACCGACCCTGCACCCGGTAAATTGTTCGGGAAGAGGGAGAGGGCATATAGCTTCTCTACCGACGAGAGAACCCACGTGAAGAGGACGCTGGCTGGTGCTGTGAACGCATATATTGCCAACGCAGCTCGCCGGTCATAGTTATGGTGGGAAAAAAAATTCACCCTCGAGCTATGCGAGGAAAAACGTATGATTTAGCAAGCCCTCCTCCCCTACGAGACTTCTTGTTCTATCTCTGCTATGGATATTTCATGCCTAAAACCATAAGGGCATATACGCTATGGGTCAACTTAGAATATACGCCCTGAGTGGCTTAAACTCATGATATGTACATCCATTTATACACATCAGTTAGAAAAAGTACAGAGTTTCAGGCTCACGAAACCCTCGAAGCCCTCATAACTCGATGCACACGCTGCGAAACTATATATATATATATCGACGCCGCTATATCGGCATATCCCTGATGTAAAGCATTAGTCCGGAATGTATACAGAATTATTTTTTCAAATTTGCATAAATATCGCTTAAGAAGATCCGAGGATTCCACCGCGTTCACAACTGATCAGTCACAAATACATTTTGTTGATTTTTTTTCTGAATTGCTGGTGGTCTTGTCAGTTTTAAAGAGGTACGACATTTTTTTTCATCAGTATTTCTTTATTTTTACGAGTAAAAAGCATCCTATTACTTTCAAAGATATTCGTAAAGTAAATGTCAGTGTATTTTTTAATTTTTTTACATTCTATATTGATTAAATGTTATCGACTCTCATTGTACAGAGTGCAATGCAAAATAGTTCTCCGTATGTTAGGGTGGTTAAATGAGTAAATTCTATTCAGTGAAATACGTGATACATTTTTTTGCGACTATTCCATGATCACTCGAGATTAAATTTCACATGGTGAGAAAAACTTGCATATACTGTGGCAAAAAAAAAAAAAAAAAAACGTGAAGATTAAAACTTTTTCAGTTTGCAGTGGCAGTTCGTCAGGCTTTTCTGAAAATTGCTCCGCAAAATTAAGTTCGTAATTACATAGTTGCAAACGAGTATGACACTTTTCCGTTAGCTATCTCGTCACATGATGGCTTTCACGATGATTAAAAAACTATAACGCATGACTGCATACACTATACAAAGACCACGAGCTTTCGACAAAACAATTAGACAGAAGAAAATATAAAACGAGTATAAAATGATGGAAAATCTCTGAGATTATGAGTCATGGCATAATGTGGCCCGAGGGATGATTAACGAGCCCAGAGTCGTGAGTCGCGAAAGAGATGAACGTGGTAATCTCTATATGCTCACATGTTATATTGCGATAAGCAAATAGGAATATTCATAGAGAAAGAAAAAAATCAAACATATGACACATTAATTATAAATATTATAAAGAAAAAATAAACTTGTTACATTTTTCAAAATAATTATTCATAATTATGTGAATTTAAAAAATATATTTAAAGAGTTTTTTTTTTCATTCGAACGATAACCCATCACTGTTTATAATTTCATATTTATGTCATTTGGCATTATACAGTTGCGTGAAAGTGAGGTCAGACACTTCTTTATATATAAATATCTATTAAATATGGTCCGCCGTTTTGGACGTTGGCCAAACGTGATTAAGTCGGTTTTTTTCCTTCGGTGAAAGAATAAGGAGGCGATGTGGATGAATCCGAGACGGAAGTAAAAAGAAGTGGGTGTACTTAAAATAAAAAATAGAAAAACGAGCGACGAAAGGCGGCAAGAGACGATAGAAACGAATGAAGGAGCCATCAAGCGGACGAGGATAGGAAAAATAAATGTTTCATGCAGGCTGATGGCGAATAAAAGAGAGAAGAGCATATACCTGAGAAAGTGGTACAAGATGTGTTTTTTAAGTGCATTTTTTCAACCATCGACTCCTCTAACTAATTCAGTACGTTTGGAAATTGTCCAAGCCCACGTCACGTCACCGTCGATGGGTTTTCGCTTAACCGTAAGACCCACATTATATATATATAGGCGATAGTAGGCTGCAAAAGGAGATCAGAGAGACGATCTGTAGCCATATATATATATATATCATTCCGAGGCTCAAGGTATACTGAGCCTGGGGCATATTTCTCGCCGAATATCGTTTTCTGGTCCCATTCTACATCCTCTTCATCCTGGTCGTCTCCAGCACTCGTATCGATCATTGCCATGGAAAGCTAACGTGCTTTATGAAAAAAACAAATCTACCAGCGCACTACCGGAAGGAAGCCAAAAATACAATCTTGAATACATACATGGGCGAGACTGACCATCGTCTTCTTGCTGACATATTCGATCATAATCACTGATACGTTTTGACGTTCATGGCAGGAAATTGATAAAGGAAATTTCTTTTTATACGAGTGTCCCGTACGAGGGCTTTATATTCATGAGAGAAATGAAATGTCATTTCAAGTCTGGATGAGACGGAAAATCTTTTTTTACGATTGAAATGAGTACACGTTGATATCATGGCAAAAATGATTATCTTTAATTATATAAATAATTTCATTATAATTTGATAAAAATTTATCCATTCCATCTTTCATTATCTACGAGATAAATATGCTTTTTAAAATGTCTCGATGAATTGACATTTATGATGAAATACTTGACATTTTTCACGGCAACTTTGTCGTAATTTGGCTATAATTTTCCAGAGTATTTGCGAGTCAGCAGAAAAAAAAGTTTCGTCATTTATGTTGTTTTCCTCGAAACTATGATCGCGAGTATACGACCTATGCGAGTTTCACGCGATGAGAAAGTTCGAGTTAACGCTCTCGGGACTACGGGTGAAGGAGAGATATGTAACGAAAGTAAAGGGATCGCCGGAGAGTTGAACGTGTATGTAAAAGCAAAGCTTTGTTTGCTAACATACATGCAAATGGCGCATATATTCGGGCACTAATATGCTTATAGAGAGTGGATGGTGAAGCTCTCCAATTAAATTTGGCTTTTGCATCAATTTTAATTAATAACTCGTTTTGGACAGTCTGCCCAAAGGATCAGTTGGGGGCCCCAGTGTGCATCATATAAGCATCTCGTTAATCCTCTACACTCCTCGTACTGAATATATATATATATTGTTGTACTTTAGCGACGAATAATTCTGCTACTACAAAATATCATCGACTGAACGAAATAACTGACTCAGATTTTGTTTTTGTTGGGACAGATATATTAATTGTATAAGAATGTTCGATTTCCAAATGGCACGTAAGCTGTGACACGTCTTCTCGTTTTCACGTATGTCTCTCGACTGTCAATTGTTACGATTTTCAAGATGTTAATCATTCGTTCGTTTTGAAGGAATGAAAAAAAAGACAGTTCTGGAATGAACCGAGGAATTTGTACCTTTCAAGCAATCTCATGATTGTTTCAAAATCAGAGAGGATTTTTGTGTGCTTTCCACTGCACCAAAATGTACTCTCGTGATATGTTTCATACATGTACCAGATTTTATCGAGCACATATTCCACTGATCATTGTGAAACAAGCAAAAAAATACGATATGGATTAAATTGTAATTGACGATACAATGGATTATTTTTCCAATGGCGGTTTTTCTTATCCCGTATAATTTTACGTGGATTCTATTCATGGTGACTCGTTCTCTTTTTGCCACATAGTACATGTCGCGTTCACAGGAGACTCGGCCTCGTAGTCCGGACGATATAAATTTACCGCGTCGCGAAGTTCTTACTCACGCATTTCTGGCCGATGTCTCTTAGGCCGCACCTACCGCACCCCCTGGCCAACCCCTCAGCGTATGCTGCACACCAAAGCCGTATTTATTTAGATTCGCGACAAGGTCCACCGTCTCTTTGGTCCTCTCTCTCTCTCTCCCTCCCCCTCTCTCTCTCTCTCTCTCTCTCTCTCTCTCTCTCTCTCTCTCTCTCTCTCTCTCTCTCTCTCTTATTCTCTTACCATCCCGTTTACTCTTTTGGATGAGTCATCGTCCCTGTGCGTACAGTCGCGAAGTTCAGACGAGAGAAAGACTGAAGATCGTGAGGTAGAAGAGAAATAGAGAGGATTTTATCATGGGTTGAGTGAGAATGTGTGTGCGTGTGTGTGTGTGTGTGAGAGAGAGAGGGCAAATAAGCGTTTCAGATACATATATATATATATCCAGAATCTCTCTCGCTAGCCGAGAGTCAGAGGGATTCGTGATGTTTGCCAAGGCACTTGGATTTAAAGACATGCGCCTCTGATTTAAATACGTCCAAAAAGTGCTCAACCCCTTATTTGCAGAGGGACCTGTGATCAAAATCTTAAATATTTTTCACGCACCTAATTTGTTCAGATGTTTGTCAATTTTATATATTGGTAGTTTAAAGATAGGCTCAAAACGATTCAATATTATACGATACGATGCAATATTTCACTCGTTGAACAACAACAATAATATACGTTAAATAATATATACAATTATTGTAATAATTGTAATATATGCAAATAATGAAATAATGAATGGGATATTACTAATTATAATTAATTATGACAAAAATAAGGCTTTTATGTTCTCTTGGTCGTTGATTTACACGAAAGTCGAGATGAAACGGGACCTCGTATATGCAGGCATGCAACTCGTACGAAAAAAAAACAAAAGTTAAAAAGATTGGCAACTGATATGCTCACTTAACGAATCAGAGAGGCATTTTAATTTGCAATGTAAAGAAAAAAAACGTACGGTGTATCACACTGTACGATTAGATCATAAGTCGTGGATACACACACACACACACACGAAAATGTAAACTGGCAAATGATAGTTGATACGAGCTAGTGCACAAAAGCCACAGGAGTCGAAGAGCTTTTGCGATGCGATAGATGAGCTCGACGAATGTGCACATATTAGAGCGATGCAAAAAGGGCATTTTTTTGGGTTTGGTTGCTCCTCACAAAAGCTGTAACTGACCCAACCATTTTTACTACTGCCGCATCGATGTTTAAATTCAAAAAAAATGCTGCAAGTAGTCATTTTCGCGAATTTTGATCTTTTAAAAGCTTATATATCACGAAATCTTTTGTCGTGTATGTTGTGCGTGATGAAACAACAGTTTTTGTAAAATCTGACATACGTGCGATTTTTTTTAATACCGAATAATCAAAGTTGAAATTTTTACAATCTCAATTCTCAAACTGGCAATATTCAATTTTTATATTTTTATCCTGATTTTTGTAGGCTAACTAACAGTTCACTTAAACTTTCAGCACTATGTGAGCGCTATGTGTGTGTGTTTAAGTATATATTTTCTGCAAAAAAAAAACAAAAAAAAAAATCTGGTAACACAGGGAAGTGGGTTAGACAAGTAAAGACGACACCATACCGCTCGACACAGCATTGCCTAGGAGCCACTTGGTGCTCCCAGGCTATAAGAACCATATTGGATTTTTCTTTTCTTCGAGACTCGAAGTTGAACGGCACGTGAAGCCTTTTTGACTCGACAAGCACCATCACTCGGTATGACCTACAGTATACCTTTTCCTTTATTCTTTCTCTTTCTCCTTTCCACCCTTTCTCAGTCTCTCGAGGACCACGAACTTTTGTTCTCGTTCGACGAGTGTGCCACAAATAGAATGACGAGCATCTCTCTCTCTCTCTCTCTCTCTCTCTCTCTCTCTCTCTCTCTCTATATATATATATATATATACATGGATATATATGTGCGTGTGGATGGATCTATAAATGCATGTATATAAGCCAGTAGAGGGCGCGCATCTTTATTTCCAAATATTCTCATTCCTCACAAAAGCTTATAAAATTATTGATACTGTTCCAAAATTATACCTCTCATGCTGGTCCACTCGCTCTAGTTACTTGCGGATTTTATCATTGCGATGTTATAATTCTCGAGATCTTTAAGGAAGACGTAAAGTTCGCGCATACTTTACCTATTTCTTACTCTCTCCTTCGAGGACTTGTGACATATATGTACATACCTACATATACATATTTGTTCGCAAAATTCACGTGAATATATATCATGGAATTCGTAGAATAGTACATACTGACGGAAAATCGTGTACATTGTCGTTTATGTTACGGTATGCTACATTTTTGTATTCTACTTTGCTCGAAAATACCAGAGATATGTCAGTCTCGCTGGTACACACACCTACTTATACCAGGGTATAGAAGACAGGAGACAAATATTTGATGCCAGAATGATGCCGAGAATAATACTTTCAGTTTTGAATAATATAATAGTAGTCGGAGAGAAAAATAGAAAAGAGGAGAGTGGTAGGAGGACATGGAGAGGAAGATGGTAGTAAGATAGAGGACTATGGAAATGTGCTAGTACGAGAGAAAAAGGTTACGAAGGTACGAAGACTGAGAGCACCGAGAACTTGAAACCCCTGACGGAGACGTTCACATTACATTGGTGAGAGAAAGAGAGCGAGAGAGAGAGAGAGAAAAGCAGGGAAATGAAAAAACCGTGAAGAAAGTTACGGATCAAGCTTTTAGAAAAATAAGGATCACAAAACCGTCTAGTTACAATGGAGCGGCCCATCACAAGAGTGGAATAAATGAATCAAAGCACAAGGCTGTTCCGCGAACAAGAGTGCCGAGTTTCTCTCGTTTTCTCTTGTCTGCTCGTGTAGCTCTTCCATTTCCGTCCCACTCTACTTTCTTCGTTTCCACACCCTTAGTAATATTAGGAGAGAGAGAGAGAGAGAGAGAGAGGGAGAGGCACACATTTCTAGATTTCGTCATCACGTACACTCTTTGACAGATAGAATGTAATTTGGAGTCTGAAATTTTTATTGTAAATGATTTTTTTAAATGAATTCTTGCAGCATTCGAATTAAATTATTTTGTCACTTTGGTCAGCATATTATTCGCTCAATACGCAAAGAACGTCGAGCAGTTATAACTGGTCCGTCTGGATGAGTATGTTCGATGGCCTTGAGCCATCTTTTTTTTTTCTATTCACTTCCGTTGTCATCTCCTCGCCTCTTTAAGGCTTTATTTCTCGATGATCCTGAGGAGAAAAAAAAGAGCGCAAAGTCGAGAGTTATGGAAAAAAAAAACGAAGTAGGATGTGATTGGAGAAAGGGTTTGGAAGAAATCTCCAAGGCTCTGGCCAAAAGATCCAGAGTGGATGATCGAGATTAAGAGCTCAAGATAGTAGAACGAAAAGAGAGAAAAATATCACGGAGAAAAAACTGAGTCAGCTAAATAAATAATGCGAGAGTCAGCAGCAAAGAACTGCGGAAATGGACCTTGAGACAGGGGGTTGAACGAGACCAAAGGGATAGTGGCAAGGGGACAGTAGTGTGGTCAGAGAAAAAAAAAAGATTAAGACGAGAAAAGCTGCTACGCCGACGACCAACCATTCTCGGATCGCAATAGAAAATTACCCGTTCGTATACACATGTGAAAGTTCTCATTCAGTGCCATTTGCTTTTACACCGCGAATCTCCACCGTCGTCTAGCATTGACGTCATTGCTGTTATAATTAACACTCTCGGCGTTTTTAACTGAAGCAACCAAGTTAGGATTTCTCCGCGAAAAAATTACCGATGTACGAAAAGTATATTAAACAAAATGGATGAAAACAGGATTGATATCTGCATGAAAAAATATATTTCAATTTTCGATGAATGTACAAGGTCAATTAAAGTGTTAATAGGTCATCCGATGACATCCATCGAACATATTTTCATTCCGTTGAGATGAATTTGCAAAAAAGTTGTCTAACGGTTAAGGGTCAAGAAGGAAAAGAGATATATGACAAAATAAAGCATTCAAGTAAGCCAATGTGACAGTGCTGAAGCCACCAGGGTAGTAATGGTATGCGGACGATAGTCTAGTCGCGAAAGCAGTCAAATGACACGATGCTGGGAGACCTATGAGCGAGTCATCCATGTACACGACCCAAATAGCAAACGTACGATAAAGAGCGACGGAAATGAATGACGAATGAGCGAATGAGCTTTGCCCACAGCGATATATACTTCGCACAAACCAGAAACCGTGTCAGGCAAGTAGCCACCAGCCACGAAACGTACCAGTGTAATCGGAGCTATCGCGAGGTATAGCTTAACTATTGAAACCGCTCAGTATCATGAAGTGAGATGCATATATATATATATATATATATATATATATGATTTTTCACAGTATTGTCATGGGAGCCATCATAATGCGATATAAGAAAAAAGAATTTCAATATTATATGGCAAGAAGCCGCAATAACACGCTATCTAATAAAGTAGTCATTGTTGAATAGCTTTGATAATAATATTTGAGAAAACTTTTCCCCCAATGAAACCGAGGCAATCATGAATCATTTTAATTAAGGTATAAAACTGGCTTAATAATGTTTTAATTTCCTGAGAAGCTTACATCGGATTCTATAATATGGCTTACGAGCAGAGAGAGAGAGAGAACGAGGGAGAGCTTCTTTTATGGGTTGCGAAGTTTGGGGAGAGAAAAGGAGCGAGAGAGAGAGAGACAGACAGACAGACAGAAAGTGAAGCGTCAATAACGATCGTATGCACGTAGCGGTGATTGCAGAAGTCCAGAAGTTTGGATCCCACGGGAACCACCGATGCTCGCATCCACGAGCATTCATAGAGAATATGCATAGAAATGAGCACAAGCATTTTCCGTACGGTGAAACTGAACAAAATTCCATTATTTTCGTTGGAAATATTTTTCCAGCAGTGATCAGTTTCACCATGGGCATTTGATATTCTGGAGTTATATATATATATATATATATATATATATATATATATATATATATATATGTTGTATTATGTGAAATGCTCGGTGAATCTGCACTATGGATATTCGAGTGACATTCTGTATATGGAATTTGACCAGAGAGCATGGACCTACCGCACTACAATTTTCACAAAACCGCTTGTGGTACGTTTGTGGTGAGGGAGGTTTGACATTCTCGCAGCCTCGCGAGAAATCAACAATGCCCGTATTGATAAATCGTACGTTTGCGATTTTTTATTGCAATCCTCTGACACTGCTCGAATCCACGACAGATAATTTATTTTCTATGCAAAAGAAATTTTGTAAAAAAAAAAAAAAGATAACTCACCGAAAAGCAAGTGCAATATCGATGTTTTTTTTTACCAGATAATGAATTATTTATCAAAAATATTAGGCGAATATATTATACGACGAAATTTCGCGGGTAATAATAAACCCCTCAGTGTTATACGGCACTGTCGTATAACCAAAGCTAAAATTAAACAGCGAGTTCGAAGGTGCTTAACTCGCGCGAAACGTGTCCAGAGCTCGTGCTTGTCGACTTCGAACTTCGTAAAGCTTCAAGACGTTTGCCATTAAAATCGCGTTGCGAATCTCTCAAATTACTCGGCTAATAATGTAACAGAAAGATGATCGAAAAATTGGAGAAAAAAAATGTATCATGATAAAATGACAGGAATTTATTAATCAAAGAAGTTAGAAATTGACCGAGTGCAAGATCTAAAGCTGCTGTAAATTTTTCCTTCAAATGTAGAAATTAATGACGATCGATAATTATCTACGTAAATTTATGATGTGTTGATCATATAGAGATTTGCGGTTGGCCATTACTGAATGCGCGTTAATGACTGTAAATTGTATTCTCGAATAATATTGAGCATTCTGGTACGAGCGATCGTTAAAAATAGAAAATGCATGAAGAGGATGTGAGACCCCGCTGAGAGTTGAATAGCAACACCGAAATGCTTTTCCCCGTTTCTCATGTCGATGAGAAAGGAGTGGTAACAGGATAGAAGGAAAACCAACGATATGAGTTAACGAGACCATATATAGGAGCAGAGCACAAGTTTCGAGAAAGAAATAGAAAGAGAACGAGAGAAAAAGATTTCGAGAATAAAAGTGAAAAAGAGAATGCTAGACTCCATTCAGCGAGGAAAGGGCATTAACACGACGAGGGCAGCGAGACGCCCAAGCTCACCAAAAGAAAACCATTAACTGCTCTTCTACACGTCAGGATGGAAGAAAAGCAGTGACGCAATGCTGTTGCCCGGACTGACGTGTCTATATATATATATATATATATATATATATATATATATATATATATATATATGTGGATATGTGTGGTTGAACAGAGAGGGCGGGCGTGCAAGATCTGAAGAAAGGAGCTTTCGTAAGAGAGGCCACGAATGGGGTTCAAAGGTACAAGAAGACCGAAGCTCTTGTGCGGATAAGGTGCTTGCGCTGGTGAAGGAGAGAGTGAGCTTTCGCGATGCCGTTTCCATTACAAGACGAATCGTTCGACCATACCAATGACCATAGCAGAATGCACACATGGCAAAAATTTATCTATAGTAACACAAGTGCATTATGGCCATGGACATTCACGCCCACCATGGACTTTGGCGAAAATATGTGTCACTTGAGAGCTATTACAAAATTTATTTTCCAAATTCTTCAATATACGATCAGAGCTTTTCTCAACTTGGGCTCTCTTTCCAAACTTGCTTCATTCGGTCATATCATGATGCATGCCATTGTCTCAACCAGTTCTCTCGAATGCTTTCCTGTTGGCTGACGAGAGAATGGTTTTTTTTTTTTTATATCACATGAAAATATTTTTCAGCCTGTATAAATAGGAATTCCTTTTCCTAAAAGTGCAATAAGCCCACCCGACGCTCAGTGCAGGGATGCGTGTGTAGAGAGCATGAATTTTTTTTCTCCTTCTCCCGTATAATATATACATATATACATATAAATATGAGAATATCAATTTGTTATCAAATAACGGTTTATCATTCGACGCTTTTGTTTTTCATGCGAGGCCTGTGTCGGAATTTCCTTGTTTATTTTTGTTATTCAGCGCACTGGCACGTGGTCATGATTTATGACGAAATAAATGGCCTAAATGGCCAGCCGTGATCTAACGATAAATTGGTGACTGCAATCTGGCCACCTCTCCGCCTACACTTTGCCAGCCTCGTGTAAACGTATTTTTCTACTTTCGTGGCCTCTCCGACTCGTCTACAGTATATATATGATGCTCGCACTGGCCTCTCTACTGCATCTAAATTGTGGTTCGTAAAAAGTAACGGAAAAAAAATAGTGAGAGGGATAGAGAGAGGGATGGAGTGTCGGGGTCGGGTGGGGTGGGGTGAGAGAGTGAAAATGGGTCCAAGCGAATAAAAGGTAGAACCGAGGAAGCAAATTAAACGTAATGCGCCTCGGCTTTCTCACCAACTAGCCCTCGCCTGGCAACCATGAGGATGAACATCAGGACTCTAGCGTGTAGCCGCAGGCCAACCGGAAAAGTTCTACGGCTGGAAAAAACCTGGCACGAGATATCTGCAGGTAGAGAGAGAGAGAGAGAGAGAGAGAGAGAGAGAGAGAGAGACAGAGTGAAAGAGGAACCACCATCGGTCTACGAGACCACACACACGCACATATGCACGCGCCTACACCCATACACACACACACATGGACACAAACACACATATTTTGGCCCAGCATCGTGGGGAAAAAAGTCGAGTTCCACATGACACCTGTCCTTCTCTCACCTCATTTCGGCAAAGTCCTATAGTCCCTATAATCCATTGTGTTTCCTCTTCCTTTTGCCGAGCCAACGAGGGTTGTCGGCGCGAAGCATTAGTAAGAGAAAAATAAAAAAACTGAAAATAGAAAAAATCGAGGCCCGAATATTGTACTGCTGCGAAGTGAGTCACAGAGGTGGGAATTGGTCAAAAAAAAAAAAAAAAACTCCTCAAATATAACAAAGAGGAAAATAACAGCCATTGGTAATACACAAAGTACGTTTAATAACGCTCGATCTATTTTCCTACGTTTTCCGGGATTTTCGTGAGCATAACGTGCAAATGATTTTGCAATACTCGGTGCTACTGCGATGAGAATTAAAAAAAAAAATCATTTCCATTCCTGCATTTCCGTAGCTCGTGCGGATTACGTCGATTGAACGGATTTTGTGGCAAAAGAGACACTGCGTGTTTAAGTGCGATATAAATTGTCTATAAAGGATGAAACTTTGTGAAGGTAACGAAGAATTAATTACTGCAGCATTGAGAATCAATGCTCGGCAAGTATTGATTTTATCCGAGTCGAACATTCACAGTGGAGAAAATTCTCGAGTTTGGGACGAGAGCTGATTATTCATTGTATATGTGGACATCGGAGTAACATAATAGCAATGGTTTCTATTGTAAACAATATCCACCGATATCTAATATCAGGCACACTAATACGTGATCCTGTACTGACGTAGAGCACACGCGGCCTTAAATTATTATGCATTCGGTCATTAACACGCGTAAGCCTCGCACAATCCGAATATGGAATTTCAGCGAAACTCAATACGCTCGCGTAACATGCCTGGATGCTTCATTTTCTACTACTGCAGCTGTCGCTGTCGCTACTGTTGGAAATCGAAGCGTAAGAGAGAGAGAGAGAGAGTCGATAAGCTTAGGAAATCCTGCACATCCAGGAATTCTGCCCTCGAATTATGATAAACCAAAGGAATATCCGACCACATTTTACATGTTCCATGCGCATGCAGTGCGACAATTAACCGAATTTTGTACAACTCGGTATTTCGTAGCAGCAGTCAAAAAAATAATCCAAAAATAATGAATTCTAATTCTCCTCCATTTTTCCATACTCCAATCGAACAAAGCGCGTGAAAAATATAAATTGTATAGTTGATATACTGGTAGACCCATAAATAACGAATATTGAAAGGAAACGATTCATACAAATTTATATCCATGTGCAAGTTTAATTTCAATCTATGCATATATTCATAAATACGTGCATGTATGAATTTACGTATTATACATTCTCAAGATCGCTTTCGTCATTAATTTATCAATTTCTGCAAATAGCTCGCAGTTTCGAGCAGAGAGAGAGAGAGAGAGTTGTGACTAATAGCCCGAGTCACGGGGAGATCGAGCGCTCTGCCTCGGTTCACGAGAGGGTTCGCTCGTATGATACATTGAGCGGACCAATGCCCGCACCCACACGAGTATCCATATAAACCGTGTGTCAGGGGTTAAGCGTCATGCCAAACAGTTTATATCTCAGATCTGTATTACGTTCCATGAGCTTACCAAAAATTAAGGGTTTGTTTTATTATACCTCTGCACACCCAAAATAAAAATGTAGCTCAAGTTAAATATGTAAATTGATAAATTTTAATTTTTTAAAATTGATTCCAAATAAATTATTATTTTTTTGACAAGGCTCAAAGAATATATTTGATACGCCTCAATTACCGTGTTTGGGCAGCCAACGTCAAATCGTAAAAAAAAATTAACCCACGCACATTGACATTTACGCGCTCGTGATTATTTAATGCAATGTTAATTTTTTTGAATCAACTAAAATTTTAGTATATTTAGTATGGCAAGATGGCTTGAGAGAATACGCGTATGTTTGTATGCATTCAATTAATGTATCATGCAGCGAGCAGGGATATTGGAATTCAAAGACAAATGCGTTTGGTTACGTCCATCCCCTTTAAAAAATACGCCATCATACAAGAGAATCTCGCGGTATATCCAATGTAGCAGAAGAGAGAAACTAGAAGAGTGAGAAAAGAGCCAAGTGACATTGACGGGTAACCGTGGCGAGCCGAAAGCCGAATAAAATATACAAGAGGTGTTCTATACATATGCAATTTGTTATATATATCTATATATGCATACACGTCTGCTCTCTCGGCAATGGAAGGAAAACGTTGCACGTTTTAAAGGTAAAGAACAAGGTTGGATGCGCAACCGCGATACGCGAAGAGGCTAAAGAGAGGGAGAGAGAGCTACATATATATATGTATACGTATGTGTGAAAGAAGAAAAACGCGGTGGAATGAATCGCAGCAGCTAGAGAGATCCTGAACGAAAAAGACGAGGAACGATGTACATACAGAGATTAAGTGTGGAAAAGAGGCTGAAGGGAGCGTGAAGAAAAACACGGTAGTGGTAAAAGAGAAAAGATAGAATGAGAGGAGAGATGGTGGAGTGAACCAGAGATAGTTTCTAATTCAGTGCTGGGGCAAAAATCGACACACTCCCGTCTAGACTACTCTTCGCCATTCTCTCGTCCACGAGAGAGGACCTATACTGATTCTGCTGGTCCTGCGTCTCACTTTTTTCTCTCTCCTCTCTCTCGCTCTCTCTCTCTCTCTCTCTGGGTGCTGCGCCAAGCATGTACTTATACTGGCGCGCGTGCGTTCACATTCTATTTATGTACTCCACCTCTCGTTCATGCTCTCTGCCATGGACCAACAGATAGAGAAGAGAGAGAAAGAGAGATAAGATATTAAAGAGGGAGAGAGAGAGAGAAAGAGCTCGAGCTCTCGCGTTTCGCTGTTTCCTTTCATCTTGTTACGTTTCTGCGGTATAGAAACGTCTGTAATGGCTCCTCGTGTGTGTAGTCAACGTCGACAAAAAGGCAAGAGGACGCCAAACGGGCATACATTGAACGTGTACATGGGTGCATCATTTTATGTGCAAAGAGAATGCACCCTTGAGATATATGTAAAAATCCTCGTATGTATATCGCCAGTGGAGACCACCATCCACCAATACCACATCGTCCAGCAGTGGTTCGACTTTACCTCCTCTGTGCAGGTTCGTCTAGCTCCAGCGTGTGAGTCCTTTGAAGCCTCCGCATTCAAAGGGATCGATCGATCCTGCTCAAAACTTTACTCTCTCTCTCTCTCTCTCTCTCTCTCTCTCTCTCTCTCTCTCTCTGGCGTCGCTGCAGCGCTTGCCCTATATATAGTCCCACAATTGCAGCAAACCTCTCACATACACCCTCGTCCCACTCCATCATTCCCTCTGGCGTGCTGCCTGCGCTCACCCTGCCCTCACTATATATATATATATACTCCATAGTTCTTGCGTCTTTAAGCACATGGGTCACGTACCTGGGCATGTAGATGTGACGATATTGTACGTCATGTTATGTATTTGTATAGTATACGTTGACCAGCCCACACGCCTTGATTAGTCTCTCGAGTTGATTTACCAAGCACTCAAATCAATGAGTGTCTCCATCTCGGTGGAGTATTGCCACTTCAATAATTGCATCTGAAGATACAGATATATGTAGGCACTAGATATGTCATTGAACTTTGGTCGTTGAAATCCCAAAAAAAATGGAAATTTAGATTACCAAAATATTTCTATCTATAAGATCTACCATCGTAGTCTAAATCATATTTAATGGGTGTTGATTTTTTTTAGGAGAAAACGTTCCATCAAATATTTTTTCAGTTTTTCATTAAGTATATTTTTTTCTCACTTCATCTCATCGGACTTTTTCGGCATTTTTGTTTTGGTTCGCTGATTTAGAACACCCGAGTCAGTTTATACAAACCACTTTATCTCTTTCTGTTGTCAGTGTAAGAAAAAAAATCACACGATTCATATTTCGTAGCGATGCATTCGTTTAAAAGTCCACTGGTCTGTATATAAGCGACCTGGGTCATATTCCTTGACCCTATAAATATGCATCAAGCAACGCGATAGCGTCAAGATGCCAAGTAATTTAAAACGTATAATGAATAACAAGATGAGCTAAGTGATTGAATTTTTTACGTGAGTCTGCGTTTCTCGTTGATTAATCAAATCAAATTTTTATGTAGCCATGTATTTACGATAACGAAATAATATATATATATATATGAAGGCACGTGTTATATTTAACTTGAAAGTAAAAATAAAATAAATTTTGCCTAACCGTCGCTGGATGGTTTCGCATTTACGCTATGATAACATTATTTATATCGACTCAAAAATTAATTAAAAAACTCGATGGTACGAGCTGATTCGTTTGTAAACTGTCGATTCATGAATAACATTCATGTACAATTTTTAGAAAATCATAGCGACACGAAGAATGATGGAAAATATGAATTGCCACAAACAATTAACCTTTTTGGGTAACTAAATTATAACAATGAAAAATTTATGGCTGCGTCCGCAAGGGCCGAAAAAGGCATAAAAATGAAAAAAAAAAACAAAACCAAAAATTTTGCATGGCCTCACAAAAAAATCATATGCACATATATATATGTGTATTATATAATAGATTCGTCGAAAAAATTGATTAAATTATAGTTGGGGTATAAAGGCTACCTGAATAAAAACAAGTAAATATTTTAAAATATCTTTCGCGCATGCATTCACGTATCAAATAAGGAAATCGTGCGTCTATTTCTATCCATATATGATAAATGATCTTCCCATCGGACAGAGAAAGAGAGAGAGAGAGAGAGTGGACAAAACATTAAATAATCGAGAGGAGCCGTAAGATCTTTGGTGAAGTCGCTCGAGCTCACTTCACCATACACCAGGAAACTGGAGAGATTATTTGTCAGTCTGGTACACCCTTTTGCCCTATCATATATCCATCTCTATTTTACGTAGCGCCCACCATTGATGCTGAAATTTTTTTTTTGCCGGTGTGCCATCGCGCGACCTCCCATACTGAACCCCTTCGATTTCATCAGACACCCGCGCACTCTGACTCACTCTGTGCGCGGCAGAAATGCGCCGCTGTCCTCCAACACAGTGAACGTTAAACTGGGCGTATAAAAGCGGCATAAAGATCCCCTCCATGGCAGTAAAAGGGGAAAAACTTTTACTTAATCCGGTGAAGCGCAAATTGCGTCCTCCGTATCCCGTTTTCATTGTCCTCCAACGTTGAAGATACACACACACACACAATTGCATGTATGTTTATGTGTGTAATTTTATAAATACATTCACAGAATGCATACCAACAGAGTAAATGCGTCCATTTTTACCCAGTCCGTATAGTTATATATATATATTACCGAAGCTTACGTATCATTCCGGCACTATTCGCGTTTAACCATTGTGGATCTCGTTGGAAAATGGCACAAGAGCCTTGGAGTGTTAGTACGATAGGGATAACCGCGGGTAGATGTCTAAGTACCAATGTGCTATGCTATACGCTCTGATGCTCGCAGATCGCGAGACTTTTCAACCTTATGGGGCCTCGTCCTTGCCTTTAAAAGACCGATATCATCTCGATTCAAGAAGCCCCTTCGTGTGCGAATTCAGAGCCATGCGAGTAAACCGCTTTTACCTCTACTTTCTGGCTTTTCTCTCATTTTACTTCGAGCCATAGTTTTTGCTCTTGGAATAGAGCACATCACTTCACTTCTGATCTTCTCGGGAGCGAGTTTGAGGATTAAAAGTTCTCGTGGTTCCTGCGACGCTCACACCCCTCTCTCTCTCTCTCTCTCTCTTTACATCTACACTCCAACTCAAACTATGGCAACACGAAACTATATATATATATATATATATATACAGGGCACGAAATTAAATTCCCTCTGCACATAGACACCCGCAAGTTTCAAGATTCTCGCAAATGCGGTATATTTCACATTTTGCCGCAGGCCGAAATCTTGTTCTGCGAATATGTGTGTGTCTCACGCATAACGTGCATGTAACGAGGAGCAATAAGTAAAAGCGACAATCTCCGTAATTCTCATTTAAACTCATCTGCATGCTTCGTACTTTGTAATTGTAGAAAATATGCAACGCGGTGTTTCTTCAGTAATATGAATATATTTTGGTTTATAAACGGGTATATACATATATATATAGCTGAGTAAATCGTATGTTTCTCTAGAGAACGTTGACAGAGTTCCGTATAAAAATATATTGTGCAATTACTTGCCGATCGAACATTCAGAAAAAAAAAATCCTTTGAAAGATCGATCGATTAAATATATTTAATCGATCGATCGATTCGAATCGATTTATTATAATCATGAATAAAAACTGCTCGTGTACGAGTGAAATAGTATTTGCACTTATTAATAAGAGTCTGATTTACCGAGTATATTTTTTTCATACCTCATACTTCAAAGTCTTTCATTTCCTCACGGCAAACGAACACAGTTATTGTGTACAGAATGAAACAAGACGTATATGTATAGAGTATCGATGTAATTTGGCAAGAGAGGATCGTCCGATTCGTAGGAATTACAGAGCGTAATAGATTTACGACTTCGGCGGCCAAACGCAGAAGGGATACCAAAGCTCTCCCTCTCTCTCTCTCTCTCTTTTTCTCTCCCTAATTCTTCCCGCTCCCTTCGCCCCTCAGCACTACTCGTTTATTTGTTCTTCCTTCCGTATATTTCTCTCTCTACGCGTACTGGGTTCGTTAAACGTCGTTACTGGTACTCACCTTCGAGAAGATACAGCCTCGTATATATAAACGAATATACGATCTATGTATACGAGTATGATAGACATATATATATATATATATATACACATACGTAAAATCGAAAGTGCCAGTGGTGCGTCGTCTCTCACGAGGCCAGTGAAGCGAGTGCGGAATCATTTCCAATTGAAAGGTTCATCCTTCCGAGAGAATGAGGTCCATTTCAGGATCGTAAAACTTCGTGTTCCTGGGATAGACCGGTGCCATTGCATGGTCGTTGTTAGAATCCTTTCTGTACTGTCGAGTTCAGGCAGACATTTCCCAACCCCCCCTATTCTTACTACCCTAATTCATTTTCTATCCTGCTGCTGTAGACGCACTGCGATCTCGTATCTTTTACTTCGTCTAAACATCAATGAAATTTTCTTCGTCCAGTTTTCTCATTCGTCATTCTACCTTCCGATTTATCACCTTCTTTAGCTCGATGTTATTTAACCCTAATCGATTTATCAAGTTTATCTTTCATTCGATACCACACGACACACTTTCTTTCTCTATAATTGCTGCACGCAGCTTCCTGTTTCTTGTGTTAATTTGACGAGCTTTTTTTTTTTCTCTACATTTTGCAACGTAATTTTTAATTTTTCTTTGAAACTACGAGAAGGAGAGACGCCTATGTACTGTGTATTTCACGCTGATGATCCGCCAAGGACGCATCGCGGCTGTCGTTTCCGCGTCTGCGAATCGCGCCAAGAACCACAACAAGGAGGCGACGGAAAAGCCTCAAAAGCGCAGTGTACCGTACAGTGCGTACCACATCAGTTTGTGGAGAGACGCCGGGTGCGACTAACCGCATGCAACTCGTTAGCTCGCGCCCACGGTATGTTAGACAAACGTACAGTTACAAATGCAAAGCTTTAATTATCGTACTCGTGGAAGAGGAATGAACGAGCTTTCGTATTTTTCTTATGGCACAGGGAGACTCTCCTAGTTCCACGAAGACAAACGTCTGCGTCCCACGTTGGCACGACAGAGTCTTCTTTTTTGATCCACCATTTTTCCGTCTCCATTTCTCGTTCTCTCTTTCGGTCTCTTCGTTTCTCTCTGTTACTTTTTAATTTTCAATTAATTCCGTCACAATTTCGCTATTTTTCCCACAGCATGTTCTTTTCTCGTGTGAAAGTTTTTCAACGTTAATGGCGGGACAAGACAGGACGAAAAATCTCTCGGGTAGAAAAAATATCGGAGATGATAGTATCTGAGCGCATTTTCTTTGTGGCTGCAGCCGGCTTAAGAAAGATCCCAGGAGCGAGATATAGGATTGCAGTTGATCCAAAGGAGGATATAACGCGAGCTTGTACTCAAATGAAATGGAATCTTTTCTTGCGCGCTAGCTTTGCCATTGCGACGTCTTTCGTGGATTACGTGCGCCCGTGTCCTCCATGAACGTCATTTACTGCCGTTGAAAAAGCTCAAAAGAGATGCTGTGTATACTCTCACTGCTACTGTACTGAATAATACAGATCTCCACCGCTATATGGCTGTTTGAAATTTATGAACATTTCGATGGTCTACTAAGAGCGTATCGCTGTGTTATAAATCCGGTGTTAAAATAGAAACCGTTTGATCAATGCGCCTCCTGATGTAGCGGAGATGCTGTGAGGTGGCGTTAATTGAGACCAAATTGGTGTAATTTTTACACCACTAAAATGTACTTGGGTACATCAGGCAAAGTCTCATGTCCCAAGCAGCGATCATAGTTTCTTTTTTTAATCCCACTGCACTGTAAAAATATAAATAAAAATTCATCTTAAGTGTTTCTATTTCACTCGGATAACACCGACATTTTTTTTGAATAAATCAATTGTGTCAAAAGTCCTCCAGAATTGAGTAAAAAATAACACTGGAATTACTCAATACTCATATCGATATGCCCTAACACCGTAAATTCTTTACAGTGTAGCTGTGTAGCTGTTTTGCTTCCTTCAGCAAGTAGTACGTACACATGATTGTCAGCCATTTCCCTATTCTCATTATATTTTTTGTTTTTCCAATTATTTTTTACTCTTTATCTCTGCTGCAGCTTTCTATGCCCACAATCATACACAGGATGAATATATTTTTCATTATAAATATATAAAACCATTTTCTAATAAAATAATGATTAATACTGAAAATAATATTTTTGTTTAGTGTAGAAAATAATTTCGTTATAAAATAATTTTGAATTATTCATGTTTTAACTCATGAATTTTGGCATTTGCTTGCAGGCGGAGATCGAAAGTCGTGATCTCATCCGCGAGACAAGAGGACAGCGGAAGGTACGAGTGTGTCGCCGAGAGCACTTCCGGCCATCGGGCATCCCTCGCTGCCCAACTTCTAGTCGATCATGATACCAGAATTCAAGATACCAGTGAGTGATTTCATGCTATTTATTCTATATTAATATTATGTCATAAATCCAATAATACGGTAAAACAGAATTGAACGCTCAGTGATATTATTTTTTACCATTTTGTTTTTATTGAATTATGGATTTATATCGCGATGGTTACAAATTGATATCACGGGAAATTTCCATTCTCTGGTATAATGTATATCGAATCGTGAAAAATCATACATCGACGAAAACGAACATAAACACACGCACACACACACACATACATACACGAACAACACACCCACGAGAATGCACGCACACACATACACTCGTGCATGGTCACCCAGAACGCTTGAGAGTCAGCAACATTTTCTCCCCCTCTGGGGTGAAGAAAGTTGCAATTTTCAGTTTTCAAAGTTGAGCAAGTACGAACTACTACGGATTACCGGGGTAGAGGGTGGAGGTGAGTTGCCGCTGGCTTTTCCGGATGTCACGATGGCTCCGGAAATCATATAATGGCGCACGAATGACCCTTCGGTACGCTTGAAAAAGCCTGTTAAATCTCGAGCGTCGGGCGACCCTCCTCTCCTCCATCGCTTTTATCCTACGATCTCGCTGCGTATGGTTCATGGCGGTCGATCGAACGTACCGATAACTACGTCAATTCATATATATCAGCTCGCGAGCGTGGCAGCTGTCGCAGTTCCGCAACCGTCGGAACTTTTCAGTTTGGATTTATTCAGTCGATTGACGAGCGACGCGAGTGACGATTTCATAAATTCTATAAATCTTCATATATACATTCCATCTATTTCCGTATAACCATTGTAATCAAATTTATTTGGATAATATACATTTTTGTTTCGCATATTCCAGTCAATGCTTGCATTTTTTCATACAATTGGATTGAATCTCAGTAATCTTTCTCATAAATTTCATAAATTCTATAAATCTTCATATATACATTCCATCTATTTCCGTTTAACCATTGTAATCAAATTTATTTGGATAATATATATTTTTGTTTCGCATATTCCAGTCAATGCTTGCATTTTTTCATACAATTGAATTGAATTTCAGTAATCTTTCTCATAAATTTCATAAATTCTATAAATCTTCATATATTCATTCCATCTATTTCCGTTTAACCATTGTAATCAAATTTATTTGGATGATATACATTTTTGTTTCGCATATTCCAGTCAATGCTTGCATTTTTTCATAAATTGGATTGAATTTCATTAATCTTTCTCCGAGTATTCAACGTATATATTTGTTTTTAACAATACCAATACTAATGCATTAATTGCATTAGTATATTAGATTTGGTTAAAATTGTCTTCAAGTATTATAAAATGTGTGGAAATTTTTAACGATTAATCAGATAACTCGTTGTACGCACATTTGATTTACGAAATGAAAAAAAGAGGATGTGAGAAATATTAATTCTCGCACGAGCACTCTGTAATGGTATATTTTATCGTAGAACTTTTACCCGTACAATGAGACATCGTTGTCACCGCATTCCTGTGGAGAGCCGGAGTGTGCGATACAATCGCGAAAAGATTTTGCGTTTAACGCGATTTATGCGGGCGTTCCGCTTTGCGCGTTCCCTCACACACGCCTCCCTCTCGCTCCATAAAATTTCCTTCCAAAGCACCGGCACCGGCAGCAGCAGCAGCAGCAGCAGCAGCAGCAGGAGGGTTACGGCAACGGGGCGGTTATAATTC
Source organism: Dyspetes luteomarginatus (assembly GCA_963669185.1). Lineage (NCBI taxonomy): Eukaryota > Metazoa > Arthropoda > Insecta > Hymenoptera > Ichneumonidae > Dyspetes > Dyspetes luteomarginatus. The sequence goes on along the minus strand of OY769911.1, from coordinate 14,415,785 downwards.
CCGTTGGGATTTGGTACGTCCAAATGTATACCCAGTTAAAAGCTTCACGTGCACGGGGTAAACCGGGTACGAGCAGACAGAAAAAAAAATGCATTTGGGCAAAAGAGGCACGAGAAAAAAAATCTACTCAACGCATGGGTATAAAAATTCGTTAAGCTCCATAGAGCAGGAATCTTGGTGATATTCAGAAGCGAGAGTGTCGTGAAATAAAAAATAATGTTGCAAATATAACATGTTCACTTTATTTTCGTGGAAACATAATAAGTAATCATATAATATCCCATGCACGAACTCGACCCACCAAAATTCAACAAACTACCCTCATTACTTGATTACCGCAGATGTTAAAAGGGAGGCTCAACGGAAATAACGATAATAATCCATTGCTCGGTCGCAGAGAACACGTTCAGCGTCAATTCGTTTCAAATGTTCCATCATTTATACTCACTCAAAGTTAACCAAGGACGTTCAAAGGTCCCAGAGCATGAATACATAAGAACGTATTTCCGTGGATAAATAATAAAAAATCATATAATATCCCACGCACGAACTCGACCCACCAAAATTCGACAAACTACCCTCGTTACTTGATTACCGCAGATGTTAAAAGGGAGGCTCATCGCAAATAAGGATAATAATCCATTGCTCGGTCGCAGAGAACACGTTCAGCGTCAATTCGTTTCAAATGTTCCATCATTAATACTCACTCAAAGTCAACAGTGGACGTTAAAAGGTCCCAGAGCGTTTTACTCTACGTTCAACGGGCTACAGAGAGGGTAAAGTATATGACAAGATGACGAATAAGTCAGACGGATGTTGAAGGGGCAAAAGAGAATGATCGGGAACGTGTGGTACGCGGCTGGTGACAAACCGGGAATTAAGCATCCAATGCGATAATACCATGGTGGTCCACTGGTTCATAGGGTTACGAGAGAAAGCTTGCGGTACGCCGATGAGCGAGGCCGCAAGCTCGTATGACGGACAAAGGACGACAATTACAACCCTGCTCGCAAAGCAGCGTCAGGGTTTCGGGTAGACCCGGCCACGATCATATAACCCTCTCCTGCTGCTGGTGCTGCTGCTGCTGCTGCTTTTGGTGGTGAATCAGCTCTCTCGCGTCGCCGTCACTGGAATTGGGTCCTTTTCATTAACGCGTACACACACACGTTCAACTTACGACTAACGTCGTCGTGTGCTACACACATCCAGCATATTGTATGAACGCCTCCACATAGACTTTCTATATATCTATACTGTGTTCGTAAATCGTGATATGGTCACCCCACTGTGGTTTAATACCTACGCGTGTAATGCATACACGCTGCTCCGTCATATAATATGAGGCCTGCAGCAGCTTTTCATCACCTACACCGTTCCCCGCAGACATGTCCCACCTGACATACGACTTTCTTTCACCCATCAAACTGACCACCGTCACCATCGCCGTCAGTAACTTTCCCATATATTAGCGTCAACCGGCGTTCATGACTGGTTGCAAGTTTCAGGTTCACAAAAATCCTCCACAGATCAAGTAAATTTGGTCACAGGTGTTATACGATGACGACAAACGCATGTTGAATACCCCGGAGGAATATTTTCCAAGTGAAAAACTTTCATTTCACAGGATGAAACGGCCCCTCGTGCGCAGGACTCATGATTGCATCACCAGTGATGTGACTCTGTCACTCGCTGAATAGCCCACGTGACTCTCTCACACAAACACAAAGACACTGATAGAAGCCAAGAGCCTCAAACTCACGACGAACGAGAGTTCACCCAGCAGCTGGATTTTATATTTTCGCCGTTATTGTCACTGGTGCAATTCACTCCAGCGATAGAGAACCAAAAGTTTAGTTTAAAATTCATTATCAGAGCTTTGTAATTACTTGTTTTGAAATTTAATCATTCAAGATTTGTTCTTTGGTTTCCTCGCTCTCCGCGGTGGCTGCAGAGAGGAAGAACGGATGAATGAAGCATTGGCTTTTCACACGTTCTATATGTCCGATTCAGCCGGGAAGATGAGTCCTACCGAAAGTCCCCAGGGTACACGATATATATATATATATACATATATGTATATGGAGGAGGGATGAGAATGGCGTAGCAAAACGTACGAGCGACAGGAAGACCAGCGGGAGCAGCGCACACGCCGTATCCGCAATGATTCTCCTCCTTCCATCGAAGCGTTGTACAATTTCGCGGGTACTGAAATATACCGACAATGGTGTGCTCCAACGATGAATAGATCGGGTCTGTTTGCGGCGCACAACCGTATACCACGTACGTTTGTACGTACGTACAGATGAGGTACAGCTTAGCTGCTGCTGCAGCTGGTCCGTGACTTGCCGCAAGCGATAGTGCCACTGGCAGTCCAGAGAGATTATCCTGCTCTGCCCTCACGAAACTGTTCACCGGTCGGTCCGTACTCGGTATACGTTTACACCCCGTTGACCCGCTCATTTCAATCCCTTATTGCGAGCCCCTTCAGCACGAAATACACACGGACCATCGCTCTCCACTCGCACAGAATTGGGAACATTCCCAGAAACATCAAGAGAATGGAGAGCGTTAATACGGTGCAACTGGGAGAGTGGGAAATGTCTGCCAGATTGGTCGTATCTAAAAGCGTCGACTATATATGGAATATAACAGGGCTCTCCACCTCAGAATCATCCAATGTCTGCCTATAACTCACTTGTGTTGATTACTGAGGTCTCAATAGCTCTGGCAAAGTAGTCCCCTCCCATCTATCAAATACAATCGGTATCATTGCCTATCCCATACATAGCCCGATCCTGCGGCTTTGACGGGAGACGATCTACCTCGAATTGGTCGAAGCCTCGTAGATGGGACAAGCCAGGATATTAGCAATGAATGTTTCATATAAGCGGAAACCACGTGTGAATTAGTCTGGGGTTCTTATTTTTATGATTTTGTCAAATAATCAGTTTTCTTTTGGAGGTTTCTCTCTCTCTCTCTCTCTCTCTTCCATTTGGTTTTTAATGCACAAATTTTCCTGCAAAGTTTCTTAATATCCAAGTGTCAAGATGAAATTATCCCATGAAAGGGGCTGCATCGCTCAAAGTTTCGGTATAAAAAGAGTCCACTTTATGCAATGCAATGGTCGTATAGTATTCTCGGGAATGTTGCCAGAGAGTGAGTTGCATCAGTACACTCGAAACAACCGACGAAAACTCTCCAAGAGTTAAATGGGACAAAACACACAAGTGGTTTCTCGTACAGAAACGGGGTTACTTTGTACCTCGGCGTTTACTGTATGGAGGGCACTATGAATTTTCCATACACGTAACTGGGAGAAATTCGCGAGTGAAGTAGGAAATAGGCGAGATCCTTTTCACCCATTCTACTACACTTCTCGACTTGATCCTCCATGCCGGTTTATTTGCCATGGTAATGTGTGACGTGGATGAGGTGGTGAATTCGAACCTATTTTCATGTGTAGAAGTGGCGTACCAGGTGTAGAGGAAATGATACCCGAGAGAGCAATCTCGCTTCACCTCACAGCTACGTTATGGTAACGTTATTTTCCTTAGTTAAACTTTGTCGGGCCTCTTTGTCTTCCTTTATTGGTGCTTTGCACCCCTTCACAGCCCCCTCCCTCTTCTCTCGCCCTCTGGCCACGCTCTGCCAATCTTATCTAGCATCGAAACTTCAGGGTGAACCAGTGAAAGAAAAATACACAGTAATAGGCAGAGCGGTCATCAGAAATGGGGACAAATCACGAGATCATGCGAGACAATGATCATGACGAATTGCTGATAAATAATAAGAAGTCATGAACGATTTAAATGCATAAGTAACGTACACGAAACGTATCATAATAATAGTCGTTGACCGTGAACATTTTTATTGAAGCCTTTAACATCCCAAATAACTCATTCTTGCGGGAATATGCGACATAATTATCATAACGAATTGCTGATAAATAATAAGAAATCGTGATCGATTTAGTGCATAAGTAACGTGCACGACACGTATCATAATAATAGTCGTTGACCGTGGACATTTTTATTGATGCATTTAACATCCCAAATAGCTCATTCTTCGCTCTTTGTGTCCAAAAGCTATATAAATTGGATTGATTCGAAAAAGCTCTCAAGTGCAATTTCACGACATGATACATTGTCCCTATAAACCCTATAATTGTCCATATAAACTTCCTGTATATCTGATTATTCACGTTATTTTCAAGTGATAATATGTATTCGTGGTATATAGTTCGTAGAATATTATCCAAGTGCAAGGTGCGTACGTGTTTCGTTTTATAGGGTGATATATATCGCCTAAGTGATAAAAAAGCTCTTACCAAGGAAATACGAGCAGTGTTGTCGACGTCGACGCCGACGAGACGTAACACTGGCGCATTGCTCTCGGAATATAATATGTCGAGACTAGTCGTCACACAGGCGGAATGTGCCCATTACGGCCGGTTTGAGATGCAAGAAAGAGGATGAAGGGGATGAAAGACGCGAGGTGAGAAAAGGAGATAAAGTTCAAAGAGAATGCTTGAGCAATTGTAACCTTCACAATCAGTGCCCGGTACTACAAGCTCATCAGTGATAGTTTATATATACATAAATTTAATAATGTCGCAACTCCTTTCAGACAACCTCTTAGTAAAAGGTAAAGCGATATATACATATATATGTATGATTAAGAAGAGAGGAAACGCGCACACCTTTTACTTGTATACGGGTGAAAATTCAATTAACCCTCTTGTCCTGAATATCCGGGTAGCCGGATGCCGGCCTAATCACGTGCTACCCATTTGAAGACGTTCCGGATATTGATAAAAGTGTCTTTAGAGTTTTATCATGTCTTCCAGTCTCGCAAAAGTCTTCGAAAAATGTGATTGAAGTAGTAACGTCAGCGTTGTAACTTACTATTTTTTTCGCTTTTGAAATTAGCACAATTAACTTTTATTTATTTTTTTATTAAAGGCTATTCGCATTATTGAAATATTGATAGGGAAAACGAGAGCCATTTTCGTCATGTGCAATTTAAAAAATGCACTTACAAACATCATAGAAATGCATCTGAGCGTAAAATCATCAATTTAATGAGGAGTGTCGAAATTGCAACAGAGTTGGATGCGTTAATATATCATAACACGTGTACGTAAATGCGGTAGATTCCGTTAATATAATTCATACGAAGCGTTATAATGAATTTTGAATGTAATTTTGGACAGTAAATAAAATGTACATACGTGGTGGCGAACACGAATATTATGCAACTGGTATAACGTTGATGCTGGTGTATTGAAACGTGAATGGCAAATAATATTCGGTAGCGTGCACAGTATCGTAATAGCGCAGCCTTACTTTCCAATATATTTTCATGTATATAAATATGTGCTATGTAGCGATGGAATGAAGGAAAAAGGGAACGAGAGCGAAAATGTAATATCGTGGTCCATTTTGAAATGGGTATAGTCGAGAATATTCTATACGCAGACACACACATCCACACATATAGCTCTGATACGCTAGAACGATCCATATCAACCGAGTAGTGGTTCGCCGAGAGGCCTAGAGTGTATGCGAGTGTACAGCCAGAAAAGTCGAAGCAATACGAATATGGCAAGATTTTTCTATTCTCAAGGGGAGTTGTTCACTGATATGAAAGCATATTAGAGAGAACCGGAAGTGCTTGGATATTCGGCAAACTGCAAGTGAATCGTTCCCCCTAAATTCTCGTCTTGTCTGATATATATATATCCAATACATAAAACGCTCAGCAATAAGAACCGGGAGAGACTTCACGTCGAGTATTATAGAATATATGTATATATCGACTCGAATGGTACAAGTCGGCAAGTTTTACTCTCTCGTGATTGCAGGAAAAAGTCTGCTAACTCTGCGATGATGTGGAGGGCAAAAAAAAAAGTAAAGTGTATCGACAGAGTAGGTAGAGAATTTCAAATTTCGAACGGACACAGCGCCCGAGGGATGAAGATGGCAGGAAGAAGAGTATAGCCAGCTTCAAGTTCTGGTCAGCATTATCAACGACATGCTGTCTCTTATTCAATTTCATTCTTTACCCTGTTCGATATACTTATACTCATAATTGTGTAAGCTCTCCACTCCACTCCACTCCACTCCATTCGGGAGGTACATCTCGAGTCTTGGAAACACTCGCGGGAAAATAATCCATGGAAATATATAGCCCTGCTGCGGTAACCTAGATATAGACGCGATAAACGAGAATGAACGTCGATATGATTATATTAAAATATAAATTATCGTCACAATATTTTACAAGAGACAATTCCACGAAAAAGTGCATTCAATCTTTCCAAATTTTTTACAAAACTGTCTTTGCTGCTTTGTTCTCGTCTCTCGAACCTGCTCTTTTACTTATACTCGTAATACTTATACTCACAATTGCGTAAGCTCTCCACTCGGGAGGTACATCTCAAGTCTTGGAAACACTCGCGGGAAAATAATCCATGGAAATATATAGCCCTGCTGCGGTAACCTAGATATAGACGCGATAAACGAGAATGAACGTCGATATGATTATATTAAAATATAAATTATCGTCACAATATTTTACAAGAGACAATTCCACGAAAAAGTACATTCAATCTTTCCAAATTCTTTACAAAACTGTCTTTGCTGCTTTATTGTTCTTGTCTCTCGATGCTGCTCTTTTAATGGCCTCGCGACTTGGACAATTGCAATCTAGAAAATTTCAATAGTATCTGGCCCCATAAACACCCTTCCGTTTCATTGATTCGTGACACCAACTTGCAGGCTGCTATTTTTTCTTCTCGTTTTTCTCCCTCTTCATCTATGTCTTCTTCTTTTTTTCCATCTCGGTTAAATGGGACAATGTGTCAGAGGATTCAGGGTTCAAAATTTTCAGAGAAAAAGGTCAAGGGCAATGAGCGAAGATGAAACACGTTAGGGTGAATATGAAGAAAAGTGAAAAAGAGATGTAGAGAAGTGTCTTAAAATATAATATGCACGCGTCAGGAGTCACGCGAAGGGGTGAATGGAAAGGATGATTCTTTTCTTATCACGAGAAAAGAGAGCAAGGTATGAGCTGGAGTTTACCGTGAAACGTTTTCGAAGAGAAAAGGCGAGAAGAGAAAAGACTAGACAGAGAATGAAAGAGAGTTCTACACCTTCCACTTAAAGGAGCAGGGGGTGTATTTTTGCCTGCCTGGCTCGTTCGTTGAAATCTATTCAATTTACTTTTTTCCATGAACAAAATCTAGTCGCGGGCTATACTCGACGGAGGTATACACGGAAATTTTTCGAACTTAACCCATAGCGCAGGGATGGTGAAGAGACGAAAAGAAAGAAATAAGATTTTGGATGAAGCAGATGCGGAAGATGAAACCTGAAGAAAGAATGAGAAAAAACTTGTGGATAGAAAATGAAATGTCCTTTAAAGCGTGAACGTGACTATATAAAGAACTGTATTAAATTGAGATGAATTTTTTAAAAATATTTCTGCTTGGTTCTCGAAAATCTCGAAAGATATCTCAACACATTCGAACATTTTACGACGATAAACGTGCAATCCCTACGAAAAGTTTTATTGATATACAGCAATGACTTTCGGAATACAACTATAATGATGGAATGTGTCATACATAAAGCTGCTTGTACAAAAGTTAACGCGTGTATAAAGGTCGAACTTGTTTGAGATTATGGTCTAAATGGCTTAACAGGCTGATTTATTTCAAGTTTCTTCTACCATTTCTCACCAATAAACTCTCCAAATCCAGGGAGAAATATTTTTGAGTTAAACAGATGCTAGAAGCTGCTTCAATTTTCCAACTATTTCCAGAGTCACGTATTATATTACGAGAGCAAGGATCCGCGAGATTCTCTAGTTTCAGCGAATATTGCCCGCATATCACAGTCTCGTGAGCTTTCATTTTGCTCATTCAATATAGTGTGTGTGTGTGTGAGCGCGTGTCTATGTGTGTGTGCGTTCAAACGGGATTCCAAAACTTGCAAATTTCCTTGAGGCAGTTGGCGCAATTGTAGCTACCGAGAAATTACGTGAAATTCGTTTAAATTACCGAAATCAAATAATACTTGCGACGTGGCGTACGAGCGTTCTCTCTTGCTTCACATCGGTGCTTCCTGCATTGAGATAATTATATTTGAGTTAATTAGCAGGCCTTTGAACTCCATTGCCGTAATAGCATCGACGTTTAAGCTCTATTTTCTTTTCACTGTTTTCTCAGCGACCCTTAAGCTATTCCAGCATATCTTACAGCAACGAAAAAGTTTCCTATAATTAATTAATTTTGCACTTTCTTCCGATTCATTCACGTTGCGCGTTTTTTTTTTGTATTTCGAGTAGACGCTTCAAAGAAAAGTGGAGCTATCCAAGAAATTTATTGATCCTGCATGTTATGATATTTCTGGTGAAGCAGCCGCTGCAGCAGAAATGAAAGTATTCGTACACTCGCACAGAATTTGCAATTTTGCTTCTTTCTCGATTATCCCCTCATTTCAGATTATTTCATTACCATGACTTTGTGAATATTAATTTTAATATAAAAATATTGTCCTCATTTTTTTCCTGATTTATTTTTAACTATTAAAGAGAAAAATCATTGTAATGGTAATCAGAACGATCGTATGCGTACAAAATAACGTTTTTTACATATGATACAAAAATATGTCTAAAAGTGGTCAAAGGTACAGGAACACGATGTAAAGAGGTGAACAAGTTTACGTACAGCGATCAGAATAGTTGTTACGTCAAGGGACACAGGACCATTAAATTTTCACAAATTTTCTACCTATCAAACGTCCTGATAACGAGATAAAAAAAAATGATTACGACCACAATCTCCCGATAATTAGTGAGATTAGAATTGAACTCTTTCCATTATCCAGACAAATCACTAATAATCATTACAAGTTGTCTCAAGAATTTGCATACGTGCTGCCTATATACTGACGCTGCCCAAAAGCTGAAACCTATGTATTGCCCATCTTAATGATGAATTCACCATTGCTTAAATTAGTGATTCGAATTCTCTAGAGCTCGTTGTACGATAGTCGGAGAATAACCTCAAAAGTATGGGGCAACGTTGTGCTTATCAAACTATCTCGAGCATTGGCTCAACATTGACTCGATGTACCACCAAGTCTTGGCCCGAGATTACAAAGCAATTCTCTGCCACCAGTACTGGACGAATGCTTGGCTGTTTTGTCAGATCCGGGCAACCCTACCTGGTTAATATACGTAACTCCCCCGTTTTGCTGTTGCTGTGTTACTTCAAGTCATGCACAACGCTGCCTTCAGTCTGTAACCAGCGCCATCGTGTACTACCTCTCATGAATAGCAAACTCGTGGTTCGTCGCACCTTTATCACGTTCGCTAATTAACTAGCTCGGAAACAAACAACTTGTACAATACGAGCACGAGTACCTGGCATTCGCCCAGCAATAGTAGTACACGCAGAAACAAACAGGAAGAGAGAGAGAGAGAGAGGGAGAGGATGGCGACGGGGTCTCGATGAAGGGAAGTACAAGCGTTGGTAAGCTCTCTACTCCACGTTGAATCACTTTACGTATATATATATATATATATATATATATATATATATATATATATTGCTATATATGTGCAAATTATTTGTATATATAAATAGCTTAGTACAGTTTGATGTCGTTGCTATGATATACAACTACATGTCTGGTTTCCAGTCCGTGTGTAAGAGCAAGGTGGAGAACAGGCAAGGGAGAGATTTCGCGATTGAAGTTGAGTTTTCCATGTTGAAAATTTCCTCCAGGACGATATTATTACGTCCAACGATAAAGAGATTGTTGACGGTTGTATTATGTAGTCTCTCGAGAGCAGAGCACAAACCGGACAATTGTGGCATATTCACTCAACAAACTCATACTAGCTTTATCATTACGTAAACGGCTGTCATATACGAGAGTGATTATAATATTTATAATAATCTATGATGATAATGTTGATAATAGGAATAAATTATAACAATATCATAGTCGAATAGTCCGATAAAGAAATTATTATATTTCATACTCTAAATTCGTTCGACCCATTTTGATTCTATTTAATGTTCTTTTGGCGCAAATAAAATTCTCTCAGTCTACTCGAGACGTTTTCAAAACAGCCCCTAATGAATCTCAATCGGCATAACTATTGCAGCTTGAAAATTCGTCATTTTTTTCTTTTTTATTTTGACCAAAAAAAGTTGAATCACAAAAATTGCTGTAACTTTGCTCCCTGATGAGAAAGTGATTTTTTTCTGTGCTCATTTCAATCGCAATCGTTCAAGCTTTAAAATGCCGCTAGATTCGTTGAGTTGCCATTTTTTTCAATATTTTTTAAACATTTTTCAAACTGGACGAGCGATTTTGGCAAATTTTTCCATGGATTCCATGGAATTTTTCGTTTGCCTCTGATTTCGCCGAATTTCAAAGTGCCTTTGGGAATAGAAATAATTGACATATCTGGATCAAATACGTAATGATCGCAAACGATCCGGTTTATTGCGTGCGTAGTTATCCACAGAGTCTCTTGTACTGAGTTTTTTTTTTTTTAGTCGATGCCAAATGTATCAGCTGGGCGAGAGAGTAAGAGAGACAGAGTTGTACGAGAATGGAAAAGAGGGATAGAGGGCGTGAGAGTCGAGAGTGTTATTACTACGAGCTGTGGCTAAATGCACTACCGGGTACGATGAGGTTTTGTAACCAGCACGTGGCCATATTGCCAGGGCCGTAAACAGACCAGATATTTTTGCCCGAGTGAAACGAGAAAATTGAAATTTCACCACAGAGCCGAGTGCAGATCGAGCTTTTCGGAGAGGTTGGGGGCACGCCAGTGAGCTCCAGCAAATTCAAACTCTCTCCCTCTCTCTCAAGCTACAAATTATATATATATATATATATATACTCTATATAGTATATATGCAAGTCGAGAGAGCACCTGACCGCAAGAGGCAGGATGGCGAGAGAACCGGAAATGTCTTTTGCTCGTTACTCGACGTTCTCCGAGAGCTTAACGAGAAGAAACGCGCTCATGGCTTTAGTCTATATGGAATGTGTAAGCCCCTCATCCCATGCCACGAGGAACCTTTACTTGTGGCCGAAATAAAAGAACTCGAGACTGAAAGTGAAAAAGCCCCGCACGCATACAAGTCTTGTGGACTTCGTTGTTGGATTTTTCTACTTTTCTATGTATATATAATATATATAAGCTTCATAATGATATACTAATGAAAAACGGTCCTGCTTTTGCTCTCTTGGCACAGGTACGGTCTTTTTACGCGTCCTTTCATGTGCATTTTTTTTTTTTGTTTTACGCCCACAAAAGACGAATTTCTGCTGATATATAGACTGAAGAATATTCGTAAAGGGAGCTACATGTAAAAAAAAAAAAACAAATTGGACGCAGTGGAAAAATGTAGAAAATTATTTATTTAGATATTCAATTCAATTTTATTACGTTCCTTATGATATAATTATGCCGTATGTTGAATGAACGAAATTTTACATCGGGTCACTCGAAAAATGTACCCTAATTGCAAACTTTTCTTCTTTCTTCAGTCTTGAAAAATGAATGCGTTGAACGCGTTAATCTAACTTGTTTTTATATGGGGATAATATTTGATATTATATTATCGATATAAATGAAAATTGAAAATGATTCATCGTGTAAATAATATACGCCAAATGTCCGCGAGAGTATAAGTTGAAAGTCAAATATATCGCAGCAGAGAGTGTGCTAAGTGCAATAAGTTTTGGATTTTGAGAGACTTTAAGTGGTACTCAGGGACGAGATTCACGGACTTCCATGTCAGATCTAACCTCGGTATGCACTGTGCACCCATTCTCCTTCCTCTCTCTCTCTCTTCATCTCCCAAATACTCCATTTGGAAGAGCGCCTGTTGGAAAACTCTAACGACCAGCCACAGCCAAGGTGCAAGAGCCAAGACTTCATGGACTTTCTTCCCGGGCAGAAATCGCCCCGTTGGAGAATCTCGCAAATCCTCAAGCCAACCGATATTTGCATACCAAAAGTTAATCCGCCATTGAGGATACCGCGATTGAAATGAAAATGCACGACCTCAACCGCTCGCGTTTCTCTTCTCTCACCCTTTCCACGACTACTGCTCGGTCTCTTCATGAATATAATTCAAGTAGTCGGCGAACAAAGCACACTTTTCGACTATCCTGGCGCGAGCTCTCCGCTCGAGACCGAATCTCATTATATGACCGAAATATAATGTTCTCAAGTTTTTCGATGATAAGAGAAACGTTGATAGAAAAAACAATCTCTTATCGATGATGTATGATATATATATTGAGAAGCCCGAGGATATATATATATATATATATTCTCGGGCTTTTCTCAAGGAGTTCGACATTTATGTAAATTACTCGTATAAAATATGCGCAATTTTTGGCACCCACCAGAAGTCCATAATGCTCTGTAATATATATTATCTATATCTACATAATAATAAAGTGCAGATGAGTTACCAGAAACTCTCACAGACGGTCTTATAGACTCTGTCGCGAATATTCGAAGCCTTCTCACCAACACTCACAGACACTGTTCTCATTAATACTTACGAACACATGCTCTAAAACTCACAGGAATAGACACTCATCGACACGCCCAGAAATCCTTGTGAGAAATCCTCAGACACACCCACCATCATACAGCGACTCTCGCAGACAGTTTACCTCACAAAGCCACTCAAAGACTTCGTTTGAAATACTTCGCTCAGTATAGAAGTTAGAGCTCAGAGCTCTGAGCCACCATAATTTATTAGTATACTCATTGACACTTAATCTTAAATGTATGTTTTTATTTTATCGTTTCAGCGACAGCGGCGTGGCCACGACAGGAGCAGCCCTGCCCGATCGCAGGTGACTTCTGTATGAACGGTGGAACCTGCCTGTTCTTCGAGACGGTCGGTGAACCAGCTTGCAGGTAAGATCAATTTTATATTTATCTAATAGACCTTTTCTTCTGCATATAGGGCAGTGGTCTCATCATTTTTTTTCATAATGAGGCATTTTTATGATTGGTTTTTTTTTCAAATCTTGACGAAATTAATTCAATAAGGTATAGAAAATACGTAGAAAAGTCAACATTCTAATCAAATTCCATAAGTTCTCCCACTGTAAACTGCTCGCAGTCCAGGGCATAAAACGTTCCGAATTTAGTAAGTCTCATTGTAATAATGAATCTTTGTAAGATTCTTGTTCAGTTTTCGAATTTCACTCAATGATTTTCCAACTTTTCAATTTAACGTTATCTATATATATATATATATATATGCACTTGTGAAAATCGTTCACGTACTTCATTTCCTTTCGAGTTCTTTTCATTCCGCATTATACTCTCTCGTGTCACTCCTCTCCCATCTTTGCATTCGTGGAAACGTTTTCCACCTGGTCAATCGTTTCTGTGGAAAACGCTCTCGGAGATCTGGTGAAAGCTGCAACTGTTCCCCGGAAGATTCGAACGTTTTTCGACTAGAAGCTTCCATCCTTCCCTCCTATTTCTGCCAGTTTCTTATTCACGACTATCCGGACTGATTGGATTTGTCTTCGGGTCTTCCGTAACAGTTTTCTTTCACTATTTGTTTCACCAACTACTTTTTATTTTTCCGCATTCAACGCATCAGTCCTCTCGTGTCGATCATGTATTTATTCACAAGTTGAAATTACTTTTTTTCGTTCGAAAAAAATAATGTTTTGAGTTATTAATCGTGTCAAATGATGAATGAAATTAGAACAAAAATATTTGCCAAGATTTTCGAAGGTTTTTTTAGCAGTGCAATGAAAAGTTGAATCTTTTTGTTCTTGTATTATGTAAGTGTAAAAAAAAATGTTACATCCTGTTAATACAATTTTGTGTGTTCTCGTAATATGTACAAATATTCAATACAGGCCCGAATCTCATCCGATATCTCGCATATTGAATTGAGACTCCTCGAATGTTAGCAATTTCCCAAAGTACCGAATCGGACTATTCTCGATTACACGCTATAAACCTTCCCGTTTCCGCTGGATAGATGTCACCAATTATCAATATTCCCAGGAGAAACTATCAGAAATCCTTATTGAATTAATCATATTTATCCAATTATTCAACTGTCGAGATTATATGTATAAGTCTTGAAACGGTATTACTCAACATGGCTGACCAATGTTCTGTTGGTTCTACTCGAAACCCACGAGTTTGTTCGAGCAGAGAGAACTGGCATCTATTACGTGTAATTATAGAAGTAGCAATACAAGGTGTATAGTTGAAGTTGCAGTTATTGAAGTGGCGGTTGGGAGTTGAGAGTGCTCGTGTCAAACGGTTTATGTCCGACTCCTCGCGGACTCTAACTACTTGCCGGAAAGTAGGGAAAGCCCTCAATGAACTCGAGTGCTCATTCATCCAGCTAAAGGCTTATTTGCATTTACTATGCGGGATGCCCATAGATGAAATTCTATGTACCATCATTGCATGTTCACCAAAACTTTCATATATTCGAGATATAATATTTTCAACGAATGGCAAAAAAAAACACCCGGTTAGAATTTAATAACATTTTAAGAATTCCAGGATTTGTTATATGCACTCTCAAAATTACCACCTATAGTCAATTTCTAATACTGTATATATACTTCTGAATTGTCTCAATAATTTTTATTTCATCCAAGTGGCAAATGCTACTTAAAATAATGTTCAAAAAAATATTTTTATTACAATACAATATTTTTCGTTACGAATCAATTGTCCCATCATATATGGATATCGAAGTTGCACAAAGTTCGTGTAATTAACTATTTTGGTTTTGTTTAAAATCTTGGATCCAGCTGGTGTTCATTTTGTTAAAAAATGATAGTATCGTTGCCAGGGCAACTTTCCAGGATCACAGTGAGTGCGATGAAAAATTTGGCACAAGGCAGACCCGTGTCACGGCGAAAATTCGTTAAATAAATTTGGCAGCCAATGCGACGGTGATCCAATGGGATAAAAGTACCCCTGGGTAGTGGGGAACATGTTATAGGATGGAAGAGGTACCAATAAGAGAGAGAAAAAAAAAGAGCCCACGGGTATAGCTATCCTGTCGAGCTATCGTCCTGGTTGACGAGGGTTTATTGGCTTTTCGTGTTGGAGTATTAGGGCAAATGACTGCACCGAAAATAACGGCCCGAAATAGGGACGGGGAAGCAAGCAAATACATGACAAAAGACCGTGAATAAATATAGGATATAGGATGGAAAATTAAATTGAAAAAATCTACGCGTTGGATGAGAAAGAAAAATTGAAAAACCACAATCGAAATCGAATGCACACCCGAGAAATCCAAAGTACCTGGCACACAACAATCGTCCACAAATAAATTGCCCGAGTGGCGTGGTTTTAATAACGAGTACTCTATTTAAAAAAAAAAGAACCGTCACTGCATACCCGTAAAACTATTGAACGAATTCTCCTCAACGTTATTCGCCTCAATTAGCCAATAATTGCACAACATCGAATTAACCAGGTAAACAATGAAACGCGATATTTATCGTATATGCCGCAAAAAAAAAAAAAAAAAAAAACAATACGAATGAACGACGGAATAATGTTGAAACGTTTCAAAAACACATCGACGCGACGATTCATCCGCACTTATTTTAATTGCTTTTGTTCATTGATTGAATAATACAAAATGGAGTTCAATTAAATAATCCCCAGATTTTGGCTCACGGATTTGTGGTCACCTGGAAAACCCGATAGCGTTTATCGATGCCATCAACGTTTTATATATGGAATACTTTGCCGCAGCCTGGTTTTATTCGCGGGAGTTATACCTACGCTCCATGGTCAGTTATACCATAGCACAAAACCTCCCTAGTTATGTATCTTTATATATATATATATATACACGTTTCAGTGGCATTAATGTGTACACCGCAAACCGAGCAAACGGTTTATCGCAGCTGCATCCTATCGCTTCTCTCTCCTCATCGCACAGCCCGAATGGTCGAAGTGTGTACTGTATTCGGCATCGATATAGATATATATCGATATAGATCGATTTATACACGTATACATGTATCTGATATGTGAATATATAGCTAAAACGCAGCAACACTCTATTGCAAGGCAGAATACAGGATCGGCTTGAAACCAACGGGAAAAGCACTCTATATCGTCTGATATATCATGTACACATAGGTAGTAATGCAAACTTTTTTTCAAGCCCTGGAACACGCCACCGTCCGCTCGTAAATTTTTCTCCTTGAAACACCTCTAGGGCCAGTAGTAAAAAGGCAGTTGGTTTGCCATAGACACACGCGACACTACTCGTTTATTTACGTTAATCATATCCTTCCTTCTCGTGGGATTATATGCACCTTATCCCCCATCCATTCTCACCCCTAGTAGAAACAGGAAAATTCCTCCCCCCTACCAACAAACTCTCGAAGCAACGAGTGTTTACAACAATTTAATATTTTTACCACTCGCGACTAAATTGCCATGTGGTATATATTCAATTGAGATGCATGAAAATCCTTGAGCTTTTGTACTTTTTGTATTTCCAAATTTAATATTCTTTTAATGCGATGACTATATAGTTGATTGAATTAATATATAAATTATTTATGATTGATGTACTGAGTCGTTTGGGCATAAAAATTCACTGAAGCATAAAAATTAATGCTTCATTAAAAACTTGATTAATGAGAAAGGATGTGAATGATTTGATAATGGATATATAAATTAAAATCGGAATGATATTATGACTGAATTCACTGATGAAACTCATCCTCATTTCAGTGCTCGCGAGATAATAAATCTTTTGTTTTCTCATACGAGCACGTATAAATATGAGATATAAATAATTCAACTGGTATATGTATGTAATTCATCTCTCACGTGATGAAGGAATTTCGCCTTTCCCTCGAGTTATGTCAACAATTATAATATTCTTCACATTTTTTCACTCGTAATCTCAGACTCCTTTTTACACCACCGCACTTTTCTTTTAACTTTAATGTGTGCTAATTTTTGCATAAATTAATATTATATAATTTAATTAATAAACTTTCGCACAAACATTATATTTTCAGCCTAGATGGCCAAAAAATAATTCAACGGTTAAAAAAATTTATCTCGAGTATAAAACAATTCGTCGTATGACGATCTCGATGAATAGTCAGACTAAACATTTGAGTTCCATGCAAATAAAAATCGACGAATCTCCGCCAATGTACTGAACGAAAGAGAAATCAAGAAAAAATCGTCTCGATGTTCGGACGATCAGCGCTGAAGAGAGAATGGGGAAAAAAAATTGGTAGAACACGTACGGGACCGAGTGTGTAGTTTTTTTGTTTTCTTTAGTCGAAGACAATTGGGAGAATCGGACACACGAGAGACCGCAATTCAAAGCTGGGATAATCGCATCGGTACGTCAAGCTTTATCCGAGCCAAAGTTGCCATGAGCTTTTCTATATACTTTACTTCTCTTCCTGTATGTGTATGTATGTACAATATATATATATATATATATATATATATATGTATAATATGTAGGTACATATGTATGTATCTGTGTGTGTGTGGGTTTGTGTGTATAAGTCTGAGGACGATAATCCGTGGTCGGTGGTTCAACAAAATCCGACGTGAAGCTGAGTAGAGAAGCGCCGCCGTCTCTATAGTTTTTGGCTCGTTCTCGGTCCTCTCGCTTCCTCTTGAGTTTTATCTGCCAAGCTTTAACTTTCTCTCTCTCTCTCTCTCTCTCTCTCTCGCTCGCTCGCTGGTCCAACAAAAATAAAGTACAAGCTGCGAGGATAGATAGAGCATCCCGCGTTAGTGGAAAAGCGTGTAGCATCCATGGGAGCTACGAGAATGGATATAGGGACCAAGGCGTTAGTAGAAACGCGTGTTTCTACTAGTATATAGACTGAGGGAATCCTAGGATTCTGGGCTCTTGTGATCCTTTCGTGAGAATGACACTGTTGAGCTCGGCTTAGTTTTTTTACTCAAGGAGAAAAGGATTATTCGAAGATTTTACCATAATCTTGTGTTAGGCAACGTGGAATCAGCTCCACGACGAATATATATGTCTGTATGAGAGCTTTTGGGTCGTACGTGATAGTCATCAATAAGGTACTCGAAGATTTTATTCGTGTATTACATGTTATGCACGAAAGAACTCTCTCGCTTAAGTCCGCGAACCATAATTTTCACACATAAAAAATTATGTATACTCGCCTCGTAATATAAAAATGTCAAACGACCCCCTGCGTATACTTTGCGATCAATGGATGCGTTGGGGGAAAAAGTAAATGAGAGATAAGCCAAAGAAAAATACGACGCGTGAATCATTTCCGTGACGTAGTCATTATCATGATCATCGTCACTGTCGTGTCTACATAATGAAAGCCATTACAGTCACTTATGCTTTCAAGCTGGTAATTATTTGAAAACGATCTATTTTTGTGCAGGTCAATTTTCCTGGGCTCATTTCGCTCGTACAAATCGAGTCAGACGGGAAGTTTATATAGGCAGAGTCTTGAAACGTTTTTGCATCCTTTAAAAACGAAACATCAGAGATAAAAATGTACGCTTTGCAGGGTTAAAGAAGAAGGGGAAGGGGCAGGAGGAAGATAATGAAAGTGATGTGGGAGTCGGAAAAATGTGTGGAAACGGAGGAGATATAAACGTTGAAGAGTGAGACAAATACATGGAGAGATTAAATGACTAGAGCCATAAAGATTTATCCGGTGTGGAACGAGCTTTAGGATTATTCAAGTATAAAAGGTCTTGCTGATTCTGGATGCTGCCAGTAGGGAGGACTCGCTCGATGAAACTTTCTCGAGCGATAATACACAGCAAAGAGAAGATGGTGGGCCAGACGCGTCAGAATGGAAGAGATATACATGGCTGCAATATTCACACACACACACACACACATATATATAGAGTTTCGCAGCACGTTTTTGCCTCCATCTCGCTTTCGTTACAAGGGTTGAGAGTGCACGGCGTACCGTAAGACACCCACGCTTGGTTAAAGGTCCGGCGTGGTCTCGTCGTCGTTAGTGGGGCTGCTGCTGCTGCTGCTGGTGCTGCTTTTGCTCTTCATAGAACCCGGAAGGTACGCGACATCTTCTCTCGTGCGCATGAACGCGCCGGAGACCCCATTGTCTTACCTTTACTGAGGTCTGATGTACACACAACGTCAGCGAGTTACATATAGAAGGAAAGAGGAAAAGTCAAATCACGAAGAGACGGTGTGAGCCTCTAGTCACGGGAAACTTTGTTATTAAATAACCTTGTGTAACTAGAAAAGCTCGTGATATGAGACTTGTAGATATACGGATATTTTGGCTTGCTCATCAACTATAACGATCAGCAAAGAACCATCAATATATATGTATATATATATATATATATATTCAAAATTTGTTTTGTTTTTCCTCGGTGCCAGAAATTCTTGTTACATCATCTCGTCGAGCATTGCCAGCGTGTTGTCTTGAACTTTGTATGTTTGGATGATAAAAACAACAATGCAATATATATCGTTGGTCTCATACCAACGGTGGAAATCATTGGCATTTCCCAAAGATGCTCACAGGCTCACATATTTACGGGCATTTCTCAATCAATTTTTTCACATTATTTCCTTGTGTTTTTTTTTCAAATTTACTCAGCAATTAAGTTCTATCTATAATTCTAGAGTGATGAGAATACTGGATCAATAAAATTGCACGGAATGAAAATTCATTCCAGAAACAATTTTATACAAATTTTCATTCCCATGATGTCTGGAGCCATCGAGTCAAGAGATTGTTCAATTGATCGCAATAGACTCATCAAACCCTCGCAATTGTTCAAAATGGCGGTAAGACGCTACCATGGCGAAATGGGTGAAATTTTACGGAAAGTGCTTCGCTGGTAAAAAGATCCTCGTTGGATAGCTAGTACACAATAGTTAGGAATTCAAAAAGCTTTCCTATTCGATATCATTGTATTCGCCCCTCCCCCCCCCCCCCCACCTCCTCCAGATCTCTCGCCCCAATTGTCAAGAATTTGCAATGCTCCAGCCTGCCGGCATAGTAATTTAACATCGAAACGTTACGAGGCCGATAAACACATGGATATTGCCCGAACAACCTCTAACGGTTCATACACTATAACACCGTGTAGTTTGGCATTGCAGAGTAGACTTTATAAGCTCGAGAAGCCACAGGACCAATAATACAACGCGTACAGTAGAAAGCTACAACAGGCCCACATACGTACATGCATATATATATATATATATATACGTATGTGGGCCTGTTATATGTATATGTATATGTGTATATATATATATATATATACCCTTATACATATACAAATATATACACAGTGAGGATTGAGGGAGGAAGAAGGAAGAACGGAATCACCAGTAACAACAGTTTCCACTGTATATGAGACAATATCGATGGGGATGCTGGTGGTAACTGTGGATATGCTGTGGCTCTGAGTTTCCTCAATAAACTGTAATGGTTCACATATATACATAGATCTAATGTACTCCCACATACATCCTTATGCATGCGTTACATCGAATTTTAGCAAACAAAAGGTCATAACCCACATCGATTTGCATGTCAAATGTCGAACGATGGGGGTTAGGCCCTTTTATTTGCAAGCAGCACTGGATATAACAGCTTTCTCGCTATTCCACTGTTATCTGCGTTGAGATACAAGTATGTTTTTTTATGAAAGCTATTTTCTTTTATGCAAACATCATACGTCTAATACATGCTCATCGTCCAATATAGTTGGAAATATAAAGTCGTTTGACTTTATTCGTGGGCAGGATGTGCTTGCTTTATTCGAATAATATTTTATATTTGAGATCATGTGTATTAGGATGATCTTATGTACTTCCAGTGTCAGGAAAAATGCAAAGAATTTCACTAAAATACATATGAATGAGTTTTCTCATGTCGCTAGAAAAATTTGTTACTGCGAAAGTATTGAAATATTCGTCATTCAGTTTTAATTTAAAAAAAAACCATCGCTGTTGGAGAAATATTTTTAAAGATGTGGGAAAATGTGGGGGGATGAAAACGTGGGCCTACCTAATATTTTATCAGCTCTGGCCGATGCTGTATTTCAATGATTTTTTTTTTCTGTGCTCACGATAAGGTTAAAGATCACCAAACATCAATAATCAAAATCTCATCAAAGTCCCGGTGACTCAATTACAAACGTTTCAATCAATTCACTCAATGGGACGTACTTTAATTATGGCTAGATTTGCCCTTTAACATAAATTACATTTGTACTGTAGTGCAGATTGTACGAGTATCCGCTATATATTATGTGTATCAAGCTGAAACCGAGAAAACCCTCGACTGAGAGAAAAGAGACCCTTCCTGCCCCGTTTCATCGAGCAAAGAGCTCGAGAGCTCTCTGAATTATTCAACCTGACCTCGGGCTCGGGATGGCGAATAATGATTTATGTAGTTGGTGAAAATTTGGTAGAATGTGCTGCCTTTATTTCCCGTCTTGAATTTTTGCGGTCTTGACCCCCCAACTGAATAACTCCAGGGATGCGGGAAAACAAAAATTTTACTCTCCTCCATATGTTAGCTTTGTTCGCCATTACTCTCTGGAAGGTTACCTTGTCAATTAATAATAATAAAGCAAAAAACAGAAATGTGAATACATTTTTCTACTTGATACAATTCTGCCTTTGGCATACACAGTATCGTTGGACATAAACATTTTAACTCCTTGCGATGAATAGTTATATATATATATATATCAATAGCTTATGGTGTATGCCATTTTCCACCACTTAGATCTCGTAAGATACAAATTTATTGGAACACACGAAGAATACACGAACATGTAAGTTAACTTTTCGAGAACATGAATAGAAAATATATTTTTTTTTACAAAACCTACCACTGAAACGTTAAAGAAAAAGATGGAAATTATTGTATTGTCCAGATCGAATATGCCACAGACTTACAGATAAAATCTTCTTCATTCCATCCACAGTCAATACCAAATTATAAAAATGGCGCATTCGTGGCTTTTTATATCTTCGATGAGTATCTTTACAATGAATAATGCTTCTCAAAGTTCAAGCTTTGTCTTGAATAGTGAAAAAAATATGTATATTTATATTTATTAGGTTATTACACGTCTGGAGGAGAGAGCGAATTGAAAATGTCGCCGTCACAGGTCAAGCTGGCACTTGTGATTTTCCGATAGAATAAGTCTCTCTGGTTTCTGTGACACTGGGCGTAAAATATCTGACATTACAGATCGTAAAATATATATTAAAACGTTGTCGATATATTGAACATGAAAGTCTGGATAAGCTGCTGCATAGAATTCATAACAGCCGGTATCGAGAAGCGACATGTATGATTCATAGAGATATTCACAGGCAGCAGATTTTTCTGGTTGACAACTAAAAATATTTGAGACTCTCTCTGAACTCTCTATTTTGTGCAGAATTACAAGAATCACACTTATAACGATATGATCAAAAAATCATCGGGATTTTCAGTTTACTCTTTCGCCGAGATCAAGTTAGTCTCACAGAATATATGTATATTATGAATATATTTGTCAAACAGGGGAAAAAAAAATGTTCTCGCTGTGATATATAAAAACGAGACGAACAAGATTACCGAATGTTTCTATAAACGAACTCGGGAGTGTCTGAAAGACTCTCAAGTCGGCCAAAGATAAAGTAGTATAAAGAGAGAACATCGTTCGATCTTTTCTTCTCCCATTATTTTTTTGCTCTTTGCTATTATTTATTTTCACTTTCTTCAGTCTCTCTCTTCTTTCATTCCGCCACTAAGCAGATAGTTGAGTTCTCTCTCGCTGACACAGAATCCCTCGCGCATTTCTCGTCACAATCTCACAATTTATTTTTTACTATTTTTCTTAAGCGCTTTTCGCCTCTTGTCTGCTGGCGAGAAAAAAGCTCGTGGCATCCCAGCAGACAAGGCGGTCCCTCTCTCTCTCTCTCTCTCTCTCCCTCTTTCTCTTTCACATACTCTTCCCTCCTTCTATGACTGTGCCGAATCCGTATGCTGTTGAGGCTTCCTGTGGTAGCCTAAACATTCGCCTGTGTGAAACCACGAGAGACTTGAGACGGAGCCAAAAAGCTCGCGAAAGAAACTCTGAAAATGATACACCTGGCAGCATGGCAAACTCGTGACGATATAAAACGTCACGTGACAAAAGTTTTTCAGTCTTTGGAACACGCAAGAATGAATGCGGTCCTTAACATGCATATATATATATATATTTATATACACAAGAGGGACAAGAACGTATTTAAATTATCGTGCATTAACGTGTTTCGTTAATTAAATTATATCGGTCGCATTATACAGTTCAAAGTGGACATCTGGAATAAAAGAGGTTCTACAATGTCATTACATTTTTCTTCACTTTAAGCCTCTTGTCAACGCCCACATACTCAAATGCCCACCTGAGCATGCGGTACCTATTTTGGGACAGTCCAGGTATTGACAAAAAAGTTAAATATTTGCAAAAAAAAAATTTAATCAACCAATTCATATGAATATTATGTAATGTCAAACGAGGCAAAAAAATATTTTCGCCCTACATTTAGAATGCAACGTTTGTTTTTATATAACATGCTGCCACTTTTATAGGCTTACACATATTATAAGTTAATTATACCAATTGTAGAATTAATGAGCAATTGAAAAAAAAATGGGACATCGAGATAAAATCGTTTTCCGGGCGAATTGACAAAATGTAACGATGCCATTAAAATTAATATCTAAAAAAAAAACGCTAAGAAATGCTTACAAACAGAACACCAATATAATCAAGTCCCTGCGTTTTTTTTTATTTTTATTCTGTACACTACTTATCACTGGATGCATTTTTTAATTTGTTTTACTTTTGTTCTTCCATTAGCGAATCGTATCAGTGTGCGATGAATATTATAGACGGTACAGAATATTGAACAGAATTATCGTTAATCGCAAATATTACGTGGAATACGAGCTACTTGGTAATTTATATCCTCAATTTAGTAGAAAATTTGACCCAAGAATCTGCTATTCAATGCGAGAAGTATATATTTATATATATATATATATATATATATATATATATATATATATATATATACATATAACATGTAAATACAAAAGAAAAGCACAGGACGTGAGAGCGAGAAAGAAAAAAGGAGAGATTTCTGTGCACCGCGAAACTCTTGTACTCTCGAGAATGTCGGCCAAACTTGGCGAGGTTTAAGTGCCTACTCGCTCGGGGAAGGGCCCATCGTGAGCGGACCTTGCGCTTTCGCCAACTATAGAAGTACCCAACTTTTTTAACAAATACCCTTGTGTGCGTGTCTCTAAATACATATATACACCTGCGATACACTTGGAAAAGTCGATTCTCGCTCTGCCCGGATTATAATTTGAAGAAAATCCAAAGGGTTGAAAGATATGAAAAGGGATATAAGCAAAATAAAAAAGAAAGAACGATAAAGAGAACCGGGAACAAGTGCGAAGAGAAAGAGAGAAATGTGTGGAGAAAACGAACGAATATTTATTAAGCTGTATTAAATGTGCCGGGGGTTGAAAAGCTGACGGTGGCCTTAGCTCAAAATTACCCCATCCCATCCTTGTGTGCACACACTTATAGACACATTGCAGAACGTAATAAACCTGCACAGAGTTTTTTGTTTCACAACTGAATGAAAAAAAAAAAATTCGGCACAACGTTAATTACCAAATTGTTGGAGTCATTGAGACTCCTGTATGTGCTCAGACACACTGAAGTATTCGGGCCCTCGAAGCTTTCACATATATACAAAATGCATACTTGGTCCATTTTTATTCACGTAAAAATCTGCGTTGAAAAATGGCAAACGAGGCTATTATTATATGGACTGTGCAAATCGTCAACGAGTCGTCGAACAATTTGTCAAACTCATTTTACCGATAAAACTCAATGGTTTTTCTGCAACAGAACAACAGCGTCATTATTGTTGATGTTTTTTTTTTTTAATGAGAATTCCATACGAATGAGTCATTATATTTTTTTGATCAAATGAGTGTGCATGCCCTCGTAATAAAGGTACGTTGTCTACTTATTAAGTGCTATATCTCAAGCTCATTCCCTTTAAAGTGAGCAAGTTTGCACCACAAGATCATCCAAAGTGCATGGCTGATGTGCGAGGATAAGTAAGAAGTGGATGCAAACTAGAATAAGGAATAAGAGCAAGATGCACAATTCACCGGCTTGGAAAATGAAGTTTATTTCAAGCTTTCCCTGTGTAATCTAACGCCTCACTGGTTGTAATACGCACTCATAACGCGGTCGTATACACTGTTCTTAGTGTATGCAGAGAACTCTCTCTCTCTCTATATATATATATATATGTATATATATATGTGTGTGTGTGTGTGTGTATGTAAAATGTTTCAGAGTAGAAATGTAAGTTTTAACACGCCAACTGGGTTGAAATTTTGCGTCTTATCGTTAATATATTCGTGTGTAGTTCGGTAGTTGGCGGTTAATTCGTTGGAAGTATAATACGAAGCTCTGCTGTGCATACATACATATATACATCCTATGTATCGTAACAGTATGTACATAGTATATATACTATTAGAGTCCGATAATTTTCCAGAATTCCGGTAGGCCATATTACCCCCACTTTTCCCATTTTCCTGATAATATAGGCGCCCACCTCACAAATGCGATGGCAATTTTGATTTTTGCTTGTATGGTTCGAGGTCTGACCGCTGAAAACATACCCTTTGCTCTAACCCTCGTACAAACTTTAAGTCTTATTCTATGATTCTATTATTGAGCTTTTTCTTGAGCTAATCCAGTTTCTCAATGGTGCAATACAATAATTTAACTTTGCACCATATTCGGACAATACTCCTCCATCGTACGGAACATGAACTCGTTCTGTCTCACAAGCGTAAAAAAGGATTACAAAAACTTTAATTTCAATATTTGGATACATTCTATTTATTCAAATATTGAAAATGTTTCGAAAAGTAATTCATGCACGGTATCTCCAAATCATATATTAGTACCATAATATATTATATACATACATATATGTAGGTATAATGACTGTGAGGGAACGAGGGAGACCCTTTCCCCGTTGATACAATCGACCAACGCTCCCACGTGTGCAATGGTTATGCACCATATACAAGTGCATGTATTTGCACCGAGAGACCACAATACTGCAATAAACTACCAAAGTTTCGCGCTAGTTTACTCTACGTGTTATGTATGTCCATATACATAACCGAGTACACATATTTCGTCGCTTCATACTCCCCTCCCAAATGTTGAATTAAATGAATTCCTGTGATCATAAGGCAAAACGACACACATTTTTCCGCATTTCTCTCACAAATGGAGATATAAAAGCTTTTTTAAAGGTGGTGAGGCTGATTGCCATTTATCGGTAAATATCAAACATTTCTAGCCGATATATGCTAAGCAAATACCAATTCAAAAATAGGATAAGTCCAAATGTATCGCATTGGTATCATACAAGGCAACACAGGTCCATTTATTGTCATCTGCAAAGATTAAAGCCCAGGTAAAAACTGCCCATTTTACGAATAATACGAGCTGGGCCATATTCCCCCCATTTATCCTTACGACTTCAATTTCCATGCACGTGCATGTGAACTTATACGCGTACATGAATGGTATATATATAGCAGCATATTCAAGTCAGATATCGACCACAATGATCGTGCTCGAGGGAATTAAAATGAAAAGCGTTATCTGAACATTCCAGCGCTTACCATTTTATTAC
Organism: Dyspetes luteomarginatus; assembly: GCA_963669185.1. Classification (NCBI taxonomy): domain Eukaryota; kingdom Metazoa; phylum Arthropoda; class Insecta; order Hymenoptera; family Ichneumonidae; genus Dyspetes; species Dyspetes luteomarginatus. The sequence continues at coordinate 14,388,943 of OY769911.1, read as the reverse complement.
AGTATAATATTTGAAAAATTACAAAGGTCATGTAACACACATTCACCAGTTATGAGATAATGGTGGCCAGCCTATATCCCCCGGGACGAAAATCTCCGAAAGTATGTTATGGGTCGAATATTTCGGTGAATGAGGATAAACCGTATAATATTCTGCGTATAAATAATTATCTCACATTTGCACGTAGATATGAATGAGCTCATTCGACGAGTGTGTTTATTCTTGTGGTTCCTTGATCGATGATTGCTGTCCACTCTCGTTTCTGTACCAATATCGTCTATATATATATATATATATGTATATGTGGTGGATCTGCACTCGAAGGGTCCAAATAAATTTATTTGGTAGTGCATTTTTTACCAATGCACATGGGTTTCAGTCGGACTTGTCGCTTCGTAGAGAATAAAAAAAATTCTTCATTCTCGCTCAAGTCTTTTGGGGGATTTTTTCTGGGGGAATTTTGTCTAAAAGAATTTAATCCAGGATTCCACGATGATATTGGCCGCTAGAGGGTCGAGAATTGCACCGCAAAATTCGGAGAATTTCACTCGCTGAATTTTGCATTTGCCAAAAACCAGAGGCTTGAAAAAGCTTTTTTAATCTCGGCCGGGTATTTAATATAGGTGCGTATACATCGCAACCGATGCAGCGAGCAATATATATCGAGGACATGGTGTATTTTACCACCGGGCACGTATTATACAGAGGGCCAAAAAAAGTACGAGTAAAAAATTTGTGGCTTCAATATTTTTTTCCTCCGTTGATGCGGAAATAACGTTAAAGTCAGAGGTCGCTGGTCAACATACAAAATCTCTACTTGCTGTATGCAAAAAAAAAAAATGTTGCACATCCAGGTGATCGATGAAACTCTCGCGATAGTTCATGTGTGAGATTTTTGATTCAATCAATCTTGACGAACAGCATTATATGGTTTTATTATTATTTTTCGATAGTTGATAAAACGCGATTGACACTGATCTATGACAGATCGTGAATATTGCATAATTGTCACATTCACGATTTGTACTCGAGGCAGGTCGTTCTTTTATCGGTATTTATATTTCTAAATCGGGAGTGAGCGAAATTTTAAAAATCACATGTTGATCAAAATATTGAATATCTCTGGAAACCTCATACCGAACGACAAAATTCTGGAACTTTTCATGCAGGGTATATTAAGGTTTTATTTACGACTCGAACACTGCGAGGGCACAACTACCAAACTGCCAATTTTAGTTAAAACTCAAACATATTCGACTCCTACTTTCGATTCTGGGGTTAAAAAATGCACGTAATAAGAGAAATTATTCATCGAAGCGAAATGTTTTATTCAGCTTTTGTGAAATGGTAAAAGTGTCATGAAAAAAGGCAAGCAGATTTTTAATTAATGAATTTCAAGTTTAATTTTATTGGGATAATTTACAGATGTGTGAATATTACCTTTTAATTCTTCTTCACCATCATTCTAATAAAATTAATAGTTCGTCAACTTGACGAATAAAATGGGATCTTCCATATATTTGGCAAGCTGAAGAAAGTATTAACGAGGTGAAAGTCTTTAACGCGTCTCCGTGTATTATAAAATATGATAAATAATATCACCTATAACCGATGTAAACCGCATTCCTCCCGTCCCGAGAGCATTTACTGACGTATATATTCCTACATATATAAACTGGCATACCAGTAGCGTCATCCTTCATAAATCAGCCTCGAAGGAACACGAATGAAGCGCCCGGAACTTGATAATCCCCGGATTAGCATCGTGCACCGTCCGTTCGCGCGTATTCTCCCGGGACTCTCTCTCTCTCTCTCTCGCTCTTTCTCTCTCCGGCACTCGTATCGTGTCTTGTAAATCGCTTTTCCAACTGTACCTCACATGCTCTCGTATCTACTATGTACATACGGTACGTGTATACGTATATACCTAAGTAGCTTTAAGGTGTGTCTGGTTTGGCGTGTCCGAAAGCTTGAAAATTACAAAAACCATTAGAGGGTGGACAAAAGTTTAAGTCAGACGTTTCTCTACGTGTACGTCAGAAACAAGAAATGTAAAAAAAAAAATTTTTAATAAATATTGTGACAGCTATTATGATTCATTGCAAAAGAAAAATAATGATTGCATTATTCACCACGTTTCTGTCACAATTTTTATACGAATAAATATATATTTATTTCTACAATCAATTATTCAATCCGCAGTCGTTTCTATTCATCATTATGAAAATTAAGAAATGCAAAAACAAGTTTGTCTTGGTTTCTTTTATATTTTTTATCAGTCATTTTGGTAAAAGTATTGTTGGTTTCTGTATCTGCATACAAGATACTGACTTTTTCAACCATTTATCTATTATATGGAATTAATAATTTCGTATTATTATACATTCCTGAACACTAAAAGTTGCGTTGATACTCCAAATGAATATTTATTAGTTCATGGATAAAAATCTTTTTTCAAAACTGATTTAAACATATATTGCAGTAGCCATCTTAAAGCCGACGAAAAATTTACGGGTGCATAAAGCCCCGCGTGCTATATTTTGCGAAGTATATTCATGTGTGTGCATGCCCAGCTTCGACCAGCAAGCTGTGGGATTACAAAAAAAATGCAGAAAAAGCGAGAAAGTTGAAAAAAGCCAAATTGTAGTGCAAGGAAAAAAAACACAAATGAGGATTCAAATAGGTGATTCTCATTTGCAATGATTATTCGTAAAAGGGTTTAGGAATTTCATCACTTATTATTTATATGATAGCTAATTTTCGAAAGATTAATCCAATGCTCGAACATATTATGATAAATGTGCATGCATAGCTTTTACACCAATAAGATTCGCGACAGTGTCTTGACGTCAAATAATTATGCACAAAGGTAATTGGGTCATATTTACATTAGAAGTTTTTTTTTAACGAAAAAACACCCAGTAGATTGTATTGTGATATTCTTGTATGATCTGAGAAGAAAAGTTAGAAATACGAAAAATGAATTATGATCGTCGAAAGATTGGAAAAAAAAAATCAATAATAATATTCGCCCTATTAGATTCGCCAGGCTGGGTCAAATGATGGGAGATGGGCCTGGAGCGACTGAAAGCAATAGCGAAATCGTGCCAGATTAAAATAATTCATGACATTTTCGCTAAATTGACAAGGGGTATTTTTCCTATCGCATGAGAATAAATCGATTTAGAGGTTCGCAGTGGCACGAATCCATAAAAATCATTTGCCCTATTTTATAGCCCCTGATACGTTTTTCATTACTATAACAAATTTTCGGCGAATATTCCGAGTTGTATTGCAACGAAACAGGTTGACAAACTCTCAATAGCGTATGATTTATACAATCGTATGTAACGATTGTTATAATAGACAAAAAGCTACCCCCTATATCTTGCCCGTCATCCATACTTTTGCCCACTTTATCCCGTATATTTTATCTATGCAAAAAATGTTTATCCTCGAAATGGAAAATCTGGATATTTAGCATATTCTCTCCACCATCATTTCTCGTGACAATACAATATATAAATTTATTGTCCTTTGCGTCGCGTATTATACTCATCGTTTATTATCCCAAAGCGTTGAAAATTTACGTAACCCAAATGATTCAATTGTAACGAGAGCTTTTGCTCATCCAGTGGTTGACGTCGTATACACATTATTATTCTCCAGGAGTTGAAAATGCACCAGCTCAACTAAATATAGTTATCGCGTATAAGCATATATATATATACATGTGTGTGTGTGTGCGTAAATATATTATATATACGACGTAGATTTTATCTCAACCCCGTTCAGTAAAACTCACTTTTCTCGTGTTTCCGGTAACATACGTTTCACCAGGTTGCATCTCGCTCTCTGGTACTTAAAAACGGAATGATATTATTTATACCACGTGGTATATGATAATTCCATTGCCAATTCATACGATAGTTCTGTTGGTTGGTTGGTCGAGTTGGGCAAACAACTCTATTATGGCTATATATATATATTTTAACTGTTGTCCGAATATACATATATCTACATATATATATACATGTATGGCCTATATAATATTTAGTACTAAAGTGGAACTGAGAGCGATGAGAGGTGGATGCGAGCTGAAACTTTGAGGTGTGGACATGTACTGTATATATGTATATCCATACATCTCTGTACTGTTTCTCGAATATATATATATATATATCGCATCGTGCGGTGAAGCACACCGTGAACACAATTGAACTATAGAAAATGGTCCCCACATGGAGCCAGCGCTCTGTCACGAAAATCTACCTATATATACATACCTATATATATATGTTGGCCCACATCCGGCTCGCGTTCTCGTTGTATTTCCTCCTCGGTATTCTCTCTTGTTCCCTTCGTGCCTGAGCATTGTCTCCACCGGAAAACCGTGACGGAGAGAGCAGGGGAGAAAGCTCCCTCGAAGCTATTTTCATTAAAAAGGAGGAGATGCCAGAGACACACACACGTATGCATATTATATATATATATATATATATATATATATATATATATACGATATCCAATGTATAATAGAAGGGCGTATAGCTCATTCGCGCAAAACTCTCGCGCGTGAAACGTTGTGAGTTTACCCGCCGAGTTCGCCGCAATACCGTCTGGCGCTGATACCAGTTTCGGATTCATGTGCTAAGAGCACCACCCTTCGTCGCTGCACCACCGAGTGCTTTTATCCAGCGTGAGAGTGGGGGCTCAGTAAACTTTTCCTCTCTCGTTCATCGGCAGTGGAAAAGCCGTTAGACACCTCACTGGTTAGTCGGCAAGCTCTCGCTCTCTCTCTCTCTCTCTCTCTCTCTCTCTCTCCTCCTGTCTATTGCCGTTGTGTGAGCTTTCAACGCACATAGACACTCTCTCGCTTGCCACATTTTACCGCAAATTCGCATTCGAGTCACATAAACTCGTTCCGCAAAAATTTCCCACCTTCGCTCGTTCATCCCCTCCACCGTGCTCTCTCTCTCTCTCTCTCTCTCCACCCACCCACCATAGTACACGTTCGCATTTACACCCTCTGTTGGCTCAAACCGATCAGTTGAAAAGGAAAAAAAGTGAAAAAAAAAACGATTACGCCATTACTACAGTAGGTAATAAAGCGTACGTGTCACGAACCACAATAATGTGAATTATCATACATTATTGTTGATTGTTATCGCGCATATTAAAATTGTTTTTTAATAGAATTTCGACATGTACGAAGCAGGTCGAGATATGGAAAGAGAGAGAGAGAGCCAAACGTATGTTATTGGCATCGCACGTGGCAAGAATATCCAAGTTTTCGTTGATATATATATATATACTGTTTTATATACACGTATGTGTATATAGGAACGTGAACAAAATTTACCGGAAATATTTCTACACACGTTCACTTACTCTCCGCTTGTTATATGAATTGCATTAATTATTCCAAATCGACCATATGTAACACGCGTTTTGAATAAAATCTGCCTTCTCTTCCTTTCACTCTCTCTCTCTCTCTCTCTCTCTCTGAGCTTTATTGTCGTTATTGCTAATCTGATTTCGCTGTATAAATGATAATAATGTACAGGAAAACGTGATTAATTTGACTCCATAATAAATTATCCTCACATCGAGCAACATATTTTCCCTTCATCGTTTCTCTCTGATCAGTTTAATATTTCGCTTAATGAAAGTTTCCTCGAAAAAAAAAGGTCTGTACGCGTGTTTCAACGTTCGAGAAAAATAATATTGTCTCGCGATAATAATATCGCAAACACTTATATACATAAAATTATTATATATATCGGGATACAATCGAATTTAAATTAAGCTAAATCACCTCTAATTCTTTGAGACAAAAATTTTACTTTTCAAAAATTACAATGAAGCACAAAAGGACAGATGGGTGTAGCAATAAAGCTCGTGAGGTCGAAAAAATTAATGAAAAACGTGCTTTGCATGCCAATGAATCGAACTCGAGGGAAATCAAGTCGTAATCTGTAGAGTACATAATTGCTATACTCCTCACCCCCATGAAACAATTACTGTGTGTGATGTTGAGCTTTTGAGATTTGCCGATAAAAAGATAACAGTAAAAATCTGACGGTCTTGCTACCTTCTTTTCCGCCCTGCTCTACACAGCCAGACCAATAATCAGCGGTAATGATTGTGGTTGTGGGTATCTATGTATGTGAGTAAACGAGGAAAGCTCTTCGTGGGTTATTATTATAACAATAACCCACGAAGAACTTTCCTCGTTTACTTTGATGCTTTTCTCTCACGCTTGTTTTTTTTTCATTTCCTCCTCGACGAACTTTGCTTCTTATTTATGCAAATAAGCTCTATACTGTATAGAGTACCACTACTGTATTGGTATATACATATATGTATATACATATATAAAGCACACTATAGATAGCGTTATATGCTTACTTTCAGTTTCCACAATATCCCTGATATTTAATATTATTCGTACTCATTTATGGCCCAAAGAAGCGATTATATCGCTGATCATATGGAACGTCATTGAATCAAGTGGGAGTACCTCGAATGCTCTTTTATATGGATACATATATAGTATATTACAAAGTTCAACGCCACTATACAGCAGCGTAAAAGTTTTTACAATTGAGTATCAACCATCGAGGCTATATACAGAATATTCGAGTGTAGTGTTCAAGAGGGATGTTGGATTCTATTGAACTTGAGCAATATGCACAATACGAGAGAGAGAGAGAGAGAGAGAGAGAAACAGCGCAGCTTTGATGTGTGGAAAAGTGAAAAGTTTTTAGAGACCAAATTTCCCCAACCGTTGTGTATGTTTGTATGTGTAAGTGTGAGGTTAAAAGCGCACGTTAGTCCGGTGTTATCAGTGGCTCGATATATACACGTATATTTCGAGCCACTGTTTCGCCTCTCGATTTCGGGCTTTAGAGCTTTTCATCGCTCTGTTGGTGCTCCCACGAGTTATGACTATATATATATACATATATATATATTTTTGTGGGGATGAGCCCTGAACCAATCGAATGTGAGTGCTTTTCGGCGTAGCTTCTCATTGCCGGCTCGCTAGTTTTACCACGAGACCATAACCATGTATATATGCACTTTACTATATATATATATAAAACGATGAGTATATACCAGTTAACTTGTTCGTATGGAGCCCTCGTCGTCGGCCATCTCCGACGTTTACTATAATTAATCGCAGGCCCTCTAATTGAGAAAGGACTCTCGGCCACTGTAGAGAGAAAAGCAGCGAAGCATGGGACAACCAGACGACTCGCCTGTCTCACATCGTAGAGCAGAAGATAACAAAAAGTTAAAAAGCACACTTGCACTCAACTCGAATCTTGATTGGAAGAAATGCAACGAGTCATCCAGAACAATTAATTTCTTAGTATCAAACAAAATTGATAAAAAAAAACTATGAAACAAAAAAAATACATTTCAAATTAGGTAAGTTCATGAGACAGGTAATTTTCAATTTGGCTGATTGGATTCTCCTTGAATAAACTTGTATAAATTTTGTTTGAAACAAATAAATCCATTTTTCTCGATAGATCCTATCGATTATAGTACCTTTCGAATCTTCTGACAGGTATTCAATAACTTTATTATTTATCGTTCAGCGTGATAAGCTTATATAGTCGATGTATATATAAAGTAATATACTGGAGCTTCCTGAGCTACTACATTTATTATTTAAACATACAGACTCCTTTCTTTTTCGCTATATATGCATACAAATATCTATATTGTTGTGATTTTGTCGAGAATAATTCTGCTCTCATCAATTGTAAATTTTACTAACCGAGCGAAATAAATTACACAGACATTTTGTTTTGGGGTGGCTCCATTAATTATACAAAATATTGAATTCTCCAATCGCACTTAATGTAACACGTGGGTCAACATCCTCGAGTCTATCTCTCTGCTGTCAATTTCTTCAGTCATCATTCATTCATTCGCCCTCCGTCAACCGTTGACAATAGATCTTTGTCGTCCTGATAATCATAATAATATATAATATATTTAATATTAATATATAATAATCATAATAATATATATACAAGCCTGCGCTAACTTATTTCTATTTCATCTCGACTCTCGAACGTGATTTTCCATGACCAATCTACGGTTTATCCGACCAAAAAAGCTTTACTCGCCTTAGCTGCCACCAGTTTTCTTGCCTCTTTCGCTATTTACCCGCTGGCGTATTTCTCTCGATCAACATCCCGCACGCTTATTCCACAGGCCCGGCAGATATCCTCAGTTCTATATAGATTTTGTTCCATCGATCCTTGTCCACCTCACCTCTCTCTCTCGCGCTCTCTCTCTCTCTCTCTCAACTCACCGTTCATTTCTATATCTTTCGGTTGCTCGTCCACCCATTTTCTTCGATAAAGTAGTACGAACGTTACCGTCGTCCTCCTATCGTCAAGAAAAATATAACGAGGGAAAATCGGCAAGATCCCGAAGCCATGGAGAGATCGGCTTGGTGGAATAATGAATTCCAATTCCTCCCTTTTCTTTATACATCCTGCGTGTATCCCCGGCCGCGACACCGAATAAAAGATGAATCTAAAGAGTGCTTCGAATCTGCCTCGAAGAAAGGGGCGAGAGACAGAGAGAGAGAGAGAGAGAGATAAAATTGATGAGGTTTCTCGTCTTCCTATCTTTTATCATATTTTTTTATTGTGACAGAGAACTTTCTTGGTATTTCCGATAATTGCGCACAATGAAAATTGCAGAAGAAGAATAGGTTGTCACTGGTAGTCGAGATATTTCTGGCCCGGGGAGATACACGTGGCATGTATATATATATATATATTGAATGGCGATAGAGGGCGCGAATTGTGTTGGTACCTTACGAAAAAATTGGTAACAGACAAGATAATTGAAATATTACAAAATACATTATACATATACAATTATTAAATACTACTGTACTGGCCCCAGAAATATTCATACTTTTTTAGAACAATTATTCACATTTTAATTTATTAGAAAAATCATTTGAATTATTTTATTTGACTGATGCTCATCTTTAAAAAAAATGATAAACGAAAACGAAAAAAATGATAAACGATTATCTAGCGAAGAAGACTACGAAGAAGAATAGGGGCGATGTTAAAGCAGGGTGACACTATTTAACGGACGTTTGCTCGCCGTCGTTGTCATCCTTTTTTCCCAATTTCCCAGACGGTCGAGCTGTCCTGCCATCTGGCGCAAGCTCGCCCGGAACAAGGCAAATTTCCTGGAGCCATAGATGCTGCAACTCGATCTCTTTCTCCTTCTGCCTCTCCCTTTTGGTACATTCTATATAGTGGTATTGCAAGCGTTACTGCGGCATTTCTAGCCACCAACTCTGTCGCGTCTGCTGCATGGAAAGCATTCACGTGACTTTCGAGTCATCCCGTGTCCGTTTGCCCTCCTTATTCGACTCCTCTCTCCTCTCTGACAAAATATACCTGGATAAGAGATTTCGACCAATGTCCGAAGATTATGGCTCGGCATAAATCCACTTGCAGTCACTGTACGATCATTATGTATTCTTTGCCTTGACGACGACGTAAAGACGTATTCTCCCTACCATCTTTTTATAAAATTCTTGTACGCAGTACGTGCATAAAGACCCCACGCACGCACCAACTCTCTTTTGGAGCCCTCTGCATCGCTTTTCTCTGCGGTGCGCAAGGACCGCTTCTCTCAATCCCTCTCTGGCAAGGTAAATCCTCTTATTTTCTGGTGAAATATATATATATATATATATATATATATGTGTACGTACGCGAGCCCTCTAGTGTGGATAATAGATAGTATACGATGAAGGACACGGTATAAAAAAAAAGATGGAAGAAAACAGAGGGAAGAAAAGATCTGGAGAAGGAACAACGTCGAAAGAAGACGAACCGATAACAGAGATGGGATCATGGGGAGAAGATTTGCTGGAGAACGTGATACAAGCCGTAGAAAATTGATGGAAAGAAACATATACGAAGGATTTTCCTACGAAACATGCAAAGTAACATTTACCTACTTAGGCTCACTATCCGACCCTCATTGAACCTCACAGTTCTGAGACTAAAAAATTGTTACTCGATTTGACGTGCTCAACCCTAATATATTTATATATTTATAAATATATAAATGCCTCTCGTTCGTAATATGTTTTTTTTTTTCTTTTTTGTATCTTATATGCGATATTCATTTCCTCGTTAGATAGTAAAGGAGAAAAGAAGAGGGCTACACAAACTGATGTGCGAGGCGTGGGTGTAGAACGATCCGAAAAGAAAAATCCGTCAATCAAATAAAGAGAAGAAAAGAGAGGAGAGTGAACGTGTATAGCTGGGAGCTTGGTGAACGTGACAGTCATGTATAAAATAGTGATCGTGGGTGAACGTATCTCGTGAGCGGGAAAATTGTGGCTGGAAGGATTACGCTCATGCGAGAAGCTGGAATGGTGGATGGAGACGATGCCTGACAGAGGGTAACTCGTATGGCGACCAAGTACGAGGAAAGGCCCTCTCAATCTTGAGTGGAGAAATGGAGTATTTTATTCCGTTAAGGGAAGGAAAAATATGGTTTGAATGAAAAACGATCCATGGAGTTTTTTTTTTTTGTCAAAATAGCTGTGAACCATATTTTTAATATGATTAATATTCATTCGGAAAAGAAAATGGTCCCAGTTTTTCAGTAAAAAAAAATAATCTTTGTTCTATAAAGTACATAATTCAAATAGACCCGAATGGTTTTTGCAAGGACCAAAATTCTCCGGGAAAATAGGATCCTTTATAGCACACGGTATGACAAAGTGAAATAAAGCTGAATGTAGAACAAGAATATTCGTACCGTGCGTATGCAACTTAATTAACGATCTCGTCGAGGAAGCACAAAAAAGGTCTGTTTTCAAGCAAGAAACGTTTTTTTTTTTCCCCATGGCGATGCTGACGATTCTCTATGTACCTATAACTTTCATACTCAAAGCTTCTAGCTGGGCCTGAAATGCTGGCTTGGTTCGTAGCTTTTTTGGTGTCTCAGCACATTCGCGTTTGTCGTAACCAGCCAACCATCAAGAGGGAGAGAGAGTGAGAGAGAGAGAGAGAGAGGGAGAGAGAGAGAGAGAGAGAGAGAGAAAGGAATTTCTCACTCTTTCGTGCATCTAGTCTCCTTCTCGTAGCGAGTGAATAGATATGAGGATGGGCAAGGTGATGGGGAGAAAAGTGGCACAAAGGACTGGCGTAGAACGCTGTCGTTTTCACCCTGCTTCCGCCCTGCTAAGTACGCTCGAGCGTTATTAAATTAAGTTGTAGCTACGTCAAAGTTTCTTTTACGAGCCTCTCTCTTTCTCTTGTTCTTTGCTGGGCTACTGAATATTAACGTGGTACGCTGAGAGTACGCAAACGAGCCAACGACAGTTGTGCATAGAAAGTGGCGATAACGTGTAAGAATATGGTCAATAGGCGAGAGAAAGAGAGAGAGAGAGAGAGAGAGAGTGCAGGTGTTGGAAAAGAACGTCAAGATCGAGAGGGTTACAAAAAAAGATGTAAAAATGACTGGATTTTTTTTTCTTACGATGATGAACTTATTTCAGGGCGACGAAAAGCGATTTTTTTTATCCTGCCTTTGTTTAAACTCGTATACTTTTATGACAGCTGATAATCCAGATAACGGCAGATATTGCAGTTAAATTTCGCAAAGTACGTTTGTGCAATAGAGAGAGAGAGAGACAAGGGGTAAAATTTTATAAACCGGCAAGTCATTAACTCCCAAATTTACCGCTCACGTTTCTCGTATTGACGTAAACGTAAAATCTAAAATCGTTAAATCGTAATAAAAATTCCATTCAAATAATTGACCCATTTCAGAAACTCGTCGGTACGTTTCGACGGTAATGGTATGATTGATGCTAAAGAAGAAATAAAATATGGAGTACGCGACGATAATATAAAGATAGTAGAGGAAATGATAATTCAAAGCTTTAATCGATGTGCAAATTCTAAAGTGGTCGACAAATATAGTTTTTCGATTAACCATATCGTGTGTAATAAACATATAACAGCTAGTACCACGCAAACATTAAATTACCAGTATATAGAGGGGTTGGGACTTAATATTCTTTGCTGTATTTACACGGTATCGAAGTTGTTGAGAGTTAACGACTCATGCTAATAATCGGTTTTTTCAACGCAATCGCGAATCAACCCCCGGGAAACTTATTACTTTAAAAAGTCATCCTGTATAAGCTACAAGTATAGCTCGTTATATGCTATATGCTTGTTTGTATGTTAACATATTTACATATATTTTATTTATACGTTCATCGTCACAGAAATATTATTAAACGTTCGGTCAGTGCGGCTCTACATGCACGAACGTATATGATTTTACGTGCTCGAGTATGTACTAATAAAAATAAATGCACATGTATATATAATGGTACGAGTGCAATGAGAAAGGATCGAAAAGCCCAGGAGAAAAAAAAGGCCACAACGTTTACCATGTCACACAAGACCGCACGTAAATGGAGTTTGCGGCCGTAAAAAAGAATATATAGTATTGTCGGATGTGGAGGAAGAGCTGGTTGGGTCGATAGGACAGGGGGCATATTCCATTTTTCACGATGCCATAGGTTCGTCGTGACTTTTATAGCGCCTACTTGCAATATCGTATAGACGCGATGTGTCATGTTACATCGAAGCTTTTGAGTAAAGAAAATCGTGATAAAGATAGCCGAGGATCTTTCTTGAGAATCGATAATAAATTTATTCATTATCAATTAAAAATTTAATTTTACTTTTATGCTCATTTTTTTTTAACTCTCTTTTTCTATCCTTTTCGTTTCTCATTTGGGACTAAAATATATCTCGTGCAGTATTAAATACTGGCTATATTTTCTGCAGAATTTTTTTACCCGGAAATAGAGCGAAGAAAATTCTGATTAGATTTTTATCTTGACCTGTGCATAATATGGATCTGTGATATATAGTGTAGGAGTATAGAACGTGCAATTCTCAGTCTCTACGAGGAAGCTCGATTAGATGCTCTCGCGAGACTACGGCCGAGGCTCTCCTCATTTCGTTAAGTCTATTAATAGAACGACCCGAAATTATTTTCCAGAGAAACGTCTAGACTTTGCGCTCTCTCTTCTCTTCGCTGCTTTGCTTCTTGCCTTCCATCTCATCCTCCCCCATATTATATACACAGCATCTTACTCGAAGCTTGCCTTCTCATCTCCAAATTTCTCTCTCTCTCTCCCTCCCTCCCTTCCTTCCTCTCTAGCTCGCTCCCTCTCCTTAGCGCACAGTCTTGATGTCAGGACGTGGCTATCTTAAATTAAATTAACCCACCACCGCCCCCGCGCGAATGCTTTCCACTACGCGGACTCCCCGCAATTCTATTGCCCGGTACTTTATTAGACTGAGATGAGTGAGTGAGAGAGAGAGAGAGAGAGAAAGGAAGAGATGAGGGAGATCCGAATGTGGTCAATTACACTCAACTAATTAAGTATAATTCTGTAGATCGATAAACGAACCGTAGCTATATAGAGAAGACGTAAAAGAGTCGTAAAGTAAATCTAAAAGCACTAAAATACAAACGTGGATAATGGATAGCCATTGGATAAAACCGACTCGTAACCTTTCTAGTCACTTGGTCCTTTCTATCTCCAATTAAATTTTCGTTCTATCTTCCGGTACGTTTGCGTGTATATGGCGGTTAATTCACAATCATGAGCAAGAATCGATATTATACAATTGAAACTTTGATTATGTACATACATAAACTCTGTATTAATAATCAGCCAATAACGTTCATTCATGTGATAACATTTTTAGAAATTCATTTATTCTTTCCCACAATCAAAGGTTTTTTCTCGCCATTAACCGCTACACTTCTCGCCTAATTATTTTTAAATTCGTTGAACTCTTCTTTCATTTTTCACAAAAATCTTTATCTCGTTTCTTTTCCTACTTCCCTTTAATGGAAATGGAATTAATGTTATAATATTTATTTTAGAAAAAAGAGACAGCAAATCTGGTTTTTATATTATTAATTGAATTATAATTACGAATATTTACATGAATTTTGAATTATTAAATATTCAATATTCTCCTACATTATCTGAACGAACAATTGAGACAGGAGAAATTGACAAATAATTGAAAATTGCATAATTAATTAATGATTTATTTATCAATCGGATTAATCGATATGACTAATGGTGGATTTTTCTTTTGTTTAATGTTACAGATGCGCCGAGGGTTTCACGGGTCTGCGGTGCGAGACCAAGGACGTCATCAGTACCGGAAGTGTGTACAATCGTCATAGGGCACCATTTTCGTGCAAGCTCGGGCTCTCAACCTCGTACTACTGCTAGCGATAGTAAAACGGGACCCAATAAGTATCGACTATATACTTGTGGTGCTCCCACGATTTTTCATTACCTCTATCTTGCAAAACGTTCAGTCTAACGCGTATATTTGCGAAACGAAAAAAAAAAAAAAAAGAAACGAGCGTCCGCCGTATTGTTACGCGCGTAATAAAAATTAAAAAAAAAAACGATAAACGATAGATCGATCAAGTTGACACGAGAATTTCATTACTCGTCATTGTCGATAATAATTTTTACGATGGGAATCATAAACGTGTCCGTATCGCGAGCATTTACTGTGGTAATATAAAACCGTCCCGGAAATGAACCTTACGGAGTGCTATAGTGCAAAAAAAAATGCGCGAACGTCATAAAATTCCATCGTATATTAAATAACAAACGAAAAACGTCACAAAATTTGACGTCACACGACATATATATATTCATATGTATATACACTTGTCTGTGTACCACCAAAAAAAACTTAAAAAAAAACGAGTCAATGTTAAACTTGACAAAGTTGTAGGGCATTAGAGAAGCGTTCGCTACGCGACAAAGGGCGTTGTGCGTGTCGCGCAATATACGAAAGTTTTTCTTTTTTCTTTTTTTTTTTTAAATAATTTCCCTCAAATTCATTTTATCCAATTATAATCGCCTGCTCTTCGTGAGCTGATTGATCGTTATAACGAATGTACATTGAAAATTGATAACGATGATTTTTGTTAAATCGCTCGTCTCGCGAAGAGACCGGTTATATTACGATACGTAGAATTGAGAATAGATTTGAAAGTGCAAGTTTACTATATAAACGAGCTAAGAGAGGGAGAGAGAGAAAGAGATGGCGGTTGCGATTACAACACAATCAGAGAACGAGCCAAAGCTCAATTTTTACTTACGCAAATGTGTATATATGTATATATATATAGCGTATATATATACATACATATATATATATATATATATATATATATATACTGTGCTTGATTTGATAATCACATATATTTACCAAATCGCGAACTTTTAATACGGTTTTTTTTTTTATATATCGCGAATTGTATAGTAAAAATGAAAAATTCTGTTGTGTCAGTCATTGCCGCCGCCGCGCTCTCTTTCGTAGAGAAACATTTATACCAAAGAGTCCCGGGATCACGGTGAATATAAGCGGAGACGATAGAGATATACTATACTAGAAGAAGGAGAGATGGAAAACGATGAGAGAAACAAGAGAGAAAACGCTCGCACGTGTCACTCTTTTTCTGCAAATTTCGCGCGAATGTATGTGTGAGTATTTGTGTCTGTGCGTTTATTCGTATGTGCAAGAGAGCTTGTTTCGTAGGCAAATTCAGAATCTCGTGAAGGCGCGTCCGTCGTTCGCTGGAGGCCAAAGCGCGCCAAAGAGATTGATGGAAGACGAGAAAACGAAGAAGAAACGTGAAAAAAGCTCAAAAAGTGTGTGTGTGTGTGTGTGTGTGTGTGTGTGCGAGAGAGAGAGGGAGCGAGAGAGAGAGAGAGAGACTCTCGTATGTGCTTATACTATGACGTTCGAGCTGAAATAGTTTCGTCCGACGACGACGACGACGACGACGACGACAACGACGACGGAAAAATCGGGCGTCGACCAAACCGCGCGTCTCTTCGGTTCCTCGTTAATCTCGGTGCTTTACGAGAAAGAGAATTTTCAAATGCCCGCCGGAGGTGCCAAAATATTTCAGCTCTCGCGTCTCTGAATTTTTCGACCGGGGATATAAAATAGAATAAAGAAAAAAAAATCTATAATACAGGAGAAAAACGTTCCATGCCGCGATGTGAGTTCGCCACGATCATTCGTATAGATTCGGAATTCTTCCACGCACATACTCAAGCGTGTGTGTCTGCGTTTATCGAACTAAAAATTGAAAAAAAACTTTTATCAAAATCCCCGGTTCCATTTTTTAGCCAGAGTTTTGATGGGAACGGTCTAGCTGGAATCGAGCCAGCAAGTAGTTTCTACTAGGGAATATTCGTCGCGAAGAAAAAAGCTCAGACAAATCCTTGTCCCAAACGAGAGAAAGAGCCTGTTTATCCGTAAACGATGGAAAAACCGTAGAAAAATGAATAACCCTTCAGAAAATGAATGGGGGGAATTGAAAATAACGAGACGCAAAGATGGGAGAAAAGGAGAGAATTTTTTTAGAAAAAAATATAAACACACACGCGCATACTTTGCTTTTGGATAAATTAGTCCAAGATTTTCAGATGTCTCATGTATATTGTATAGACAATATGAGAAATTGATTTTTTTTATTATTTTAGCTTCGGTGTGTCCGTCAGTCATCACTACAGAACTAGCGTATTCCAGGCTCATTTCTCATTTTTCATTTTGTCTTGGAGAAGCGAATGAAACGGCACAGAAACAAGCAGAGCGCTAAGCTGTGCGTTTGTTCTTTTAGAGCTTTTAGGCAACGAAAATCGAGACAAACGGACGAGCAAAGATACAGTCAGTTTTGTAAAAGTTTCTCTCTCTTTCTCTCTCCTTCTCGCTCCGGTGTAAGAGTTCGATGAGCAAAAAAATATTTAATTTTTCAGTTAACCGGTGACGAGTTTTCGAGGACGCCTAGTCAAACCTTCAAGTCTATAATTTTTTTTGTTGTCATCGTCCGCGATACTGCATGTATATATATATATATATATATATATATATATATATATATATGTATATACGTGTGATATTCGCAGTAGCGACGATTCATTTTTTTTTTTTCGCGCATAAGTTTTGTCATCGTGAAAAACGAAAAAGAAGCTTTCAATATATCGGAGATTTCGACAGAGTTGAGGGAGATGAAAAAAAAAAAAAAATTGGTATTGGTTTTTTGTCGGTCGAGAATAGGGAGAAGCTCAGTCGTGGATTATGGAGACGTGTTGGACGTTGTGGCTCCTTGGTGGCTGAATATATAGCGAGGGGTTGAAGTGTGGATTTTGATCGTGACTTTTCCGGGGTAGAAAAATCTGAGAGAGAATTCGCGTCCGTATAAAACGTATATATGTATATATATGTTTGTGTGTGTGTGTGTGTGTGTGTACATGGGCGAAGACAGAGCACGCGCGATGTCGTGAGAAGGAGGAGGCTGAGGGTGGGACATCCTCATGGGACGATTGAGTCGATATGAAAGTATACAGAGTTTTACGCGCGAATACAAGTGCGAAACTCCGCGCACACGACAGAGTCTCGGGACCCTATTTATGTTTTATATTGTATTCTATATATATAATATATATATATATATATATAATTATTATTATATATATATATAAATATGTATATAAAAAAATTTAATTTATTTATTTAATTAAATAATTTTATTGATTTACGATTAAACCAACTTGAAAATTATTCGTTTCGTTTATTTATTATTTCCTATTATTCATTTATTTACTAAACTTTAAGCCCACAAGTGAAAAAGAGAAGTGTTATGCGTTTAATTTCAACTAAAATCAATAGTTTAATATTCGTTCTTTCATTTGTAGTGTTCGTGTCGTTGAAAATAGAAAACTTTTCTAAAGATGTGCAAAATTTTTCAATTGGATTTTAATTATGATGATAATTTTTGTTTTTATTCATAGATTTTCAAAAATTCGTTAGCATGGGCGACGCATTATCACACCATAAAGTCTCATTAATATATTGAAATCACATTATCATCCTTACGAATAAAATACTCTACCAAATACAAAAAACGATCACACGAAATATCGTATAAATTTGTTATTTTAGTTGATTTCTCGTCCACTATATTATTTTGTTATTTTAAAAATTACTTTTTTTTTTATACTTATACAATTTTTTTTATTTTTTTATCACACATTTGATTTTATATCTCTGTTTTTTTTTTTCAAATCACTTTTGCATGCATGTATAACGATAATGAGATATCGAATCGTGTACCGAAGTACCCTATGAATTTTCTCCGATAATCGCATTTCAATAGCGCACGATTCCCAATTTCTTTTGCGGACAGATCAATCGGGCTCAGTCAAGTGATTTTCGACGGTTTATGCCCGATTTTGTTCGCGCTCGGTTTACATAATTACCGCATCTACTATTATGCACATAATTCCCCGCGTATTGTACGACAGAGAGAAAGAGAGAGAGAGAGAGAGAGAGAGAGAGAAAATCAGAAACGAGAGATTTCGCGATGCCGTATCATTTCCCGGTCACGTGACCGCATATTTCACCAGGTAGGTGGATATTATTGGTTTATTTTCTATTAATGTACTCATTATCGTATTTGGACGAACTAATACTTGACGATGTAGTTTTAGCCTCGATCTACGTGGCGTTATTGTTCACGTTGCGTATGTGGGCAAATTTTAATGACTAATAATCGTGTCTCGTGTGACCGTTGTGTGAAAATGAGAACTATATCACAATCCGATCATTGAGCTCATCCGCAACATACCTCGACCATTAAGTATTAAAAAGGCGTATCTGCCATGGTTGCATCCATTAAGTGACGCTTTTAATGCCCTTCTGACTCCTAGCAGAATATATATATATATATATATATATATATACTGTGTATGTAGTACAATAACCAAAATGCGGCTAAGAGATATCGAGGGCTCAATATGTGATCAAAATCAGCGTTTGACAAACTCATCGTGTGATTCGGTTTATCGATGTACCGCATCGCGTATGTATACAAATGTGGAGCTCCAGATTGTCCGTTGACTATGCTGATGGTTCATCGAAAGCCATGAGAGTCATTAGAGATATACCGGATGAGAGAGACGGAAGATGTATTGCAAAGGGCGAGGGTTTTCGTTACAAATATGCCCATTGCAGTAAAAATTCATTAATCAGCAAAAAATATTCATTCTGCCCAGTATTCGAATATATATATATATATATATATATATATATATATATATATATATATATATATATATATATTATTTTACTTCAAACGTTCTTTTATTATATATTCAAAATTTCAAAGAATAAACGAAATCATCCCCACGTTATTATTTTCCTATTGGAGTAAAACTTGAATGAAAAAGAACAAAAAGCTCAAATAAAAAAGTGACTTACCGAGGCTTCTACAAAAGCTCGCAGAGAAACAGAAAGAGAATGATATATAGTCCAAAACGATCAATATTTCGCGTTGAGAAAGACATCGTAAAAACCGCAAATCCGTCCTACACACCCATAACCTATAATTTAGGCTTTGGACGTAACAAAAGGGCTGAAAAATGACACGTTCCTCCAATAATTTGTGGGATTATCTAACGATCAGTAATTGCACTGTCTAGTACGTGGATGGCTCGTTGATGCCAGTTATTGTGTTGCTTTGAAAATAAAAGCAAGTGCTCGCTGTACGAAAATAGTCCACAAGGCCCATTTTATAATCGACCTATACATTGCCCTTGGCACATAGGGCATTGACCCGAGTACTACCACGTAATCCCGATAATAAATAAATATATATATATATATATATATATATATATATTATCGGGATTACGTGGTATATATATATATACGGATAACATTTCAACTACTAAACCTCCACTGTCTAACAAACGATTCGAAAGTTTTGGAAAGTGGCATATTTATATAAATAGTTTTTCAGCAGCTCGTCGTAAAAACTGGAAAGCTCATGACGTCCCACGATTTCGCTTATCCTTTTCCAGCGTCCTTTTGATATATATAGATATATAAATATATATATGTAGTTGTCCATTTCGGAGCAAACTCTCTGCACGTATATAGCTCATACGTCGTAAGTACAGTTTCCTCTGCTCTCCATCTATAGATATATCTCTATATTACTATATATACACAAAGCACCCAGAATATTACGTATTCACATTTGGAAAGCGCATAAAAGCTCGAAGGCGATAAATATCGCGACCTCTCTCTCTCTCTCTCTTTCTTTCTTTCCCGTCCACTGTATTTTTGTGGCCAAAATGAATTATCGCAGGACGAGAAATGATGGCGCTTGCGAATCCTGTCTCTCCTGCACACGAGTAGACTGTGTGTGTGTAGCTTTACGTGACTCCAAGATACCGTAAGAATTGTTGGGAAATCGTGCATGTTGTACGGCGGAGAATTTTCCCCAAAAAAGCGTGAAAAAAACCATTTTGTCGTATGACCTCTCAGCCAATATGCAAGAGCATACGAGAAAATATAAAATACATGTGTATACAATTTATTATGCTCATTCATGGAGATGATCGGTTAAAATTTTATTATCATATCCGACAAAAAATGTCACCCCAAAGATACGAAATTTAGTTGCTCATGATAACATTGACATTCCCTTGGAAATACTTTTGCGTTATAAGCAGAGCACATATTTATGTATATATTGCACACATATGTAGCATTACACTCTGAATATAATAGCCGTGATATCGATCATTGGCTGTACAGGTGTTATTGGCTCTCCGCACTCATTTTATCTCGTGGTAAAGCTTCCATTTTGAAAATAACGCAAATAGAGATAGAAGAGTGTCGAAGCTGCAACAAACTGGAGAGTGAGGAATTTCACGAGTACCCACTCACCTGTATGGAGAATTGTAGAACGAGAGCTTTTTTTTCATCGTTCGAACGAGCACTGGAGCTCGTGAAAAGCCTCGAAATCCGAATGTACCGCGGATATCGTATATATGTACTATTGTCATCTACTATACATAGAAGGTAAATATTTCCCTTTGGATATATTCCCTGGCATGTGACATAAAGTGCAGAATTTACTCGACCGGGTGAGGAAACATCGGGGTGTTATGTTTTTTTTTTTAATATTTCGATTAATTGAATAATATTTCTCTCACCACTCAGCCATAAAACCACAGCTGTAGTTATACCTATGATTCGTATCACTGAATGGCCCATATATATTATGTACACTGCATATAGGATACACGTGGGATTTTTTTTCCATCATTTTTCTGTCGTGTTTTTTTTTTCCATATTTTTTTTTAACCTATCACACGCTCCATGGATTTCACAAACTTCGATTAATCGACCGGGTAATTATCGAGAATGGATCAATCACGTGCAAAGCCTTCTTGAGTACGTATATATATAGGGGAGAACGGGGTCATATGTGCCAGGAGCATCATGTGTCACGCGGCCTAACGGTCGTGCTATGTGTCTGCGTTAAAAATCTTTAATAAATCGTGAAAACTCTTCTAATTAACCACAGTAAATGATACGATTTTTAAATATTAGGCAGGATCTCCGTTTAATTTTAATAGCACAAATACAATTTCAAAAGATAATCGTAAACGATCAGTGTCCTAAATTCAATAGACTCTTATCAAAATATGCGATGGATGTACGATAATGTTTGATCAAATTTGAGTTTTCTGAAAAAAAAATTAATATCTTATTAAAAACGTTACAGACTATCGAATGAATATGGTGGTGGAGCGTATATTGTGCCACTCCACTGAGGCGTATTTATCCGTTATCGGGAATTATTGCCGAGCTGGACTCTGTGACGTCGTGATTGAACTAGTTTTACCTTGCCAGCAAATTAACCCTTGCACGCGAAGTATATATACACAGTGATTTTAGCACGGGTGTTCATTCACTGGGGCTGAATTCTTAAGCGTTCATTTACTGGTGGATTTATCCTAGACGCCAAGAACGTTCTTATCAGCTGCGATTGCGAGACTGACCACTAACATTGTGCACAGCAAGGTGGTTGAATAGCTCGAATGGTTTCAGTACGTGGCACTTTGCTCCCCATTTTTAAAGCGTGTTGCGCGAAAAGCTGTACGATGATTTGGTACTCATGATTTGGTACTCGATACGAGGTATCGAGATGCTTTTTTTTTTTTTTTTACGGAAGTAAAGAACTATAATTCAGTCTTTGTGAGACTAATTATTTGCTATGCTATAAAAAATATAAAGGTGGTAATAAAATCATTTACGTCGAAATTGGCACATGTAACCTCGTCTTCTCCTATGATCGTGCTCGACATAAGGTGGAATTAATTTTTCCGACGGCATATTTAGAAATTTTCAATTTTTTTTAACCCTCATTTGCCCAAATTCAATTTTGCTAAATTAATTTTAACAACCTTCTACGTGTACAAAAAAATATATCCGGTAATTGCTAAAAGGCAATCTGACCCCGCGCACACCAGAGGACGTTCAAACGCCTACGAAGCCGATTTTCCCTAACCGAAAATGGGAGATATCGAGAAGGATGTAACAAACCGTATAGTCTCGTGCGAGCTTCATGAATAATTGGCGTTTTACGAGTCGTTAACGGGGTGAACGAGATATTCGAAGTACTGGAAGGAGACGAAGTAAAAACGTGCTTTTATGGCTCTATCAAATATCCTCGCTATTCTATGAGCTTTTGTGTGCTATACGTAACATGTGACATCGTGTACTTTTAGTTATATATATATGGGGGAAGATACAACCCTATACGGATAAGGGACGACCCGTCGACATGCTGTGTCTTCTGGAAAATCACTCTGACTGGCATGTGCCCCGGTTATTCATACTCTCTTTGTAACTAATCGAGCAATTGCAAGCACAGCACCGATGCCAATGGTGCACTGCTTTCACGCATGTATACATATACGTATATACGTATCACGCATATATACATATGCGTGCTCTAACTTCGCCAGGCACCCTTGTGGCCAATTAGCCACGTACGTGATCCGGAATGACGTCAATTAATCTCCGCTGGGCAGTTATATACATGTGTATGTATACGTGAAAGTCTGGAAATGCATTCCCTTACGATGATATAAACGCGAAAAAGCTCATCTCTCTCCATATATCCAAATTATTTTTTTTTTTCCCTCCTGTACACTTAGTCAATTTTTTGCTACTATATACTTCTCTTTACTTTTTATTTCAAGGTTTCACGTTTCGGACGTTACATAAACTTGACCATTTCAATAAAATTGACCGAATGAATCGAAAAATTTCTTAAAATTACTATTCTTGACTTTGAAGGGTGTGCACTCAAGCTCTATGTGGAATTCGACTCATGCATATGCTTATCTGGTTAGGCCATGTCCGTCTGTTTCATTTCGTTAGTCACGTTCGTCGAGAAGCGAGACGATTAAATCTCCCTTGAGGCCCCACAGTGATTTCTACTGATGCCTCCACATAATTCCTCCCTACGACAGCACGTATATAACCGATATAGCATATATATATATAGACTCGACTATACTTTTCTCTCGTCAATCGATACGATCAGGAATTCTCGAATAGTATAGGTACTGTGTGCAGAATAATTGTGGGGAATATGGAACACCCAAATATAACCACGTATAATATCTGGGATCGTAGTCGAAATTCCATTTAAATAGGTGTGGAATTTTTTCATAAAAGTATGGTCTATATAAAACCCTGGAATTCAAACAGTGTTGGACATTTTTGATCAATTACCATTCCAGTGTTCAATAAGCGTACCGTACATTTTTGTCCTTTTTGGGAATTCCCCCCCAGCAAAGATATTAATGTTCCAGAATTCAGCGATTTTGCTGAAAGGTAATTTGAATTTCGATCTTTCAATTAAAAAAATGGTAACTTGATTGTAATCGTAACAGAAGGAAAATTCAATATCTGCCTTCTCTCATCCATGTAAGAATACAAATCTGTTGCAATGTTCATGTTCTTCTGGTGAACCATTTACACGACCATTTTTATTATTAAAAAAAACAAGATCCATGATGGTCCATCTTAGTGACCTGGGCCATTTTACTCATCTTTAACGTATATACTATATTCTACGATATATCAAAGTGGTCAGTCGTATGTGAATCAAGTTACACGCATGACCTGCATCACGTCCAGCACAGCCCTTTTGATGGGAAATCTCGAGGGCAGCTCTCTGCCTCGTGACCCGAAGATCAATTTTGATGAGAACCGAATCTATATACCTATATATACACCGATACATATATATATATTGCTTCTCTCTGTTATTTTCTCTCGCTTGATTTGAGTAAAATTTATTGATT
The DNA here is from genome assembly GCA_963669185.1 of Dyspetes luteomarginatus. Classification (NCBI taxonomy): domain Eukaryota; kingdom Metazoa; phylum Arthropoda; class Insecta; order Hymenoptera; family Ichneumonidae; genus Dyspetes; species Dyspetes luteomarginatus. Next base: position 14,364,606 of record OY769911.1, on the reverse strand, counting down.
TCATTAATATATTTATCAATTCCAATAAATTTAATTTGAAAGAAAATTGGTCGGTTGAAAAAATTAATTCTTTTCACAGCATCGATGTGAATCTACCAATGAAGTGTCTATCTACCAATATTGATTTTTCTTACTTTCCGAATTCCGATGGGTCTCTATTAAGACGAATGGCAACTACGACAGGTGGATAAAATTGCGAACGAGAAATGGCGAAATTCGCGATCTACTACAGTGGCTTTTTTCAGGCTCGAAGTAAGTGTGTTTGCACTCACACAGTCAAAAGCTCTACGCTCTTTGTGCTGTTGCACGCAAACACGACGAAAAGATTGCGAAACAAGTTTCTGCACCCCCACACCCCTTCGACAGCAACTTTGTACTTTTTTTTGGAGAACGGAGCTCTTATGTACTATCTCGCATATATGTATATCGATCGTCTACACTGAGTGTCGACGATCCACATACATATGAAAGAGAGAATTGACAAATACACAGAGCCATACATGTAAGAACGGATATACATATATACATATGTATATACAATACATGTGTACATACATATGTATATATGTACATATGTATGCATATGTATTCATCCTTAATTCTGGGCCAACACCCGAGTTTACCGACTCGAGGAACAGAGCAGCGATCGAGGGACGACCTGAATTGAAAAAGAAAAGAAAAAAAAAATGAAACACTATAAAAGAAAATGCGAAATAATCGAGTCGTTCTTCACTTGCAGTATACGAGATTCTGGCAAAAGCAACTTTGGGATGAATTTCCATCCCGGAAATATCCCGCAATTCTCTCGTTAACTCTCGACCAGTATCAATCATAAATTTTGCCAATTATCGTAAAAGAAGTTTCACACCTATAAAATGTATTTTGTCTCAGATGGTAGATGGTAGATGGTAGATAGTATCGAGCAGTTACAAGTATCACCATGATATCCGGTCGATAAATTTTAACTGTATTCTCCCAGTCGACGTAATTGTAGTATAATTTCTATAAAATTATCTGATGCATGACTTAAGCCACTATATTGACAATCTGACAAGACTTCCCCTTAAAAAAAATATTAGTAGACATTCGTCATTTTTAAGGGTTGCAAAGCTTTGACCAGCCGATTTGAACGGCCATTTTTCCCTTGTCGATAGGCGATGGGCAGAAATACTTTGCTGGTCCATATTCCCCACCTTTATCATATGTATGCAATATATTGTTTTGCCACTGGAATCGGATATGAAAGGGTTGATTGGTGGCACCATCGATAATCGAGTTTAAAGCGTATTTTCCTCTGAACTCTCTCGACACGAATTCTCGTTTAAAAGCGATATAAAAACAATTCCCAAATTGTTTGACGAGATCGCTCAGAGTGTCGCTAAATTTGCGTTTCATTGATTGCGGGTGTTGGGTATTATATCTATATACTAATATATTTGTACATGGACTATTTATTGTACTGTTATATACTGTGTCCACATGCATATGTAAATACACAGATATATATATATATATATATTTATAGTTGTAAAATGTCAATCGACCATAGAACGTACAGGAGCTATTTCATTTTCGAAGCAGCTACGAGAGACAAATCGTTCGTTTATACAAACAAATCTATATAGCGGTATACATATATTTATCTATTCGAGAATTTACGCCATGTATATTTTGGGAGAAATTCATTATTCAACTCAAGGACCAAATATATTGTAGAGCAGCATATATATTTATGCTCAAAAATCATAATAGTTTTTGGTCCGTTGTATTTTTCTTCTGCTGGTTCTGCTCTCGGTTTTGCAGATCTTTTTCTTCGCGTCTGTTCCATACACGAGCAAAGCGTTTTATGGCAGCTTTTATAGTTCTCCTCGTATTCTCAACGATATGTCAGATTTACGACAAGATGAGCAGATTCGTGAGGGATGCCAAGCTGGGGGTCCAACGAAATTTCAACAAAATTGTTTATGTATACAATCTGTATATAAATATACGAGGCATTCCATCCCAACATGACCTAATGGATTTTAGTCTTTCAGTAACGACGACGACGACGATAATTTTTTATATCATTGGTTCACATTCATAGAAAAAAAATCATGCATTCCAGCCCACTTGGAGCTGCATGTAGATTCGAAATTTTTTATATGATATGTCATACCAGAATTTTTTCAGATATTCAAAAAAGAATCTTTTTTATAAAAATAAATAAGGATTCAATTCCAAATTTGAAAAAAATCCGAAAAATGATTATCTGATGGCCATTAGTGAAACAATCGAGTAAGAAAAGACAGAATGTCTTTTAAAGATGGAACAAAGATATACAAAATGGTCGATCAAATATGAGACATTAAGACCAGTCGTGGGTCCTATTGAGATGAAATATCTCGTATGTTATATTTGTAGTTTTCTGTGCTATATGGAGGATCATATGAGGATTTTCTCTGTAGTCCAGCAACGATGAAAACACGTATCGTCAGAACACACGTGATAACGCAGAATATCTCTTTTCAAGAGCATATTGGAGTCGCACATCTCATCTCAAATGCTCCTGTGACCACAGCAGTGAAATTAATTTAATGGTCGACGTGTCCCCTTCATAAATTCACTTCTATATAGCAGATCCAAGCATACGCTAAATATTACATTGCACACGTCGTTTTAACGACGACGACGACGACGGACCGATCGTTGGAGGAGAGAAAGATAGCGACAGAGGGAGAAGACATACATACAAAGCGAGAGAGAGAGAGAGAGAGAGAAGGAGAGTTTACATGGGTGAAGCAGTTTCATTCGCGTCTCGATTAATTACGGGAAAGCATTCCAATTCAAACGCCACCGTCGAAACTCTCAACCGCCCGATCAATGATTTTATCCATCGCAATAGGAATAACTTAGCAGCAAAGCGGACGTGTCTCATTTAAAGGCGAAAATATATATTACACCTGACATACTCCAAAATTTGTAATACGCATTTGACGAAAAATAAAACATGCGTTAGAAATTGGTTTTCCAAGTTATCAATAAAGATCGAATATTTGAAAAAATACTGGCAGATTCATGACTGATTGACCTTTCTGGTTTGCGAATTTCGACAAAGTTAGAAACGAAAAATGAGTTTCTCGAGTGGCCGAATTATCGTGAATTTACCACACAACGAGTTAACATATTTACCAATGTGTATGTATCCATATGTATATGGGGCAAAATATTTTTCTAGTTGGTACAAAAATGAGTTATGAAATGGTAAACTTTATACGTCGTGTGGGTGGCATGTTAACAGCTCCCACATTTTTACAAGTCTACCAAAAATACAACTGGCCCAAAGTATAACTCTACCATAACATCTCCACCAAGCTACCAAGCTCTACAGTATTATACAATACAGCAGAGTTATGCTTTGAGAGAGTTGTATTTTACCCTATTACAATACGGTAGAGCTGCACTTTGGTAGAAATTTTATGGTAGATACAATTCTCTCAGAGAGTATGAACGCTGTGAAATTCATACCCTCTTGCGATCTTGCACCTTTCTCTCTCTCTCTCTCTTGCTCGCACTTTTTCTCTCTCTCTCAAGGAAAAGTCAGGGCACACTTCCATAACTTTTCGTGCGGCAAAAGATGACAAGTTTTGCCCTCGTCGATCTCTCTTTTGCTTGCATCCCCCCCAAGACGTAGAAAGGTAGAGAAAACTCTTTGGAACGAAAGTGTGTGGCCACAAACACAAAGAGAGAGGGAGAGAGAGCTATAGAAAAAGCGGAAGAAAGCAGAGAGCGATGGCGAAAGCTTCAAGCCATGTTTAACTTTCGCCAAGAAAAATAGAAAGAAGCGTTTGTGTATATATATCTTTACCTCTTTTCATCTTTGAATCGATCACATTCGCTAGCATTATCGTGGGTGGTGGAAAGCAAAGGAAAAATCAAAACAAAAGAACGTACGCGCGAGCTTTTTCTACCAACAACACTTATTTGTCTGACGTTACAAAGCACGAAAAATCTTTTGCACTTTTTTATACACGCCTTTCTCGGGAAAGCCACCCTGCAATTTTCAACCATCAGGCCACACCACTCACGATCAAGTAGAAAATATATCTAGCCAAATTGTGTCTTTATTTACCGCACGAAAAGTCATTGAAGAATTGATAAAATAAATGCTAAGACAAAAATATAAATCGAGAGCTTTCGCGAAACGCTTTGACAGAAACAATATATTGAGTGAATAGCCAAGGAAGTGACGAGAAGAAAAATTCTTCTTTAATCTAAAAAGAATTGCACCCAATGAAAAAGTTTCAAATGGGTCATTCTCTTTCTCCATTTTTTACGAGCAAGCTATTTTGTTTGACGAAAAAAAAAATAATGAAAAATATATGAGACGCCCGCGAGTATCTGGCATTCCCAAAACTTCTATAGCGTTCTTGTCGAGTCACAAGACTGTTTCAAAGTCGTCGCGACGCACAACCACCGTGGAGACGAAGCGAGAGAAAACCAGCCCCGTGCACAGCACGTCCTCGATTAAATTAACATTTTAATTCAATGAAAACAAAGCGAAAACGTCAACGCTAGTTGTATGCTCGAGCACCGAGACACATTCAACCTCGACGTCCTACCGGTGGATTATATAAGGATGAAACTTTTTACAACCAAAGTTATTCGAGCTTGCGTGAGGATAACGAATGCATTTTACATATTTAAAACCGGAAAAGTTAAAAGCCGAGGAACATCAGGATGGGTCAGTAGATTATTTTTCTCATATGATCAACACGCATATTTTAATAAAATGTTGGCGAATGCAGTCACTCGACGTTTCATATATCAGCTGACAGGTGGGACAGTAGAATATTAATATTTTGTTTTTTATTCACTCAAAGTCCGTAATAGGATGACATTTTGTGATACTATTGTCAATGTTATTGACTTGAAGAAATAGCCTTGTAATTTATGGTAATATTATATTTTTCGTAATACAATATTTTCTATAGTAAAAGCTTTAATATGAGCAGAGAATGTCACATATATAATCCAAATGGAGATTTCTCACGACTCAGCAGTCTTTATTACATTTTTCCATAGAAAAGAAAAAAATATGGATTCATCCCTTACCCGACACGTCCATCCGAGGTATCGATTTTCGAGTCATATCGTTAATGAAATTTTGACGTTTATTCGTGACACTTAAAAAATCCAAAAATGTTGTCGACGTTTCTATAATTGCATATTTCTGTCTATTATTAACTCGACCGAATAAAAGCCCACACATTTCACAGAATCTGAATAATGTTCAGGAATCCATTCGATTATCTCGATATAATTCGAGATTTATTTTTGCTATCACATTATGCTAAATATATATATATATATATATATATATATATATATATATTGTCGATTCAGCGAAAGCCGTTTCGACGGAGCGATCTGGCGTGTATTACGAAGGGAAGCGTGAAATTATGCCGGCTTCGTGTGTCACCCCATCGTCCATGACGATGAAGAGACTATATATATATATATATATATACGAAAATGTTGGCAGAATAAAACGTAGAGCCCAGTACGAATGGCAATGGCGATATTACGAGAACAAAAAAAAGGAGGAATAGGAGGTATAGGAGTGTCAGCGAGAGTACCAGAGAGAACGAGAGAGAGAGAGAGAGAACTATAGACCAAATATGTTGATGGGTGAAGCCCTTTTGAACGGTTTGGATCTAAATCTTTGACAATTTTGCATTTTATCGCCACTTTTTTTTTCTTTTCCTGCTCACTCGCTCGCCAACTGGCTGGTTTAGTATCATTATACGTGAATAGCACATTGCTCATAATATACACTCCATGCACATAATGGTAGCGCGGCAAGGGAAAAAGAGTGGTGGCCACGAGAGTTGGTTGCAAGCCTGCATAATTGGTGGGAAAAGCTCTAGTATAAAAGAAAAGAGCCAATAAATAATCAGGATATGTGACTGTACGACGGGACAAGGCGAAAGAGTTTTTTCGTCGTTTAGTTTCATTTTAAAACTTTTGGAACTTCTCATGAATTCTTCTCATAAAGTGTATAAAAATTTTCAATGTTGCAACGTCTCAAGCGTAAAAATTGTCAACGAACGATGGTGCTCGGCTAATCGAATAAAACTTTTAGACATTGCATTTGGTAATGACTGCTGTATATATTATATAATATTACAGTCTTATTAATAGTCATACCTTACCACTTAAACTCAAAATATACGGAAGCCTCACGTGCTACGTTAAAAAGTACCAAAAGAAGAAATTACGAAAGAAAAAAAATGCGAGTCATGACTATCTGCAGCTATTAAATATCCTAACTGATCACCACGAGGGTAATGTGACTTAGATTATGAGCGAAGAGTTATGACCAATTAGAACAATAACAAAAAATACCAGCCGTCTCGAAGTTTTTGCATCTTTTCCGATTATACCGCCCTCGCTCCAAAAGCTAAAAGTGTTTTACTCGTCTCTCTGAGATGAGATGATACACGTCACATATACTATGTTATATATAGTACATATATATATATATATATATATATATGCATGTATTTATATATGTATATATATATATGTATGTATACATACGTATATATACATGCTAAAAACTACATATATATATATATGCCGTCTAGCAGCAGATTACGTGGAGCGACGTCGTGCAGACTCTCGTACTTCTTTCGAAATAAACGAGACGACGAGACGACCAAACACACACATTGACACACACTCGCGCTGATATACACACGTAAGAAAAAAAAAAAAAAAAAAAAAAAAAAAGACAAGTTAAGCCGCGAGACATCGCAAAGTTAGGACGATAATACACGCGAGAGATGAGCGAGAAGATCCTCAGTGGGTCGAGGCCTAGAAAAAAAAAATCATTGAAGTTAACGCGGACGTCAGCCCGGTCTCGACAGGGGGCAGGGGGGAGGCGGGCTGAGGGGGTCGTTGTGCCGGAAACAGCTCTATAGCACTTAAAAATAAATACTACAAACAAAATGACGCTGCGCGCGGTTTATGCTCTTCAGACACGAGAAAACTTTGGCAAAATTTAAATCACGAATGTACAATTGAAAAATCAATTTTGCAACTTTTTATTAGTGGGTCGTTTTCTTAAATCAGCTATATATATATATACACAAAGGGTTATCACCGTTTTGTTGATGAGGCATTTAACCCTTTGACCTTGAACCCTTGAAATTAATAGTACCACGTCAACATTGTAATTCCTCCATCCCAATAATGTCATATATGCTGATGATAAAAAAAAAAAAACAAAAAAATACCGAAAATAGTTGCAATTCGTACAGAATAATTTGAGAGTATCGAGCGTATAATTGACCCGAAAGGTTGCCTGACACACATACATCGATGAAAAAAAAAATTAACCGAAATAAATAATTCCTTCACTTAAACGTAAACGGTAAAGGATTCTGTACATATATATATACAGCCATAAACAAATTTTTAATTATATCAGAATTTCAGTACATTGAGATAAGATGAGAAATTTGAGAAAAAATATTAAAGATAATAAAAATATTGATTTAAAAAAATAATATAACGCCAAAAAGTGACCGATAAAAAAGTTGATTTCTATCGCAAATCGTAATGACATTTATTTCGTGAATACGATCCCTGATGAGTGAAAAAAAAAATTGAAATTGTTTGTTTATGGCTTAATGGTTTTTACTAAAGAAAGCACCTCTGGAAGAAATAAAGGGGAGATGATAGATACGAGCTACAACGAGAAGGAAAATGATTTTGGTTTGTTGAATTTACCTTACGAGGAGGAAATCAGATTTTTATATGAAACTCGTTCATATTATATATCCCGTCTCGCAATTTTGCTCTCGTGACCACCATTCGCTTTCTCTATCTTGTTCTATGCGTTTTTGTAACACACGTAAGCTCGCTATGTTTACACGAACGACTGACCTGACGACTATAACAGATATAGAGAAAGAGAAGCTTTTCCCTCTCGCGCCAGCCAGCCAGCCAGCCAGCCAGCGAGCCAGCCAGCCAGCCAGGCACCCAAGCCCACAGCGACAACGGCAAAGCAATGAATTCGCATTACGATGATGGCGGCGCCCGACGTATTAAACCATAACGACTGCGACAGAGGACAGTCTGGCTGTACCAAATCCACCGAAGCGCCACTGACGACGCTAAAACTTGCCTTTACGTGTAATTCTCGTTCTTATGAGTCTATGTATGTTCATGTTTTCGACAAAACTCTCCGGAGACCTGTTCCCGGGATCGGTAACGGTCCAACGTTGTACAAATCCACTGCTGTAGGGACAAACTGAGCATTAATGTGTTCTAAAAGTTATGCATCTATTAATATATATATATATATATATATATGTATATATATATATGTATATATGTGTGTGTGTGTGTGTATGTACAAAAGCTCGAAAAACTGGAAAATCCAACAACAACAAAAAAAGACTACGGTGAATCTTTTTCCATTATCACAAGGTTTTAATATCTGTGATCTGCATAATTGTTAATAAACGCAACGTGGACATTTTTCGCAAAACTCCCATAACTACCAAAATTGAAATGAAGTTTCGAGACCTAAAGCTGACCATAAAAATCACGACCTGAACTCCACGCAATACGAAATAATTTTCTCTATTGGGTAATATACTATATATATATATATGTATATATATAAATAATATATCCATAAATATCCATAATAAATCTGTAAATATATAACACGTTCCATGGAAGCCCTTGGTTTGTGGCGCGACATAAATATATATTTCGTGCAAAAAAATTAAGTACGAAAAAAGAAGAAAAGAAAGGAAAAAAAAAAAGAGAAGGGAAGAAAGAAAGATTTATCCTTGGCGCGTGGATATGCCAGAGTGGATGGGTGTCGGGGAGATGGATATTGAAAGAGCTCGTCGAGTAGAGTAGAAAAAGGGATATACAGTACATAATATATATCTGTATATATCTGCGAATGAGGAAGCGCCAACCGGGCAGACTCGCGCATCCATGTTACGTGATGGGAATCGCAATTTCTAAATCGTGCTCTGCTTTTTACCACCCTCAAGCTCTACTCCGTTACAGACTCTTAGCCCATATCCGGTTCCCGTTTTGTTCCTCCTTTTCCCATCGCGTTTTTTTTTTTTCACTCACACCATTTTTTTTTCTTCTTTCCTCCATTTTTCTTTTTGTTCTCTTTTCTCATCGTTGCTACACCTCTCAACTTTTCTCGATTCCAGCCATCTCATTGACATTCCATTGTTAGTTTCCTGATTATTTTCATTAACGTACTAAGTGTTCGCGAAATTTAAACGTAAAATCTTTCTCGAGATTTTGTTGTAAAATTTCCAAATGAAGAGAGTAATTATCATTGATTAAGAAACTTCATAATTTTGTCTATACAAATAATATTCATGAGCTTTTTGTGAGCTGTCAGTAATTGAAGTAAAAATCGTAACGAACAATCTCATTCGCTCGAGTAAAATTTTATACAGCGACCAATTTCTCAGAGAATTTTCAGCCTCCAGAGAACGAGAAGATGCAGTGCAGGTGTGCTCAAGACGTCGTATATATATATAGGCTTCTGATATTTACCGGGATTATGAGGAGCAGCGGGAAATCTTGACTGCTTCTGCCCATAGAGCTTCGCGTACATTCGATAGAATATATATATATATATATATATATATATATATATATATATATATATATACTGTAACGATATACGATACATTCAGCACGCTACCTTGAGCCTGTCCATTATATCGAGCACACAAACCCTTTGGGAAATTGTCTGTAGTCGAGCCGTGGGGGGCCACCGAACTTTCGATCAACCGTGAAATCTAGTCTGATACCGTATTACCCTGTCCATGATGGTCGTATATGCCCAACATATCCGGCACATTGGAACCGTTGCAAATCGCTTCTCTCTCTCACACTCTTTCTTTATTCTCTCTCTCACACACACACACACACACACACATACGCAAATACCTTCTCTGTCACATACGATCGTTCGTTTACGATTTTTACACGAACCCCACGTACCTAGAATGAGAGTCTGTACACGTACTGACAGTTTGCTCAACACTTGTAAGTCCTAAATACACTCTACAGCATCAGGAAATTTGAATAGCTTCGAATATACGTCGACACATTTTTTTTCGGCGAATCATGAATATCCGCAAACAGTGAAAGTCAATGATTTTATAATTATTTTTCTCATAATTAAATTATAAAATTGCAAAAATATTTAATTACTGCTCTATCTCTCTTGTTGTAATCATACAGGAAAAACGTCGTTTATAGACATTCTTTTGGCCCTGAATAATTCCCACCTCAATATTATAATTTTAGCAATTTGTTCAGCCCTTTAGAACTGCTAATATATAGCTCATCGCGAGGTTATCCCGAAAAGTTTTGCGTAAGCGTGAAATTAGTGAATTTCACGTAAACTTTATCGTAAGAAAAGCTTGTTGAAGTTTTTTTCGTTAAAAAAAAAAAAATGAATAATTTTGCCAAGTGTGTTTGTACGAAATTGTAAATAGAGTGGATTGTGAATTGCAATGGAGTAGGAAATGCTGCAAGTGAAGGGGGATAAGGAAGGTTGAATCGAACGTCGTTTATAGACATTATTTTGGCACTGAATAATTCCTACATCAATATTATAATTTTATCAAATTGTTCAGCCCTTTAGAACTGCTAATATATAGCTCATCGCGAGGTTATCCCAAAAAGTTTTGCGTAAGCGTGAAATTAGTGAATTTCACGTAAACTTTATCGTAAAAAAAGCTTGTTGAAGTTTTTTTCGTTAAAAAAAAAATGAATAATTTTGCCAAGTGTGTTTATACGAAATTGTAAATAGAGTGGATTGTGAATTGCAATGGAGTAGGAAATGCTGCAAGTGAAGGGGTATGAGGAAGGTTGAATTGAACGTGAGGCTTAAACGAAATGCAGGATATATAGAAACAAATATAGTTATATATTGTGTACATCTATATAATGGCCCCGTGATATTTCTAACGGGAGCAGAGCGGAGAGTCGCGAGTTTTAGCGGTGTGACACCGCGCCACGGAAGATAGGTGAGCGCGGATGATTCACGAGTGACGGAAATAGAACTAGAGCTGGTACTCGCCGTACATAAGAACGATTCACGCACACAAACGCACTCCTCTCGGACACACATTAATGTTTCGTGCCTATGTGTCACACATAGGCAATGTGCCTGTCTATGTGTATGTGTGTGTGTGTGTGGATGCGAGTCACTTTGCTCTCGCTCTCTTGTGGTCCAGACATTATCGGCGACGCCATCATTATAAACTCTTGCGAGTCTTCTCTCTCACTCTATACGAGTCCACGAAAAACACCGGATATCGCGACCAAAAGATCAGAAAGTATGAGAAAGTAGTACGAGGGTGAGAAACTCGAGCCAGCTACCATTAATACACAACAAATAACTCGAGATATGACAGTCTATGGAGAAAATATATTTCGATAATACTTTCATTGGATTCAAGGGAGGCTACGACGTTGAATCATTTTATAATATCGGGATATTGCCAGCTTCAAGTCGAAAAATTCAAAAAAAATGATCTAGCTAGCCATATTTATATTTTCATTTTATATGCCACTAAAATGCATTATCTCACAAGTAATATTTCATGATAGTTTCTTGCTTCTCAAATGTATTCTTTATTAGATCAATTTTTGGCACTAGCACAAATATTAAAGATTTAAATTTTCATCGCGATGTCACCTCATTGTCGCCTTCAAACTCGTATTTGTGTTCATTTCATTCTCGCAAATGTAACTGTTCATGTCTGAATTCTACAATATGCAATAGTATAATAAGACGAAAATTCTGCAGCTAAAATTATTTAACATATGAATAATTTGAATTTGAAAATTTTCTATATTTATCCGTGTCTCTCGTTCTTACTTGCCTGCATTGCTGTCTTGAAACTATCAAGATATGGATAAGTTCTCTTCGTTCGCCGAGGACATGACGCTCGCCCGCTTCTAGCGCATCTAGCGGCACTGTCAAGGTAAATTATTCACTTGGTATATAATATTTAAACGATGAAAAACTATCCCGAGTATTAGAATAAAATAATAAAAATTTCCCTCATTAAATAAACGATTTTAATTTTCCTCGTAGAAATGATAAATTTGAGCAAATACCAAATTTATAAATGTACTTTATCTCTTATTGAAACGAGAATTTGTTTAACGAATTACTGTCACATTTCATATTTCGTAAAGAACTATATAAAATTTATAAATATATAATCGATCGAGAGAGAAAGAAATTGGAATAATTTCAATGAAATTAAAAGGATATAAAAATCGTTTAACATGCTCTTTTTTTTTTATGCTTTCAGCTTGCACATCGGGACATTCATCGTGTTTTGTTTTATTGTAGCCTAACTCGAGAGACTCGAGTCCCATTCGTAAATTTTCGCTCACATTGACAAACGTTACGGGCATTTCCCTACAATTTTTACCAAATATTATTATTTACTCTCAAACTTTACTATTGTCAAACTTTACTTTATATTATTTATTCGTCCATCATAATCCAATTCTTGTCCCTTTCTAATTTTTTATCTCTTGCCTCCTTCGCCCCGCTCTCTGACCCCTCGCCACGTTTCTCATATAATTTTTAGTCATTCTTATTTCACCGCTGCCCATCGCAGTTTCGTAGTTTCAACCAACACTCGAGTCAACGCACCAGATGTCGTCCACTATCTTCAGATACGTTGCAGCTCTGAACGCTCGCCAATGGGGTAAGTTTGTTATATTTGTGATATAATTATATCGCGAGAGAGCAACGTGGTGTGAGAGGGGACGATTTATAAATGTGCATGAACGAGAGACGTCGACCTCTCACGTATGCATGTATACATATACATATTTGAGCTTTTTGTACTACCTCCAACTTCTCGTATGCAATCCCGCGAGTCTGATGTACAGTATGATCTCGCATAACTTGTCCATATTTATTTTAATTAATTTTAAAATAATACATCGAGGCAAGACCGTATAATGAATTTTGTCTAATTATTAAAAAATTTGCAATACCATTATTTTCATCAAACGATTTTTTTATCCTATTAAATATCATGCTGGTTTTAATGTACGAAACTGTTAATAATAAATGAATTAAAATTTTACACAAGATTTTCTTGAAAAATATTAAAATGTAACTAAACTTTGACCAAATCATGATGAGTGGGAAAAAAAAATATTATAGAGCGAAGAAGTTTGAAATTTTCACAAATTTATCAAAAACTAATGAATTATTTGACGAGAAACGGATTAGTGAAAAGAAGTGTCATCGATAAAAAAAAGTCGGCTATATTGAACTAGATTTTGTTGAGTATATATATATGTCTGATGGTGATTCTCTCAATCTGCCTCATATTGACCTCGTTTCTCGTAATCCGTTTTTTTTTTTTTAGAAAAAAACGTTTGCTCCGTTACACAGGAATTCCCATAATCTCGCCTACGGCAAATGAGATTTTCTCCACGATTCTGGCATACGTTTTTCTCCAGTATTCTTGGCATCGAGAGAAAAATAGTCGCTTGCCAGAGAGGGAGAAATAGAGAAATAGTAGACATCCGTGAAAGCGCGATTATCTCTTGCCACATCTCCAAAATTCAAAGTTTTTGGCAAGCTGTGAATGCGTGATTTTATACATTGTCACTCAAATATAATCTCAGTTAAATATGTCTAGCTCTTGTATTTAAAAAAAAATGGAACAAAAAGATATGAATAATAATGTGTGACTGGCAATTAATCGTCATTAAAAGTCATTAAATTAAAAGTCAGTAACTATTCGAATCGTGTCTGAAGTAAGCTATATATATCGATATAGAAGCCATTATTTTAAGTCAATAATTAAAGCAAAATATTAAAAACCCAAAATTTCTCATTAAAACAATTATTAGTACAATTCTCTTCCTCAGTAAAGTATTTAAAAAAATGGATAACGAGGACTTGTTTGAGTGCAGCACTGCCAGTGTCAAGCCTAAAAAATATTATTTTCGGAAAAACGTGGTCTAGTTTGCAAGCTCGTGCGAACGAAAGAAAGAACCAAGAAAAGTCTCGATCGTAGAAGAAAAAAAAGAGTAAGTGAAGAAAGCCAGCAGCATAAATCCTACACAGTTGAGAGGGTTGAATGAGGAGCCGTTTTGCTTCAAAGGGGTAAATACTGGGTGAAGAAATTCCGGGACAAAAAGTTACTGTGTGTGAGCTAGAGACGCGAACCGTGATGGACCAGAATTTTTATCACTCGAAAGCTCTTTTTTTTCTTTTTTATTTTTTTTTTTGCAAACAGACCAAGCCTCGTGTATTGTAGTCATTTGTATGTGTATGCGTGTATATAGATGTCAAAGTAGGGTATATATTGTGCCAGAAATTGTGGTAGGAGACTTTGACGCATACGATCTTGCCACGCGGGATGACTGGCTCAAGTGGAAGCTTTTTTTTTCCCAGTGCCAACCGTCCTCAATAAAGGAAGTACAGTTCATTATTTCACAACTCTCTCGACACTCTCGTCGCGGAAATACATTGAAAAAAAAAAAGATCTATCCTCTCTATAAAGTGTGGAACGTTGAACCTCGTGGATTCTCGAAATGCTCTCGACCGCTAATGGCAACCGCAAATTCGCGAGAGGCGCTGTGATCAAAAGCATTTCGAGGATCATTGTAGTCAAAAGAAATTGTTGAGAATGAGTGCACTTGTTTTTTTCTACATTGAATAACGAATGCACATACGTCTATAGAAATTGACATGTGTATGAACTGGAGAAAAATGTATGCATTTGATCTATAGATGAATTTCAATCGGGTAAATTCAATTTTATTTTATTCGAATAACACAAACATTATTTTGATTGAATTTTACGTTTAAAATCCGTATCAATCGAGGTAAATGTCGTAAAACTTTGCGACACGAAAAGTACGCAAAGTGCACGTTGACCTTGCATAGAGCAGAATCAATTAATCTGCAACAATAAATATCCTGCTAGGGTATATACATCGTTCGTTTTTTTTGTCCACTTAAAGATTTATTATTGTTGAATTTATTCATTGTCCGATGTTTTATAATCTATTTAACTCAAATAATTAATCAACAATTTCAAATTTTATCCATTTTGTAATTTTTTACTAAGAAAGAAAGTTGCACTGCATTTATATTAGGGCTGTTGTAGTGGAAGTTTAACACATATCGTGCGAAACTACTTGGATATTTTCGATCCGCGACACCATGTGGACCGGAAGTAGCTAAAATTCTTAGGTGTTCCAAATTGCCCCTACTTATCCCATAAACACACGGATAGGGAAACGAGAGATAATAAAGATAAAGTAAAAGCTCGATCCGATGCTCGTTCGCAGTTTGCGGTACGTATTATATGCGCACAACGGTTGGACGAAAAATTTATCATTTGTACAATAACGAGAGTATAAGAACCGTCGGACCACATTTGGTTCGGATGTTGGCCGATTTGCTCGGCTCGCTTTAGGCAAGCTCGTTAGTCTAATCTTTCGAAAGATCGTGAGATGAACCGGAAAAGAGAGAGAACAAGTAAAAGCTTGAAAGGGGAACCGAAAATCTCGTAAAAATTATTATTATTATTATTATCATATATATAGATAACGTCCTTTTGGTGACTGTTACCAAGATCCTTGCATAAAAATCAATGCAATAATATCACCCCGGATAATGAGATTCAAGCATGAACGCTATAAAACAGCCTCGTGCAAAAGGATTGAGAATGCGTCAAATCGAGATACTGACTGCACATAGTTTCTTTCGATTCCTTTTGGCCTTTCTACATTGACTATCATTTCGGCTGCTCGATGCAAATATATTTTTTTATACATATCTTTGGTGTTTAATTGTAAGAGACTTTCTTCAATTTTGAATAAAGTTTATTATTATTATTGTGATTGTTAAATAGTTCTAGAATTCCTCTCGTAGATAACAAACTTAAAGTTCTAATATTAGTATTTGATCATTTGAAATTTTCATAATTTTGCATGAATATCCTCTAAGCACGTTTTTCCACGAACAATTATGCCAGTTTCATGGAAATACTTATTTATCCTATAAATACTGTATAACACGCAAGAGTATTCCACTCCTATATACGAGTATAACCATAACCTGACAGGGGGAGAGAGTTGGTCATGATAATGCTCCAGGGAGGATATATAGAAGAGAGAGGTCAACGAGAGAGTTGCATGGTCGAAGCGACCGATGCCACGGTTGGTATAACAAACTTGGCGAGTGGCCTGCGGGACTTGGCGACGAATTTCTCGCCCCGGTGCAGAGATAAAGTTAACAGTTGGGCGAGGGAAAATGGGGGGGGGGGGGGATAGGAAATGGCAAGAGAACGGTGGGGGATATAATTCGAGACTCCACAGTGTGGTTAGATGGGCATCCGCATGGAGGTTTTCCCGAACCACACACAAACACACGCACACACACATTTTCACATGTAATCTGGCCATCTCGACATTTGCAAAGCCGAAAATCAGCACGCAAACCCGCGTCGTCTACTCGCCATTCCCGATTAACTTGTGCTCATCCCCGTCCTCAGAATCCTCTCGTGAACTATAGTAAGGGGAGATTTCCTGTTGCCAGGATGCACCTAGAGCACCGTGAGGTGGCGCTAGTGTTGTGAAGGAAGAAGCAGAAGGAGGGGGAGAGAGAGAGAGAGAGAGAGAGAGAGCGAGAGAGCGAGAGAGCGAGAGAGTATAATAATCCAGTTGCTTCGCATCATGACATTACACTGACTATCCCTCTGTCTTTCTCTTTGGGTTCTCGTAGAAAATCCCGAGGGAGCAAGAGGTACAGCACTACGTGGAGGAGAGCCCAGAGGCACTGCCAGTACCGCTTACAGCGCACAACAATTGGGAATCATCAGGAGCAGCATCAGAATTTTGCTAAGCCGAGAAACCCCATCACTGTGAATCGTCCTATCCATGTCTACCTTTCTACATTGACCTGCGCAAAATTTGAACATCACAAGCTGGAACAGCAGTGCCACCATCACCGTCCAAGTATAGCCAGGAAAAGTTTTCGAGCATATACATATCCGTTCTACTGGCAGTCTGGTTTACTGAACGTATAACTCTTGAATAGAGGCTGGAGAGAGAGAGAGAGAGAGAGAGAGAGAGAGAGAGAGAGAGAGAGAGAGAGAGAGAGAGAGAGAGAGAGAGAGAGCGGATGGATAGAGGTTCAGCAGATTCACCGAGACCCAAGCTTATCGAGGATCGACTAGCCTGGTTACCAGGTAAATAGTAAATATATATATATATATATATATATATATATATATTGTACCGTTGAATATAAAGTAAAGAGTCTATGCACTCTCGGATTGTACTTAACTTTCGATGTCACACTATAGAGAGCCACTACAGTGGCACAGGAAATTTGGCTTTTTCTGGGCTCTCAAAGTCCACACTTTCGTAAGCCTCGAGCACAACAACCTAGCAGTGAACTTAGTTAGTACGGGATTGGAGGGAAAATATTGATCCTAGCTTTCGAGGATTAGAGTTCCTGATTTTACAATGAATTTTCAAAGAATCGAAGATGCGAGTGGAAAAATAGTGAAGCAATTTGGATTGATACTGGGGATATTTTAATCCCTTAAAAGTGATCGTGGTAATTTAGAGTATCAATTATGTCGATTTGAAGCAATGAGAGGATTTGTCCATGTTGGAATAATCAAAAATATATTGGGAAATTTCTTGAAAATGTGTAAATCGTACAGAAATTGTTAATTATTTTGCTCCATGTCATATGAAAGCATCGACAAATACCATCTCGATTGAACAAGAGATATTTTATTATTAACGACATCGACAGATTCAATTTTAGTTCTCGAAAATGCTCGTGGTAGTTCAGGATATCAAGAATATATATTCGAGGCAATATGAGGGTTTGGCGTGTACCTCGCGTAAATATCCTAGCTGGAAGCTTATTGTGTACCGTCTGGACAGTAAACCAAGCACTCGATGTGGGTCGTACAGTGAGAGTGCCCGGTCTCGAGATCTTGAGTGTGGTAATAGGTTTGGATACTCTTGGCTGGATTAGTAATAGCATTAGCAGCAGCAGCAGCAGTAGTAGTAGTAGCAGTAGTAATAGTTGTGGTAGTAGTAGTAATAGTGTTGGTAGTAGTAGTAATAATAGTAGTAGTATTAATAATAGTAGTAGTAATAGTAGTGGTGGTAATACTAGTGGTAGTAGTTCTAATAATAGTAGTAGCAATACTAGTGGTAGTAACAGTAGTGGTAGTAGAACTAATAATAGTAGTAGCAATAATAGTGGTAGGAATAGTTGTGGTAGTAGTAGTAGTAGTATAGTAGTATTAGTAGTATAGTACTATTAGTCGTAGTATTAAAGAAGAAGCCTATATAGAGGGTAAGAACGCGTTTTTTTTTGTACACGAGAAAACCAATTACCAAAAGCCCGGCTATATTTCACTCCCCTCTCTGCCGTGCAACTATTCGCGTGCTTTTTGTTAGTATTTGTCCACGTTTCATGCACTGCCTTCCCACCTAGTGGTAGAGGTTAACGTTGGATTTGCCCGGAATGCGAAAACTTTTCATGAACAGAACGAGAGGGAGTGCAAAATAAAGAAAATGGGGCAGGAGGAGGGGGGGAGAGAGAGAGAGAGAGCAATTCCATAATAAGGTTAGAATCGTAAGAATAACCATAGAGCGAGGAGGGATGAACGTGGTAGAAGACACGAGGGGGGCACTAAAGTGGAATTTCCATTTGGCCTCTCCCTTCCCGTTAAAGTAAAGACAAAAGTAAACCATCGTGGGACGATGAGAGAGAAAGAGAGGGAGAGAGAGAAAGGGAGGAAGAGTGGTACGTCGATTCCATTATCCCCGTATACACCAGTGCCGCTTAGAGTGGCGAACGCTAACGTTGCACTCGTGAGAAAACAGCCAAAGAGTATAGGAGAGCAAAAGAGAGTGGATAAGAAGCTACTACAATCGTACGAGCGTTGGGAAAAAATCCCAGGATTCTATTATCCTGAAATAGCTGTACAGAGAAGCCAAATGATTGAAGAGAGAAGAGAAAACGAGGAGACAAAGGGGAGAAAATATTTTTTTTTTCTCTGCGTATATACGTCTGATGCTTCGTCCATTAACTTTTTATTTCTCATCCCCTTGGAAACGGATATATCCAGTAATATTCGTGATCGAAGCTCCGGAAAAGCGGTAATGCCAAGTCCCACAAGACATTTCGAAAACTTTGCCAAGAGAGACACTTCTCTTCGCTAAATTCGACCCCCGCCCCTCCCACGACCTTCATGAAGTAAAAGCTCCTCGCTAAACTTTAACGATTTGGTCTCGGACGAATGATTTTTTTTTTTTCGCTTCGCCTCCCCCTCTCATTGTGTTATTGTTGCAGCGTCGGCGATTTTTTTGGCGACAAAAGAGAGACGCTGACTCAACAGGGATCTTTCGTCGAGTGGGGAACTCTTGAAGTGCGTCTGACCGAGCCAGGACGTATCTAGTTATTTCACTATCGTGGACGATGAACACTCTTGATGATTGCGAAATGATCAACGTATAGGGAAGATTTTTTTTTCTGACAAACGACATCTCGTTTAAGGAATTATTAACGTGTGATAAGTCCTTAATGAGATATTCTAGTCTGATTGCTGACCACTTTATGACAAATTTGACACGAGACTGCCGTTGGAATTTGGAAAATTCAATTTTCTAATTATATTCCCAATTTCTTATGGAATTTTCAATTCCCATTTTTGATTATATTACCAATGGAGGGAAATGCCCACTTTTGTATTATGGACAGACGATTAGTATTGACTTGTCGAAATTCAATAATTGTATAATGAGATTTTACGGAACAATTAGAGACATTGAGATGATTATTTCCTGTCAAATTTTTCGTGAATCATTGAGGATCCTTAACGAATATAATTCGAAATCAAAAGTTAGTTTCGATGTGAAATAAAATACCTACATCGCAATGCGATAAAAATGAGGAAAAAATTAAATATATTTTACGTACTCAGAACGCTGATTTTTAATAATAATAACGCCGAAAAGTGGAAACTGATCAGTCGACTTTAAAACTTCAAAAGTGTATTTACGGAGCCTGAAGAAAACTGCAAAAAAATTAATTTAATGTTAATTGATTTTTCCTTTTGAATGAGAATGGACACTCGTAGCATCCTTAAATTGCCATATTGAGTAAAATTTCCATTCTCATATCGTCAGCGGCTGTTACATATTGCAATTTCAGTTCTTGCAATGTAATTATAAAATTAGACTTTGGTGGAAAATTAAAGGGGCGTGAAATGTGGGCATATTGCATGGTTCTTTTTGTCGAATCTGTCGGGAATAATTAATGAAGTGGCCAAAAGTCACGAGTCTCGATCGATTTTCGTCTTTTCATTTATTCATGAAACGTGATACTGATACGTCCGGTATCGCTCAGTGATAAAACGTTGAACTAGTCAGCCCGAGTCAGTTTGACGAGATCGAAACCTCGAGTGCCGAAAATATATTCCCCTCTGTGAATAGATTCTACGTTTAACGATCAATTAGTGTCACGAATGCATAATTAAGGTAAACGTCATAACTGTCATAGAGAAAGTCTTAAACTATCAATAATAAATAATTTTCCATCATATTTGTATCCCGTGAATTCAAGAGAAATTTTATTTTAACTCGTGCAATGAGAAAGACCGCAGAATAATTTAATTAATTTTAAAGAACATTCACTATAAAAATTGTCTCGATTTTCACGAAAATTTGAGACGTATGGGGTGAGACGTGGGGGTGGGTTCATCAATAAATTACGGGACCATCATTTGACCGCTTGAATAAATCCTTCATGTCCATGAAAATTGAGAAAAAAACATGATTTTTGCATGTGTTTTCGTAGGAAGGCTCCATATTACGCGTGAAAAATTTCAAGGTCACTGACCCGCCAATTTCACAATTACAATCTGCTAAAGGATTGCCAAAATCGGAAATTTTGAAATTGCGAGATAATCGATTTAAAAAATAGTATGTATTCAGAAAAATCAATGAATACATTTAATACAGCATAAACACTTTTATTTCACTAATTTTAATTTTTTTCTATTATTGTTATATTGAAAATCAATGTTTTCCAGTTACTCAAATATGCTTAATTTTTTTTCCTATCTTGAAATACTAAAAATTCTCATCGAATCTAACATTTGGTTAAGAATTTATAGATGAAGCATTCACTCAATAACGAATTCTTTAAAATCCTCAACGATTAAAAACAAAAATTGACGAAAAATTGCGGAAAAATTCAAGTATTAAGTCAGGTCTTTTTTTTTAAGGTCAATTGAGCGTCAACAGTATTCAGAATCAGAACAAGAATATTTTACTAAATACCTTTTGTTCCTCTAACCGTTTGAACGAGAAAATCCTAGTCGTTTGTTAAACAACGAAACTCGTCAATGGTTGAACATAAGAGCTGCAAAAATTGACAAAAATTTGAATAGAGAAAATTCGTGGGAGTTTTCGGTTCATCCTGTGTAATTGGGAAATGTGTCTCTAATATTTTCCAAAAAAAGAAAAAAAAAACAAATCGATCCTCCTTATTTTGCCCATAATCCATTTGAGTTTGTCCTCTTCTGTTTTCCAATTTTTCAGCTTATCGCCTACCATCATTCTATATCCCTCTGATAAATTAGATAATCGATGAATTAAAATAAAAAAAACAAAAAAACAAAACAAAACGTGATGTATTAATCTACCATGTACGAATTACGCGACGGGAGAAAAGTCTATATTGTACACATATGATACATAAAAAAAAAACGCTCGATCGACGAGTATCGATTGAAAAGCAAAAAAAAAAAAAAAAAGACTAAAACTTGTAGCGTATGATGTCCGTGCAAGCTTTAATAGTGCCGCAAATAAATATTTTCGTTCATTGTGTCTTTCTTCGACCATCTATCGAACGATTTTTAAAAATGAAAGTCATAAATCCGCGTCACGACCCTCGTTCGTCTGTTCGACTCATGGAAAGGTGCGCGTCACCATAGGGAAAAAATTGTTTTTTTTTTTTTTTTTAAATAAAAAAAAAACACAAATAATCAGCTTTTCTTCCTGACGATGTGACGCGCACACTTTTCTACTCTGTGCAAAAATAATGAACACTTAACAGTCGAACGGAATTGATGAGCTCGCCACCTAATTGTTTAAGGAACAAACCAAACAAACAAACAAATAAAATGTATTTTATGATATTTTATGCATAAATTGTTGATTCGCCAGTGTCGTGAACGATCCTGTACAATCGATCGTAAACTATTCACAGCGACTAAACGAAATACTATGTACTTATAAGTAGGTTTGTATAAAGGAATGAAAAAATTAATTTAAAACAAAAAAATAATAATAATAATAATAATAATAATTTATAACAGAATTATCGAAATAATAATAAATATTCGTAAACTAGAATTGCGTGGTTTTGAATGTAACGCATGGCAGTTTTTTTTTTTTTTTGTCATTTTTTTTCATATTGAAGAAGAAAAAGTGTGCTATTGGTGCGGTGAATGGGACCGCAGGTCGGTGATTCCATTAATTATTATCATTATTTCCGATTCATCATTATATTGATGAATTTTTTACATTTTTTTTTTAATTTAATTTCTTCATTAGGATTTTTATGAATTTACACGAAACTGACTGTTTATCGATGAGAATGATTGATAATTTTTTTTTTTTTCGACTCAGTGTGCGATCATCGATTATGCGAATATAATTGCTGGATTGTATAAGATTGAATGCAGCTGATATAAAGATTTGTCATTCCAAGCGCTAAACATAAAAAAAAAAAACCCAAACGTCAATATCCGACCAGTTATTCTAATTGAATGATACTGTAATATAATTGTATTATATTCTTTCGGATTATTGCATCAACGTTTTTTTTTTACCACACAGGATGAAAAATATAAATGAGAGAGAAACAAAACAAACGGTACGATATAAAACAAAAAAAAAAATCATAGGTAACTAAAAAAATAAGTACTTGCAGTAGCATAAAGTGTGAGTATATCGTCAACCTACTTGGAAATAGTCAATTTTAGCATTTGCAATATTTAATTTTTTTTGTGACCATGTCAAGTGCACTATCGAGTCGTTGTAAATATTTATAATTTTTTTGTTTTTTTTTTTCATCTCTGATACCAATAGGACTGATTTGTTTATAGCGACGATAATCGAATTTCTATTGTACACTATTTTTTTTGTTTCCAACATCCAACGTAAATCGGCGCAAACTCACTTGCAACGAGGAAGATCGTCACCATTCGAATGTAAAATCTGTCGCAAGAATTTTACGTCGAAAATATGACGAATAATTATCTCGAAAAAAAATGATAAATTTAATAAAATATTTTTTTCGAATTTTTGTTCATAATTTAAATGGTGGTGAGTTTGCAGCTAGAGATAATTTAATAGATATTATCCTGTGTAATTTCTGCTTGGGCATGATTAAATTGTCACGATTGACTGGTTGATAAAGGAATGAAATAATTTCGCAAAAAATACAAGTGTGCTACGGTGAATGTGAGTGAGTTAGTTCTCGAAAAAAAAAACGAAACAAGTAAACATGAGTGTGACTAATTGGTCGTCGATTCAAAGCCCCATCTAAAAAATGGCCACTGACTATGTATAAAGTGAAAGAATTGACAAACAAAGAAACAAAAAATTAATGTTTTGCAAAGAGTATCTGTTAGATGATAAAAATCGCGATATCGTTTAATGGTATACACGCGAAGATGAGATATAAGTGCACAATGGACTAAAGCTAATATTATAGCGGCACACGATACTAATGTTATAGTGAAATTATTCTAAAGGAACTAAACGAAAAAAAAAAAAAAAAAAAAAAAAAACTGAATGAATTAATAATAATAATAATTTTTAAATAATACGTAATTGAAATTACGAGCGAAGGGGAGAGAGTAACGATTGAAAAATCTGGAATCCCATTTCTCAATGATAAATTTAATAACTAGTAAAGATCACAAGTTTCACGCAGTGCTCTCTCTCTCTCTCTCCCCTGTGTATTGTTATTATTCGATTAGTTCGATCGATTGATAAATAATTTTTTTTTCGAGATAAAATAAAGACATTATTATTATTGTTTCCAAAGAGTACGAAAGCACAGCACGGCTTGCAAAGTTGACAAAGAAGAAGCTATAAAATTTAATTGATGACGATATTGATAACAAAATTCGTTAATTGGTTGAACGTTCGTTGGTGAAAAAAAAAAAAAAAATTGCGTCTACGATTATCGCAACAATCGCTCATTGTTTGTCATTCTTTTGGTGTTTTAAAAGACAGTTTTGTCACTGCTGAAGGAAATTTAAAAAAAATCTAAAAAATGGAAAACGAAAAAACACTGCGAGAAAATGGAGATGAAATATTACGCCTAATCGATGATAATCTATCTCGATTTACAATTTTCGTACACACTAATTATTCCGATAAATTATTCAATTCTAGTCCCTATTTGCTTCGCCGTAATGTAAAATACAATAATTCCTGTGTTATATGTAATGGTCAATTATGTTATGAATAAAAAAATTAATGAAAAAAAAAATTGACATTTTATTTTTTCGTCCATTCCATAGTTATAGCCACGTATTATAAGGGAATAATCTCACACATGTATTTCACTGATTTCGAGCAGGTTTTGCAGAATTATTGTTCAGCTAATATTCTCACAGACTATTGATTTCCGGATATGATGAATATTAATAAAAATTGCTTATTTTTTCAATATCTACCTATTCCCTCCGGTTCGAAAGCGATCCGTTCTCGTGACCTAAATTAGCTTTATTAATTACCATAAGGGGGGTAATGTTTTTGAACATCTCTTGCGTTAGCCTGAGAGTATTACATCGTTTATCAGTGCGAAAAAACACAAATCATGAGGGTAAATGAGTTAATGTGTGAGAACCTAATAATTGTCAGCAATCGAGCAATTTTTTTGTGATGATAGTTCGTTCGAATCGATGACCTAGTAATTTTTTTCAGCTGCTCCTGTCCTTTTTGCAATGTATATCGAAGAGAGAAAAAAAATTTACGAACAATATTCGACGAACTTAGCTCCTATTTTAACGCCGTTTTTTGCGAACGCACATGCATGACATGCACAGCTGGAACAAAAAACGAAGACGTTTTCTTGCGAACTGTCGGGGTCAGGCTTGAAAATTTCACGATGAAAAATATAAAGAGAACGAGCAAGCCCGGAAATGCCTAAACGCACAAATGCCCCTTATTAGGAACACCGCATGGTTTCTGGAGTGACTGGGAAGGGTTGGAGGAGAATTTAAAAAAAAAAAGAGTAAAAATAGTTAAGAAAAGAAGATGGTTAAAATATAGAAAATTAAGTTAAGAGAGACTGTAGATTGTGTAATGTCATCGATTTTTGTCATCCTTGTAAATTTTCGTCGATCAATTTTTTGTGTAAACATATTTTTGAATAAATACAAATAGAAAAATGAATGTTGCCAGGAGCCGTATACTGTTAGTAGTTCATAATATCGCAAAAAGGTTTTTTCTGTTTAGAAAACCTGTATGCGATATTTCTGTGTTCCCCTCTATGAAAAGTTTGACTATTTCAGATTTTCATCGACCTGTCTCTCAAATAACGTTATTTGATTATAATTTCAATTTTATGATCGCGTTGATTCGACAAAGGACAAACTGATCAAAGATAAAACACCAACAAAATTCGACTTTGAGGACCACCATGAAATTGCTGCATCTATCCTCGAATTGATATTGAACGCATTGAAAAAAAAAATCTTTGTCCCTGATTATTCCGATATTTTCTTGGTTTTCTTTCACTACAAAGGAGCTAATTCATGTTGAGCATAAAAAAAAAAAATTATATGTTTCGGAGCAATGATCGCTTTTTATTTAGAAAAATATATTTAAAAAAAAACAGACATTGAAATGATTTTATAATAATCACTATGGAAGCCTCATTGAAAATTCTTCAAATTCACGTTTCAGAGGGCCATGAAGACAGACCCGAGGTAATAAATCTTAAACTTAATTCACACCGGTGATCCTTGGAGAGATTGACTCGAGGCATTTGAATTTTCAATAGCGATGAAATTTGACAAATAAACGTGAGTTAATCGTCACAACAGAGGCAGGAGTTGCAATGCGATGTAATTTGATAATTAAACGTTAGTTAATTGTCACAACAGACAGGAGTTGCAATGAATTTTTCATAATTTTTTGGCCCACTTATAAATTGCAAAGATTCAAATCAATTATTTATAATAAAAATAATACTTTGGAACTTATTTACAAGAGTCGAGCTTGAGAAGACTGCGCGAGATGTTAGCATCGTGACACAATAAACGACATCAAATTCACGTATTTTTGTAGCTAACTATAGTGTCCATTTTGTGGATCGATGTTGAGAATGATCTCAGTTTAACCTCCTGACTGTTTGCTATAAAGACGGGCTGTGTCTCGTCCCATTCCTTTGGTATTCCACAGTCTGGCACTGTGTAGGTTAAAATATCAAAGGAGCAGGGACAATCCAACAATGGCAAAAAGCTGACGGTACCTGCAAAAGAAAAAAACAAATTATCACTCAATGCTAATTATTACTAAGAATTTGAAGAAAAATCAATTATGATCAGTGGCACTGTTGCAAATTATAAATTCTTAAGTTAGATTTAAAATCAGTGACTCGGAAACCGTAAAATTCTAATTATCGTTTCAAATGAGTCATTTTTTATGTTGTATTTTTATTCATTGATTGTGAATTAATGATGACCGACTTCAATAACTCAAATAGCTAATTTTCATCAAAACCGAACATTTTGTATTTGGTCGGCCATATTAATTCCGCCATTTTGAATTACATCCGATTAAATTTTTGGCGGTTATTTATTTGAGTTGATGTTTAAAGTGGCAAATTTCAAAAAATCATTTTTAGTCTTCTACCTCTGTAGAATTATAATTTTTAGAGAAATTTATTAAAAGGATATAGTTTATTGTTATTATTATTACCAGTAATTTGTCTGATGACTTCTCGGATCTCTTTTTGTATGGTCTTGATGTCTTTCGTGCCAACTTCGGGTAGATCGGAAACGCCATTGATGTCACCTGATCCATTATTTGTCTGACCTTCATAATCGACTTTAAAGTCCCACTTTTCGAGCACTTCCTTGGTATTTACATTCGTGATAACTAAAGTAACTTGCTGAACTTTTCTCTGGACCAGCCAATCTTCAACTTGACCCAGCACAGTTTCAAAAAACGATTTGATTTTTTCATCGGTCGACATGAGAAAAAACAAGCCAAAATGTTCGGCCGGTTCGAACGTTTCCGGCGGATATATTCCTCGCTGATAAAGAATGCTATTTATCCCATAAACTGTAATGCAAAATGAAAGTGAACGGAAGATGGAGAGATAAATGAGTTTTGGAGGTTATGAAAGTTTCGCAATTTCAAATTTAACAAAAATATTACATTCGATCGTCGAAGAAACGACGTCTCGTGGATCGAAGACACATTTTTACTGAATTTGCAGCTGTCTAGCAATGCCTTTATAACCCCAATTACTCATTCTACTTTTTATTTTTTGACGGTATGGAGAATTTATTCTTACCCAAATATTTTCGTACCAATTCAGCTGAACCCTTGAGGGTGATGCATTTTGTCTTTTGCTGTATTTCCGTCATTATAACGGACTAACGTACGATCGCATCAACAACCGTTTGAACAAAGTATAACCGGCAAAACGAAAAACGAAAACAACATTTGAAACAAACGTACGCGACCGTCAGAAAATTCAAATGAACATCAGCGTCACATTTTTATGAGATATTGAGAAAATTTGCTATGCACGAGTGCCCTCTATGCTATCTCATACCTTTGTAGAGTAAACTAAAATCACTATTCGGTGCTGTTGGTACAGAAGGGCGCGATTTTCTTACCAACAGAGTCGTGCAGCGCATTAATTGTTTTATCTGTTACTGTTCCGGTTCTGACTGCACCCAATCTGGCATAATAAAAAATCTCGTCGGTTTCCGCATAGCTAGCCCAGCTCGTTCTTCTCAGTATTCTCTGTTATTATGTTTTTTTTTTTCATTTTTGTCCGAGCGCATAAGAATACTAACAGCCTGAAGATTGACGCGTTCACCTGTAGAGGCGCAATGATCGTCGATCGGTGCGCCGCCTGCACGTGGAATGTAACACTAACTCGTCTCCCTCGTCGCTGGATGCTGAAGATCGACTATCGACCATTTTGTGCGTTAGTTATTGTACGACGAGCGAGTGAGGTACGTGACGCCGAGAATCCGGAGAACAGTGTGAAAACAAACAAAAAAAAAACCGAATCGAGTGGCGGACAATGCAAGTTGGCGTTTTGACCGGGTGAGATACGTGAGTGTCGTTATTACGAGAGTTTTTTTTGTTCTTTGGGATTTACACGGTGTACTCGTAGTATGTCACGAGAAACGCCCTGATCGCCTGGGTCATAATATCTTAATGAGCAATTGATTTTCCGGGCCAGGGGGGTAGTAGGGGTGGGAGAAGCGATATCGCACGAGTCAAACTGCGTTCGCCTTTGATATCAGGGGAATATTTATCGACTTTTGTTTATTTATGGCCCGGTACGTAAATATTTACTAACTCAAATATCAAAACGATTTTTGTGGCAAATCTTATTTTTTTTCTCTTGTTTTTTTTTTCTCTTTTTTCTTTAATTATCGAGGAGTGCGCATAAAAGGTGTGTAGAATTATGTCGAAAATGAACGCCAGTCTGGAGCTGTTGCGGAATTTCGCGACACCGTGGAAAGCTCCTCGAGCTAATGAACGAATAAACGCGTTTCGCGTCATCGGTGAAAATCTCGGAATCGCACGGGTCGTCAGATTTTGCTCACGGTTTTACGAGCTGCGATCCCGAGATCCCGTATGAAATCGTATCTTTGTTCGTCGTGCAGATGTCGCGTTTCCATAAAAAGAACAAAGAAAAAAAAAAAAGAAAAAAGCTAGCGCGATCGACGCGTTCTCGCAACGACGAAAATCGAGTCGCGCTTCGTCGTTGTCGTCGTCATCATCGTTATGGCGTTCTCATCCGACGAGTTCCGCTTTCGGGCTCATCAAATTTCGCGTTTTCGGGCAAATTGCAGAAACGTATGTGATCGAAACGACAATCATGGCGGATGTCTGTTTCACACGGACATGGCCGCGATCCGCGATTCTCTCCCTCTCGGTGATGGATGAAAATATCCTCTCGTCGGACGAGGAACGCGCGCGTGAGTGTCGCGCGGCGTTATTGCGTACTAAAATAACGCCCGAAAATATCCGCCCGCTCAAACGAGATCGCGCGATGTTTTGTAATTTAAACAAAAAAATTGAAAACAAAAAAAAAAAACGAGACATCATTCTGATAAAAATAAAAATCGCGATTTATGAATTATTTTGACACCCCCCCTCCCCCCTCCCTCCCTCTGAAAAGACCGTTACGCCTTTATCTCGATCCATTGGCGTGGACGATGAAGGATGCACGCGTGATTCTTCGGCATCGGCCGGAAATGCCCAAACGGTTACCTTTTATCTTGATCGCAAGTTTATTTTCCACCCAAAAAGTACGCGCTGTTGTTAAAATGTTGTTTTTCCCGGATATTCCGACATTAACGGTCAATGTCGGTTCGCGATTGTAACAAGGGCATGAAAGAGAGAGAGAGAGAGAAAGATAAAGATAAAGATTTAAAAAAAAAACAATGTAAAGGTACAAACCAGAGGTACGGTATTACTCGATCTGGAAAATAAAGCCTCTCGAGGACGAGTGATATTGGCTCTTCTCGCGGCTATACGCCATGCTGTTGAAGCAAACGTTTTCTATCGTAAAAACAAAAATTAAAAAAAAAAACAAAACAAACCTTCAACAGCCATGTCTTGAGAACTAACGTGTTCACTGCTCTCGCAGGAGTTTGGATCTTCTGTTGTTACATCTGGCACTCTGAAAAATATTTCAACTTATTGCACGATAAAATCAGGTAATTATTGCATATGCCTATTGGCAAAACGTATTATTGATCGCAGTGCTCTTAGTGACAAAAATGGCCGTTGTAAACAAACTTTTGTACATATTTATGGAACATTTCACATGAAATTAGTTATATATATATATTTTTTTTTAACTGTTATTACAATTGCCTATGCGTGAACCAACAAAAATAGGCAAATACAAAATCAAATTTTAAATATATTTTTTGTACAAAATCACTGCGTCACCTAATCGAGTATATTAAAAGAAAAAAATATATTTCGAGGATATATTCAAAGAC
This sequence comes from Dyspetes luteomarginatus, assembly GCA_963669185.1. NCBI lineage: Eukaryota > Metazoa > Arthropoda > Insecta > Hymenoptera > Ichneumonidae > Dyspetes > Dyspetes luteomarginatus. Next base: position 14,334,229 of record OY769911.1, on the reverse strand, counting down.
CTTTCTGATTTCTATAATACACAAGCCTTGATAATTGTCAGCTGTTTGTGAGGAAATCATTGAGTTTCATTCTGACATCTGATGGACAAATTTCAATTAATCTTCCAATTGTCATAATTAAGATTCTTTTCTAAAAAATCTGATGCATGATTCAAGAGACTTTTCTTCGTAAAATATCCAATGATATATTTTCCATTTTTATAAGATTTCAACGATTTTGCTCTCGTCTGTTGAATTTCAACATGTAATCCAAAATAACTTGAAAAGTAAGTGATCCTGTACCTATATTAAATGCCTCATAAGAACAATAAACAAAGACATATTGGGCCGTATGAATATGATTTTGCTCTCGTCTGTTGACTTTCAACATGTAATCCAAAATAACTTGAAAAGTAAGTGATCCTGTACCTATATTACACGCCTCATAAGAACAATGAACAAAGACATATTGGGCCGTATGAATAAAAGTGAGCATAACCTTCGACTTCAAATTTGTGGAGGAAATTTTCTAACATATGTTAGAGAATTTGGTGGAAAAATGTGAATTTATTAAGAAAATTTGTTCCACAAATATGAAGTACAAGGTTATTTTCAGTTTTATTAATTGGGCTCATTATTCTGCTCAAAAACACTTATATACGACGGCCATCTTGGTAAAATTAAATTAAATTTGATGATCACCATTTTCTTTTTTGTTCTCTCTCCCTCTCTCTACGTTTCTCGCTCTTTCCGGGAAAATTTAGCAATGTCACGAGACTACGAGGGAAGAAGACGCGGTGGCGGCGGCGGAGGTGGAGGTGGAGGTGGCAGTTCGAGCAAGATGCGAATGGACACGAGCGTGGCACAGCCTCGAAATCACGGCGAGTCATCGGGAAAGAGACGTGAGCTGGACAACGTTATGAGAAAAGCGCGCGAATCACAGTCAAGTTATTGGAACAAAAAGTTATTGGAGGTCGAAGAACGTGATCCAAATAGATGGAGGCACAGCGGTTACAAGGAACTCTACGTAGGTGGCGCTGGTGGTGGCGGTGCAGGAGGAGGAGGAGGAGGAGGAGGAGGTGGGAGTGGTGAACCGAGTCGAGGCCATCCTCGAAGTCCACGAAGCCCAAGACCGCGAAGTCCTCACAGCCCAAGGCCGAGAAGTCCACGAGCCCGAAGTCCAAGATCGCCACGTGAACGTTCACACACGAGAACGAGACCTGCGCGTAGTCCTAGCTCAGGTAGCACGTGCTCCGATAGATCATGCTCTGTATGCTCACCCAGGGAACAACAGAATCAGCGTCGTCGTGTACCACCACAGTCACGCTCACGCTCACGTTCCATGACGCCACTTCGTCAGAGAGCACATCCCAAGGAAATGGTAGCGTCCAGTTCCCGAGCTATGCCACAACGCGCGAGGCCAAGATCACCTCCACTTCCGCGTCCGCGTACACCACCACCGGCACCTCAACCACCTCAACGACATCAGAAAGAGTACAAAGTACTCAAGGAGAAAGAGGGCGCAAAGGCAAGACGCAAGGAGAAACATCACAGCAGAATGCCCGAAGATCCACGTGTACCGGAGCCAATACCGCTGGTAAGGCTGCTCGCGCGGATTTAAATAAAACTCATCAATGTCTTTCGAGTCGTTATTATTATTTATAAGCCAACACAGGCTCGTTGTGTTTTGGTTCTGGATATCTTTTGTTTGGTTGTTCGCCATCTTTTCTCCAGTTTTGGGGCCATTTTTTCTCCAATTTTGGCCATCTTTGTTGAGTTTTGGCCATCTTTGTCCAGTTTCGGCCAGCATGATTCAAAGCACAAAACTCTAAATACCGATTAAATCTAATATAAAGATCGAATGGATAATTTTGTTGAAATTGCTATGGAGGTATCGATTTTCGAATGTAGGAAAACAGATCGAATAGGAATAATAATAGAAATGGTCACAACCATTACAGTTGTCAAATTCGATGCACGTACCCAAAAATCGACGATACAGAAAAACAAAATTTATCAGGCTCGAAAAGCTCTGTAGAAAAGTGAGACTCCATTTTGCTGAAAGCAATTTTTTTACTCATTGTCGTTTTCAAGGTACGATTAAAAATTGATAAATTTTTATTCAAATGTGGACTTTGAGATAAAATCGTGAAAACTTTGATCTAAAAGTATTTAATCTCAGAAACTCATCTTTGGTGCTTAAATTTACGAATAAATTGTATTTGGGCTGAAGCTGAAAAAAAAAATCATCGTGAAAAGGTTTGCATAATCGATTTTACGGCACAGTACGTCACCATGAACCATGGGATAGATGCAAAAAAAAAACAGGTGCTTTATTATTTATTTCAGATGCGCAAACCCGTGAAAGTTGAAAAAACACATTCTGGTCATGGACCACCGCAGATGGTTCATCCACCGCCGGAATCGTCACCGAGCGAGGACAGCGATAGTTCGTCAAACACTTCGCACGTTGGACCTCCGCGAATGACGCTTTCCGAGCGGTAAAATCAACAAAAACTGTGTTAACAGTATTTTTTAAAAATAATTTCATTATTCTGTTACAAACCATTCAAGATACGCGACAGATTAACGAATTAACGTGCAAACATTTCTGCTCGAAAATGTTTATGCCAAATTTCCACTCGCTCTTCGATGCATCCACCGTGCAGAAAAACATCATCAATTTTGTTGCCAACATTAATTGAATTCTGAAAAATGAACGAAAACAAAGAGAGCGTCAAATTTCGCTTTGAATTAGATATACCTGAGCGGTAAATTCGCCAATATTGAAAACCATTTGAACAAAGACCTATTATATTAGAAATTTGAATGTAATAAATGCATCTCCGATCGGCCATTTTATCTCGTAACTCAAAGATGTTTAATATATTTTTTTTCATGGCCAAACTTGATTAAGGTACCAAAAATTGTCTCGCGAAAAGTCCTTGATGCACGAATCAACATTGACAATCACAAATTTCTTAGTGTCCAAGTGCAACATGGAAAAAAAAAGTTCATTTGATCGATAAGGAGAATTCATGTATCATTGAAATATTTTTAGATTCGGCAAAATGGCACAATGGAGCGTTGACCGTCGAGATATGGAGAACATGCGTATCACAAAGGATGGTGAGAATGCGATGAAAGTTGTGATTGAGGGTGAGGAGAGAATTGCCAGATTGGGATACGAGTCACCCCCACCGGGACACTATCCGGAATCTCTGCTGGCTCAAGGACCACGTGGACTTGATTGCTGGAACGACGTGAGAGTTCGTTACGATTATTACAAAGCCAGGGGTTATCTGCGTGATTTGTCGCTCGACGATTACGTCAAGTGGGAGGAATGGTGGTACAAGTATCAGGAATGGCTCGAGGCTGAGCGTTTTTACGAGCAATGGGCTGCATCAGGACGTCAGCCAGGTGGCGGTGGAGGTGGAGGAGGTGGTCGCAAACGTCGCGGTAGACGTAACAACGCCAATCATTAATCTCAAACTCACAATTACGTGATATACGCAACAAAACGAAAAAGAAGAATGAGGAGGAGGAAGAAGAGGTGAAGAAGAAGAAGGAAAGATTGGAAATACGAAAAGAACGGTAAAACGCGAGATACGTCTTGACGCGATTCATCGAAGACTCATGATTATCGGGATTGTTAAAGTATATTGTGACATTATGTCGTGCTTCAGCATCAATTGGAAACAATGTTACGATAAATGTGCACATGCTCTATATATATATATATATATATACAAATCTATATATATATATATATATAATTATATCTATATACATAATAATAATACAATAATAAAAGACTATACTAATATTTCATGAGTATTCGTGGTGTATAATTGTACCCCTGTCGAATCCTTCGAATAAATTACTTACCACATCTTTGGCGTTTATGTTGTGATCCGATTTTTTTTATAAATCTTCTTTTTTTAAAAAATTTAGAAATGTTTTTAAAATATTTTTTTGTCATTTGCAGTGTATTGAGTGTGCTCGCACCGATTAGGGGTCGCAAGCGAAATTTTTGGGGAATAATAACAGTTGATTTACCATATAAACTGACTATGACGTTTATAAAATGCCCTCACTTTGAATCCATATTAACAATATATATATATATTCATTTATATATGTACATTCATATATATACTCATTTTTTTTCCTTATATTTAGTATCTGGACACTTTGTAGCTTCTCACAAAGTTACATTAACAGGATGTGCTACTCCTCTGTCGGCAACAAAAACTGCGTACCAAAATTCTCCTAAACCGTTGGTCATTCGGACAAACGAAGAAAACTACGAACTGCGTATAACAATTCTGCAGTTCGCGGTTCTCTTCGTTTGTCCGAAAGATCAACTAGGAGAATTCTGGTACTGGAGTAAAAGCAGCTTTCTCTCTCGCACTCACAATGGCTGATGCAAAATCTGTTTTGCCGGCTGAGTAATAGCAATCACCTTAATCTAGGTTCAATTACAGCAAAATTTATTTAAAAAAATTTTAAACCACCAAACCGAAATATTGCCGGAAACCGAGATTCCGTTTTTTTCAAAAATATCACAATTCAAGGTGGTGGGATGCGTATATTTGTTCGTACCTAAGCAAATACCAGCCCGAAAAGTAAAAAAATTGTCAGGAAAAACGAAAAATGAAAATTCCGGACGTCAAGACCACCTTAAAGGGTGAAATTTTTCGAAAATACGCAAATGGCCGGCATCTGAGATGTAAGGTGAGTCCAGTTGATCTCACTGTCAGTTGCTGATGGTCTAAATGCGAGAGAGATTAATAAAAAAGAAAAAGACGATTGCCGACATGCCTTTTTCTAGGGTTAATTCACCAGTAAAGATTCAGGCAAAACCAAATTAATTCCCGTGCTAAAATCATTAAAGTAGTAGACCCATTTGGTGACTGTACCAGCTGCTGGCACTCTATAAGAATTTCTATTCCCTTCTCTCTCCCACTTATTGCTTGTCCATAAAACTCTCAGCATCTGGTACAGTGTTATAAACTGGGCCCACCATCTTATATTGGGCACCAAGGCCCCTGAGACATATACTTCGCTTCTTCATTCACTGGGCCAAGCGTTCATTCACTGGTACACTCACCCTACTCTTTTTTTTTTCTTATAAATTGAAAATGCGGAAAAAATGCAGTGCATTGATGACAAATTGTGAAAATAGGCAAAATGTTAAAACGTATAAATTTTGAGCCTGTAAATTTTTGTTTTTTAATTTGTTCTCTTGTCGCAATTCACATATTGGACAATTCGTTTTTGCTTTGCGACAATTTATTAATTCAATTACAAATTCATTTGGGGAGGGGGGGGGGGGGGTGGTGGTGGTAAATAAAGATATTCTCTTCAATAATTTGGACCGAAATGAAATGCATTTTTCTGTCTTTCGGCACGATGGGCAGTCGGAAGTAACAAAAGGCGAGAACTATATATTGGCTGATTTAGACCGGAAATGAGAAATAGTGAGATAATTTTTCCCTGTGAAATGAAAATTAAACAATTTGATAATTCGATATCACGACGATTATTGACTTTGAATTGTGCACGTTACTAATGGCGTGAACATACAATATTATCTCATGATAATCTGAATATTTAACACCTGTTGGCGTCATCCTGCAGGAATGCCATACATTCCGAACCAAAAGTTTGCCTCGCGACTAGCATTTCAGTAAATCGCACTGATTGTGAGACAACAATGTGAATAAAAAATTAACGACATGAGTAAACAAATAATCATTTTTACTAAATTTTCATTTTTTTTTTTTTTTTTTTTTTTTTTTCCGGATTCGGAAAGATTCGCAATTTGGAGATTCTCAACTTTGATAATTGCGAGCTTCGAAAATCTTTTTTTGTGACTATTTATATGTCCAGTCAACCAATGAGATTGAAAATTTGTAACCTCTGCAGAGATGCACAAAATTTCGAATTTTCAATCAATTTCTTTATTAGTTGAGATGACGTTAACCCATTTCAAGAGAATGACAGAAACGTTGAATATATCGTTTGTTTTATTATTAGACCCGATATGTCGAGACAAAACAGAGACTTTAGCATTTATTGTTGTCCCAACGCATGGCGAGCAGAGTCGCAACTATCGGGAAAAAGTTTCATCCCCTTGCCGCGGTGGCGCATTAATGGTACGGGGGGAGGGTGTGTGCGCCTGCGTTTGCAATAATCTGCGCATTACGTCGACGTCGATGGCTGCAAGATGGCGTCATAACACAGTCCAACGGCTGCTGACGCCGTTCGGTGATATCGTCAACTTCGTCGTGATTTTTTGAGGGGAAGCATTCGCACCCTGACAATACGACTGTGTAATTCTTTCTGTCCGAGCGTATGGCTTTGTGTGTGTATATGTGTGTGTGTGAGAATCCGAATCATCAGTTTAGCATCGAGAGAGAAAGAGAGCTTGATTTCACCGGTTGCCCACCTTGTCATTGACATATATATATATTCTCCTCACCTCTCTCTCTCTCTCTCGCTCTTCCTTCGTTCCTTGACGTCACGTTAGCAGAAGAGCGCCACTATCGCGCCCCACAGTCTCTCCCGTCAGTTTTCCGGCTGCTAAATTCGCGTGACGCCATATTGCCCGTGGTCGCGCGCGTGTGTGTTTATATTCTATTTTTTCCGCGTATTCTCCTCGTATCGTAAAAGAGTCGAGATTGTTATTCGTTTTCTAATTTATATTCGAAGCTCGTAGCTCTCGCGAAACTCTCGCAGCGTTACGGATAAATCGTCGCGCGTCGTCTTTTGTGAAAGGTGCGAGTTGCAAAAAAAAAAAAAAAAAAAAAAGAGCAAAAGAAAAACAAAACGTGCGCGTCTAGTGTCAATTGTATCGTGATTGTGGATTTGTGAATAAATCAAAAAAATAAAAAGGGAGAGAGAGAGCGCGTGTGAATAGAGCAGAGGAATATAATTCGAGGATAAATATAAGAAAGGGCGGGGGAGAGAAAAAAGGTAACGCGCGCGTTCTCTTCTTCACGTTGCTCTTCAACGTTCGTCCTTGTGTGTTATTTCCGGTCGTTGGAAATATTCTCGTGTGATTTTGACACACACGCTCTGTTGTTTAGGGTTGACTTGCTACTTCTCTGTCTCAACTCTCTCTACCTATTTTTCGTCTCTCTCTCTCTCTCTCTTTCTCTCTCGTTCTCGTGTGTCTCCTTCGAAAATCGTGGGAATACGATTACAATCAACAACTGGAGAGAAATAATGCCCGTCCGTAAACAAGGTGGTAAGCTCGTATTATTAAACGCTGTAATTTTAAGTAATTGAGACGCGAGTATTTTCTTTTTTTTTGTTTTATTCAACTAATTTATATAGGGCGTGGATATATAAACTCGGTCAGCTGTGTCAGTTGATTGTCAATTTCATCCCACCCCCCCCCCCCCCCCCCCCCCCCCCCATCGCGCTCCGGACACGCCGTCCCTCCTCGCCCTTTTATCATTCTCTCTCGTTCTCTCTTGTTGTTTCTCTCGTTCTCCGTATCAGCAAAGTCGATTCCGAGTATAAGCGAGGACGATAGAAATTCTCGTTTGACCTCTATTCCAAACGATCGGTCGAAACTTTATATCGCACATTATTGCCAACTGTCAAAGCTGGCTGTCTGCAAAAATTAGCCAATAAAGACCTTCCCACATTCGTTCACAAGCTCGACGAGCATCGACATTATTATTCTCATTATTTTTATTGACACGAAAATTATGAGAGACGCCGGGGGCGCAAGGTCGTGAATTTACAGTTTTTTTTTAATGCATAAAAAATAAGCGTAAATTCAGTCAAACTCAAATTAATACTTCAAAATTTTATATATCTCGTCTCGTGTTGATTCTAATTTTTGTTTATTTTCCGAATTGACCTGGTAGTGCAGAAAAATCAAAATGAATCAAAGAAAAATTATTTAAAAAATGGAAAAAAAAAATGACAAGGTCAGAATGATCTTCAATTTGTATGTGTGAATTGAGGCAGAATTACAATTTAATGGCTCATGCAATTACGAATAAATTTGCATGGAGAAACGGCATGTTAAAAATTGATGGTCAATTGACCGATATTGAGTGTGAGGGTCATTTTGCATATACATTTTGCATAGAAGAGATGGAAAATCTTAGCGAGAGAAGGCGACAAATCTGACCGAGCATATGTTCATTCTTTATTATAATGTATGCCAAAATAGTGTTGCAACAATTCATACGTATATATATATATATATATATATATATATATGTATTCATATATAGATATTATAACGACGATTGGACGTTCGCCAGGAAAACGCAATAATTTTGGCGCTCATGAGGGCTTTTAATGTTTTTTTTTTATTTTACCTTTTTTTCATTCTCTTTTAATCGCGATCTAGACAGTCTCAAGGCTGCTACAAGCTCTTGTATACAAGTAGTAACGTCAATTCGCTAACGAATCATTTATTATCACGTGAAAAGGCGAGTGGATTGTATGAATATATATATATATGGTCGTGTTTCGTCGGTTTAATTAATCCGGGGATTGTGAGTGTATATAATATATAATATATAATATAATATATAATATAATATATAATATAATATATAATATAATATATAATATAATATATAATATAATATATAATATAATATATAATATAATATATAATATAATATATAATATAATATATAATATAATATATAATATAATATATAATATAATATATAATATAATATATAATATAATATATAATATATAATAAGAGACTGACTGATTCATCATCGCCCAGCCTCAACGCCTGGTCCTAGAAACATGAAATTTGGGGAGTATATTCATTCTACGACGTAGGCATCCATTGATGAGAAGGGATTTTTCTCAATTCAATCCCTAACGGGGTGCAGGGAGGTAAAATATTTTTACACTGATTCCACGCGTGCAAAGCCGCAGGCAGCAGCTAGTATAATATATATAGATATATACTTTCGCAAATTATCTAAAACGACGAAATACAACTAATATACACATATATATATGTATCGCGAGAGAATTGGGTCAAACTGACGGTACATATATATATATGGAAATAAATATCACGGAGGTTTTGTGTATGTGAAAACAGAACGCTATTTTGTTGATATTCGAGGTTTTGATGAAAAACTCGATTTACGAGATGGATATACATATATGTACATACATATAAGTGGATATACATATATGTAGACAAATAAATTTTTGCCCCTTTTATTTCTCTCGTGTATGCCATATATATATATATATATATATATTTGAATTTTTTAGCGCACACATAAATCTCTATTGAATTTTGTTGTTTACAAATAATTCATAATTATATTACTTTCTCGAGTATCGACCTCATTTTTCAGCCGTGAAAGATTTATCTCTTCGCTGAAGCTCATAAAAATCTTGAATTAAATAAATAAATAAAACTTTCGTAAAGCTTGGAAAACGAAACTTTCTACACGGGACTAAAAAAAAGGACGTCAATATGAAAATTAAATATATAAATTTTATTTTCTTTCATTAAAAAGAAGCCTTGCGAAAAGGTTTAACATTTTCAAAAGCTTTTTGCGCTCGAGTGAGCTTCGAAGAGTTGAAGTTACGTTGGAAAAATAAAGAGGAGAGAAACTTTCATGGAATATTCTCTCGTTAACTGAACGTGTCGTAAAGGGGAAGTCGAAATAGCCTGGCACGGTAAAAATTGCCAACTCGCAAGAACCAACCTCACCGGGGTGTTATTCGTAACTGTATATGCTCTGCTAATCTGCGAGAAAAATAAGAGAGAAAGAGAGAGTGCTCGATAAGAGCGATAGTTTTCAATTTCACGACTCTGCATATTTAACATCCAGAGCAGACGCCCTCAGATTAACAATATCTGAGTTACAAGAAATATTTTATTTTATTATAAGCGTTCGATCACATTATTATGAATTATACATTATAATAATTTATAAATAACTTGAATATGAATTTATAATCAACAGATGATATTATCATATTCACATGAGCTATGAACTGAAGTAATTTATACATGACTAAAATTCTTGTATGAATTTCAATATTAATTCGTTTACTCGAGTGAAATATTTTCATATTATTATTATAGTCGACCATTGTAGATGAATAAACGTGAATGATTTTTGCTTATCTGTGCGAATATATATATATTAGATTATATGTATATTTGCATATTCACAGATAAACGAAACTATATATATGTAGAGGGATTAGGTATGGCTTCAAAGTATAGAACAAAAAAAAATACAGAAAATAGATCTCCTGATAAATAAGGGCGTAAACTCGTATAGGCGTTGGTCGTGCGGTTCCAATAATGAGAGCAATGAATGGAAAGTAGGCCACGCCAGGGAGTTTATACAGTAGTAAAAGTGTGTATTCCGAGTACACGTGTTAGCCTTATATCTCTGCATAGCATACGTATAGCGTATAGGGATCGAGATCTATCTCAGAGGGATGGAGAAACTCTCGGCTCATTTCCAAAAGGGTTGCATTCACATTGATTCAACGTCATATTTAATGTGTATATTGGTTACCTAAGTAGTACGATACCTACGTCGAATTAAACGGCAATTCAATCTCACATACATCGGATATTTGAGGCTAAATCGACTGAGCGCAAAAACCTTTGCCATTACGTTTTTTTGTTTTCTTTTTAATATAATGTAGAGTAAAAAAAAAATACTACTGAACGATTATAAATTTTTGTTTATTCAGTTTGATCATTATCAACGAATATTTTTAACGATAAACTATTGGGACCTTATCGATTTTTATTTTTAACAGTAAATTATTTGTCAAAGAACGATATATTTTTGTGACACCATGCAAAGATGAGAAAGATGCACATTCGAAAATAATGCATCATTGGTACTTTTATTTTATTTTAAAAATCTCGTTATTCTATATATATATAGAATAATATTGTTCTAAAATTTGTACGAAATCAAGCCTGCTAGTATCGCGATACAGTTTAAACTCCGTTAGTGTCTGCACATTTATTATGTTTGCATTAATCAAAGTCCCCCTCCACAATTAGTGCATGTGCACCAATTTTGTCGCCGTGAATGACTGCAGGGGAAATTAAAACGTGGATATCCATGGTAATGGGTGGAGTTATGCGAACGATTCAAAAGTGAGGATTTAAATTGCCGAGACTTTGACTGTACATATATATATATAGCTTGTATACGACTGAGCATTTACGGCAGACCCAACGAGGAAATTGAGCAAGAACATATATATATATATATATTTATATAGAATTGGAGCTTTTTCCCTTTTACTGCATTCTATCTTTGTCATTAAGCATCGCTCGTAAAAATGGAACAGAAGCCGATTAAGGTGTCTCTGAATTGCCGCTCGTCTGGTCTCTGCCACTTTCGTTCTCTTTTCCCTTTTTTTTTTTTCCTCCTCTTTGCCACTCTCCACCTTGAAAATTGATTCTCGGTCATTTCGTTGCCTCTCCAAAGATATACATGTATAGAGCATCAGTCGAGAGAGGATATTATTTCACTACCTTTCATCCCTCTCTCTCTCTCTCTCTCTCATTTTCTTCTTTTTACGATGAGCCTCTTACGACATTCAACGACCTTTCGCGGTATTTCTACACGCAGACACACTTATACACACACACACACACACATATTGATACATATATATATATAATATTGATAGCAAAGTGATTCAAGATGGCCGTATAGCAGCGAATCAATTTCCACCCCTACACACGATATCTCATATAAAAATAGCAATGCGATGGTGTCTACTTGATAGGATTTTGGGCCCTAATCTTTTTCATGTGTCTCTCGTCACGTATCCATAAATAGCAACTATTCGAGAATGAACGGAAATTACTCAAATTTATATACGATACATAAAAAATAATAAGAATAGCTTGAAAAAATAATTAATTAATTGATTTAATAATATATTGACGTATTGCATAAATTTGCACAGATATATGCATAAAATCTCCGATTATATGCGTAGGTATATAACAAATTCATTCCGATCGATACCCAACTTTGCGTATCGTATATGAAGATTAATGCCAAAAAATCATTGCGATAATGAATTAATGTAAGGAACTCTATGAAGAGAAGGAGGAAGTCTTTAGTGTTAATGGCCTACAATCGCACTCTCTTTCTTCTCTCTATAGTTTCGATCGCTCGTAGGCCAGACAACATTACCGACGTTCAGCCGAAGAGAAAATTTCCGTAGTGCAGAGCTCGTTGAGTAAATCGAAAATAAGAGTAGATCGCAGCAGGTGTCTCTCGTTTCTATGTGTGTGTGTGTATTGATAAGAAAATAAGAGGGCGAGTAAATTTATTGTTTTACGCGTGTGGGTGATCTTAGTAGATCGCAGCAGGTGTAGTAAGCTCGTTTCTATATGTTTGTGTATTGATAAGAAAATAAGAGCGAGAATACATTTATTTTTTACGCGTGTGTGTGATGTTTACGATTTTTCACCTTGACCTTTTCAACCTCATTCCATTTTTCAACCTTATTCCAACCGATAGCAGGGGTGAACTTTTTAGTCTGTGGCTGTGATTGTCGTAGTTAGTATCTCTGACATCGACTGTTGAAAGAAAAAAAAAGGAAAAAAGTTTCGCATATATATGCCAAATGAGCTTCTATATTTTTCTGCCCCGATTCTCGTCGCGTTTTCTCGAGCACAGGCGACTGACCGTATGTAGGACGGGGGGCGCCCGACATGGCTAAATTTAATCTAAGAATCGGTCAGTTCGAACACGAATGGTGCCCACGCAAGCTGTCAGTACGTTTCGCGAGGCTAACTTGCGCTTCCGGATCGTAAAGCTTCTTCAATTTAGTGTCCACATTGTTTTTTTCCATCTCGTTTTTTCGTCCATGAAAATATTTACCATCGACATACACGCAACGATTTATTATCACATTTAGTTGACACTTTTCGACAAATTTTAGTAGCCTTCGCCTCGCAAAATTTTTCCCGCGTGTTATATTTTTGTGCGCTGGTATTATATATATGTGTATATATTTATTGCATTTATTACTCGTCTCTCGTCACGTGCGTTGTCCTCATGTTCGTATTTATGTGTCTGCGTTTCACCAACCACGTGGCATTGTGCGATAAATAAATATACAGTCAATACTGGCTCGGAGCCATTGACTTTCGCGATTATCATCGAAATTTGGGAATGCTCACGACATTTTTATACTCACACGTGATTTTTATCCATCAATAAAAATTGGGTTTTTTTTTTTTTTTTCATTTATTTTTCTATAGATAATTATTTTTGAGTATAATTGAGATTATAATTTGTGATAAAATATTATTTTTAACGGGTAATAAAGCGAATCTCGTTTTATATATAATTATATTTATTGATTTTAGTGATTTATGCGAGTGAAATTTGTAACAGTGAAACGTTTTATATATTGTACACATTGGACTATAATACATCGTGTGCTATCTTCTATATCGTTGATAAATTGTACAATAATGTGGGTACCTGTAGTCAGTCTAGTTTGGACAATAATTTATTTCGTGCAGTGTCGTTTTGCACCGTTAAGTTTGGAAATTCATGATAAAGATGCAAATGATGAGAATAAATCAGATTCTCCAGATCCTGAAAGAGGTAATTTAGATATCAGTAATATTGTCCTACTCTATTTTTCGGAGATCTTTAATTAATGTAAATTAGAAATTAATGATAAAGATGCAGACGATGAGAATAAATCAGATTCTCCAGACCCTGATAGTGGTCATTTTGATATCAGTATTCTCCTGCTCTATTTTTCGGAGATCTTTAATTAATGTAAATTGGAAATTAATGATAAAGATGCAGAATATACATAAGCACAGATATATAAACGAGAGGATAAAAATTATGAGGTCTATTTCATCTGAATTCATAATATCCTTACAGCATCCCAAGCAGCATATAGTTTTGCGTATACTACCCATGACCCCAGGGTGGGTTCCGGGGGTCGGGGCAGTTTGATAATTATTCATATTATTTTGTTCATCGCATGAAATAATTTTAGGAAAAAAAATTCTGTGCAATGTTGATAATTTTTCTTTTTTTTTCCTCGAATTTTGTTGCATTCCAACGATGCAAATATCAATATCATTACTACCCTCTGTATTAAAGTGGGACTTTTTCCATCCTGCTGACCATAATTATTTGGCACATTGTTTCGTGTCCATGTGATTATTGTCTCCCCCCCTCCCCCAATAATAAATATCTTGTCCCAAATATACATCACGAAGTATATGGAAATCTTTAAATGCTTCGTAGATATACATAAACACAGATACATAGACGAGAGGAGAGAAATTATGAGACCTATTTCATCTGAATTCATAATATCCTTACAGCATCCCAAGCAGCATATAGTTTTGCGTATACTACCCATGACATTGAAGTTTTTATCGTTCGAATGCAACGAAATTCGAACAAATACTTCAAGCCCTGTTAAGGGTGAGTTCTGGGGGTCGGGACAGTTTGATATTTATTCATATTATTTTGTTCATCGCATGAAATAATTTTAGGAAAAAAAATTCTGTGCAATGATGATAATTTTTCTTTTTTTTTCCTCGAATTTTGTTGCATTCCAACGATGCAAATTTCAATATCATTACTGCCCTCTGTATTGAAGTGGGACTTTTTCCATCCTGCTGATCATAATTATTTCGCACATTGTTTCGTGTCCATGTGATTATTGTCTCCCCCCCTCCCCCAATCATAAATATCTTGTCCCAAATATACATCACGAAGTATATGGAAATCGTTAAATACTTCGTAGATATACATAAGCACAGATACATGGACGAGAGGAGAGAAATTATGAGACCTATTTCATCTGAATTCATAATATCCTTACAGCATCCCAAGCAGCATATAGTTTTGCGTATACTACCCATGACATTGAAGTTTTTACCGTTCGAATGCATCGAAATTCGAACAAATATTTCAAGCCCTGTTAAGGGTGAGTTCCGAGGGTCGGGAAAGTTTGACAATTATTTATATTATTTTGTTCATCGCATGAAATAATTTTAGGAAAAAAATTCTGTGCAATGTTGATAATTTTTCTTTTTTTTTTCCTCGAATTTTGTTGCATTCCAACGATGCAAACTACTGACCATAATTATTTCGCACATTGTTTCGTGTGCATGTGATTATTATCTCCCCTCCCCTCCCCCCAATAATAAATATCTTGTCCCAAATATACATCACGAAGTATATGGAAATCTTTAAATGCTTCGTAGATATACATAAACACAGATACATAGACGAGAGGAGAGAAATTATGAGGTCTATTTCATCTGAATTCATAATAGAACGCCCGTTTGCAGCATCCCATATAATTTTGCGTATAACCAACGCCACGACTGGCTATATCAATATAGCGTGTGAGCATGTCGACCGATTCAACCGATCGACTCGCACAATGGGGTTGACCAAAGATATGCGGGGTTATATTGCTAGAATCGTGTTATTATATATGCGAGTGCCCTCTCTATGTGTCCACGATACTGTTATAGCATAAAGCACATGGAATCGGGATTTGTATGATTTAGAGAGGATTCTCGACATCGTGCTTCGTCGTTGGGAATATGCAACGAATAATAACCTGCAAGCATGCTAGAAATTATCGCGTTTTGTTCATATTCCCTACGAGATATCATGAATTCCAAATATATATCCGCTCGAATTTCTCCAAAGACAATTCGATATAAACATTTTAATAATTATCCTTAACCACCTAATCTCTCACAATA
Organism: Dyspetes luteomarginatus; assembly: GCA_963669185.1. Lineage (NCBI taxonomy): Eukaryota > Metazoa > Arthropoda > Insecta > Hymenoptera > Ichneumonidae > Dyspetes > Dyspetes luteomarginatus. The sequence continues at coordinate 14,318,466 of OY769911.1, read as the reverse complement.
ATTACTAAATTTTCTCACTTGTGATTCTTGGCAAACAAATATCGCGGTTTCGAAATCGTACTCTTTTTTTTTTTTCTTTGATCATCTTTCAACTTGATATCTGATGCTCTCTATACAATTGACACAGTCTCCTTTGCTTTCTATAATTGGCGCAGCTTTAGCTTAAAATTTCATTTGTCTCTTTTAATTGGAGAAAAAAAAACACCCCTCGTTAAGTTTGTTTTTTTTTCTTATCGTATTTCGGTTGGGTTAACTTGTGTGTGTTGGATCTCCGGCAAAGGTATTTGCCGAGTGAAATATATGCTGTACCAAAAAAGAGGCGAATAGAGATAGAAATAGAGAGAGAGAGGGGGGGGGGGGGGAGAGATAGAGCGAGGGGGGGGCTGTAAAAAATCCCGGGCAGCGAAAAAAGGCCCGCATAAACTCTTAGCAACGCAGTATGATGTATACCCAAGAGACATATATCTATATATATATATATCTATATATATATATGTGCGTGTATGTGTGTGTGTGTTTGTGCGTACGCACACGATAGCGTTGTTACGTAATTTGAAGTTTGGCAGTCGTTCAACGACGTTTCCCACATATGCGCCTCCTACCCTCTTTTTGTCCCTCTCCCAACCCTCAGCGTTTCTTGTTCACGCTAATGAAGAGACGACCCCCTCCTCCCGTTTACGCCGCGGAGTTGAAAAACTTCAAACGGCAAATTTATATCGATGCTATATAGGGCTGCGCAACCCCAAGCATCGGCAAACTTTGCTGATCCATTTACACACGATTCAAGAGCAATGCTAGAAAAACTCACCCCTATTGCATCCTAGATCTTTTTCCTCAACGGCCCTTTGCTATCATTCGATCCCATCCAGAGAAATCCGTCTCTCTCTCTCTCTCTCTTTTTTTTATAAATTAATAACAAACGCTTTATGGGCATTTACGCAAAAATTTTGTACAATTACAATATCGAATTTCAAAGCACTGAGAAAAAGCTTGTAATAAAGTTCAAGCTCAGAAGTACCCAAATGTGTCAAAATACAAATTGTAATTGGTTATCTTTATCTTTTATCTTTGCCACCGGACTCGTATGACCGTTAACCTCTGATTGGAGATTGTTCTTAATAATTAGTATAAAATCATTTATATTATTCAATAAATGGATAAAAAATGTTTATTTATAGTTCAATTAAACATAAATAATTTAAATTTGAGTGAAAATTTGTACGTAAAAAAGGTTTTTGTTGAATAATAATTGATTTTGCCGAATTTTGTCCGGGACTGTATATATATATATATATTATTATTATTATTATTTTTGACGTATATGCGACAAATTCCAAACGATCCAAAAAGTATATTACATGAACAGCTGAATACTCTAAATGCTTATAAATTGCCACCATTCCGATGTGAATACGCGACGGTGAGTGGGGATAAAATGGCCCAGCAAGGTGACGTAGTGACGTCAGGGATTCGAGGATTTATTTCGGTGATCGCGTGACGTAGTCACCTGTACGAAAATAGCTGCGGACAGCTTCGAGGTATATATAACACGAGACGAGAGAGGGAGAGGGAGAGAGAGAGAGAGAGAGAGAGAGAGAGAGAGAGAGAGAGAGAGAGAGAGAGAGAAGAGAGAGAGAAGAGAGAGAGAGAGAAAGAGAGAGAGAGAAGAGAGAGAGAGAAAGAGAGAGAGAGAGAGACCTTCTCTCGACGGCTTTTTGCACACCCTTTGTCTTCCTCTCTCGTCTCATTTGCGCTTTCGTCTCATTTTGTCTGATTCGAGCGTCTGCGTCAGCCACACGGCCAAGCAACGCACGCGAAAAGCTTTTATCGCAGACGGGCGACATTATATCGTGTCATGGACACGTGTTCGAAAGGTCGAGCACTGCACCGCGAAACTTTACCGAAGGAATTTAGGCCGAACCACACAATAGCGACCCACTTTTGTCGAAAAAAAATCATTAATTACACGTGAAATTTTTTTCGATAGAGATAAATTCTTTCAATTGAAATAAACAATTTTTATTTCAATTAAAAATCATTTGGTTTTCTAATATTTCATTTCGTGTATTAAAAATTACTTTTTTTTATTGTTTAAGATTCAGATACATTTTTCTCGATCCAAATACACCATGTGTATTTTAATGAAATTTATTTTTCTCTATGTACTTGGGTCTGATTTTTCAAAGTTTTATCGGTTGTCTAATATTTCGTTTCGTGTATTAAAAATATTTTTTTTTTATGATTCAGATACATTTTTTTCGATCTACCATCATGTATTTTAATCAAAAATTAATTTTTCTCTGCGTACTTGCGTTTGATTTTTTTTTTTACTGTTTTTGACATCGTCGAAGACGAAATTAAACGTGGAATTGACTCTAATGGAAAATTTCTGATGGTTTTTTTTTTAATGAAATGTAAGGAAAGCTTATTTTAGCTTTTTTTTGTCTTTGACATTTTATCATAGAAATTTTCTCATGCCAGAGAGGCCACTCGTGCCTCGTTATATGTCGTCGCAGTATATTGTAGAATCGTAACACAGCAGAGATTCTGTGGGCTCTAAATAGGTCGGAGGAACTATAGCTTTAGGTATATATATATATATATATATACGAGAGCGCAATTCTCTTCGCTCAAGTTCAATTCTGCATCAGAACAAAACCCGATCAATCCGAGGCGAGGTCGACGTTGAAAACTCGTTAGCTCACATTCTCTATAGTCTTTTGCTCCTTTTGCTTCTACAGAGCTCTATTTTCGAATGAAAAGATTTGATACTGCGAGAGGTTCTCGTGCACTCGATACACTTTCAGAGCTCCAACAATTCAACGGGCTATCTATACGTACCTTTATGTTTGTGGCTATTTTTTCTCTTTCATAGAAATTATAAAAAAATAAATTATCGAAAATAAAAACCATCAAAATCCCATAGCATTGAGAATTCCATTTTTTTTTCCTTCGGAAAATCATTACAAAGAATCATCGAAAAAAACTTGAACTTTTTTCAAAGCTTCTTTCTATTTCATCACTCTCTCTCTCTTGTGGTCTTTATCAGCGGAAACAATTTCAAGTATTTTCCTAGAGCTGGCGCTGCTATCCCGCTGCAGTGCTCTAGTTTCACGAGTTCGCGATCCCACCCCTATATATATATATATATATATATATATATATATATATATATATATATATATATATATATATATATATATATATATATATGTACATTCATACATGCACTCTAAAGTGTAATAATGTATGAAATATTTAGGCAATTTTTCATCTTCATTTCATAAATATATACACACACACACACACACATATATATATATATATATATGTACATCCATACATGCACTCTAGAGTGTAATAATGTATGAAATATTTAGGCAATTTTTCATCCAGATCAGAGATCCACCATTATTTGTTTGGAATGTTTTTCTTTCGTGTTAATAAAATGAATGTCGGAGAGTTCATTTTAGATTTGAGATTTTTCATGAGCTTCTCGAGCTTTTCACAGGAAATAACATTTAATTGAAATTGTACGTCGGGCTATAGAGATGTATGTAACTTTTTCCACTGAAAACGAGAATCCTCAATCTCCGTGCCCATTGGGTCTGTATGTATAACAAAGCCATCCTCCACCTTTCTTTTCCATGTCTGGCTAATGCAGTATAAGTCCGTTGGCTGATATTTCTTTATTTTCTCGTCTCCCACAAAATAGATTTCCATTGGTGAAAAGTCTGGTAAAACGATAGGAACTCGCCTGTTGGTATATTCAAAGCCCTCCATGAGCGTCCCCTGTATATTATATACATGTATAAAAGTTGTATACTGTAAGCTCTCCATCGCTATTCTCGACTCACTTGTTCAAGAAACGAGAGCCCTCATCCCCTTGTTTTGCCTGTATATATATATATATTTACCTTGGTAAATATATTTTCTGCGGATATTACCTCGGTGCGGGCATTCACCTCGCTGACGTTAACTTTCTGGCACCGTTTCTATCCCTCGTTTTTTTCATTTACACGAGAAACGCGACATCGTCTTGATCCCAGGCGGTTGAATGAAAAAAAAAAACTTTACAGAAATAATTTTTTATAAGAAATTACCTTAAGAACGTTCGAATTTGTTTGATTTTTGTTTTGTTTTTTTTAACTTATTATTTATATCTCTCATATATCAGTAAAAAGAGTCAGAGTCAGTAAAAAGAGATGATTCCTCATATTTTGTGCATTTATAGGTGTGACGATATTTTCTACTTTTATAAAGGTAACCGAACACCATTTAACGAAATTCTCCATCATCCTTTCTCTGTATTTCTGATTCATCATCGTCGTTTTTATTCTTGATTCATCGACTCTCGAGGGTTTACAAAATTTCAATGCTTACAAATAATCAAAAATTATAATAATTTGTAAAAGACTTGTATCTGGCTGGATGCCAGAAGTACAATAACTCGTTACGTCTTTGCTCCCTCGTTTCTATACACTATAACGAGTTCTCTTCCCACTGGAGTTTAACATATTTCTACTTTATTTAAAAAAATGTTTTTCCAACTTGAAAAAATAAATACATCATCGATTTACGGTGAATTTTATGATGTCGTTTTGTATTCTCTGTAGCTCGAGGCCAGAGAAAAAAAAATGGACCCGAGATGAATAAAGGATAAAAAAAAAAAAATTCATTATGTATTTGGTGGTACGAGAGTGAAAAAAACTTGAGAAAAATTGATTAAAAATTGCGACACAAGTCATATTTTTAGTACAATATTCGAAGAAATCAACCCTGATATATGGTGATATGTAGGACACTCGGAAACAACTTGAATGGACACAATTGAACGAAAACTCACGAATTTCCAAAGAATTTTCCTCACTTCGTCGGGGGGTTTTTTTAATTTTTTTATTCACGGATATTCGCTTCACGTCACGTTTTCCACCCTTATTTCGCTATAATCTCAATGAAAAAAATCCTCACTGCCATTAAAACCGCACGAATCATTGATAAAAAAAATTATATTTGCCATGGTTTTTCTTACGATCGAACACACGATGTAGAAAATATTAATTCATATCGCATATTTCATCGCCCTCTCTGGAAATTCCTGGCTCTTTACATTTCCACATATTTTAGTTCTTGGGGTAATTTTTTTTTTTTTTTTTTTCACTTTTTGCTCTGGTATATCTAGCGCTCATTTTAAATTTTCCTCGGCGTTTCGCAGGGCCATGATATCGCTCTTCGTCGAGTATATTATTGTCGAGTAATAAGTGTTTGAAAAGACGGTGGAGGAAGATGAAGGAGAGTTGCCGAGAGATACGTCAAGTGCGAGAGACTCGTGCCCCCATTCGTGAATTTTTCCATTCTCACTTTTCGCCATATCGTAAGCGTCACACAGTAACGCCCCCGCTAGTTCTTCGTATACATCGCGAGTAGAAAGAGCTAAAGCCAAAACTACTGGCGCAGCTTCGCACACTCCAAGAATTCACTTTTTGTTTTATTTCTTTTTTCCCTTTAACAATAGAAGCAAATGATCCGGACATTGTTCGGGCTGTGCTTTGTTTGCGAAAATATGATCCTCATCTCTGTCCTCCTCCCGAGCGTTCTCTCTCATTCACCATGGCTCCTTTTTTTCCCCCTCCTCTCTTACCCAACTTCTCTATATACAAATCCGGAATTCCGTTTCTGCTTTTCGTCCAACGTTATCGCTCTCATCCGGCAACAGATTTTCCTCGTCAGAGACTCCACCTCGATGCACTCTCGTTGCATCTAAATGGACCAGTCGACCAGAAATTCCAGTATGTTGGTTGAAATTTTCCAATCGTAATTTTGCCACACGAAACAAATTTACGGAAACAAATTATCGAATTCGCTCACAGCATGAATGTAAATCATATATTATAATTATACTTTTCTAATAATTATATATACTTTTTGAAATATGTGAATATAAGAATACGATATGCGCTTTGTACAAGCATGCTTGACCCATTTCGATCTCTTTATCTTCTACTCTGTCTCCTCTTCGTTCGATTTGTCGATTTTTTTCTACAAAGTTCTCTCAGAGTCCCATCTTCACACATCTTCATCTTTACAACTCAACTCTCTTTTCCATTCTTCTTTTTTCCACCTTTTTACGTGTTTTCATGAGGGTGTGGGTAGACAATAACCCTCTTGACGGAAAAGTGGGTCAGGGATAGACGAGGTAATACAGTGTGGAGAGAAAACTGTAGGCACAAAATCTTTGACTAGATCTGCTTGTGGGATAGCATCGGCAAAAGTCTTTGCCACCTGTGGTCTGCCTTGCTATCGCTGTTTTGTTGTCATATATATATATCGATATTTGATATATTGAAAACTTTCGAACTCAAGTTTTATTTATCTAAAAATGATGAAGCAGTCAAACGAGTCCCATCATCGTTTTCATACAACCCACACGTGTGATAATACACAGGTGAAAACCATTAGTGTTCTATAAGTAGTCGTATAAACTGCATTTATTCGCGTTAGAATAGTCTCATTAGTTGACAAAATTGGTCCGCGTTATTACTGCCATACGAAGAAGCAGTAAAACCACTAATTGCCCCTGAGAAACTCTGGGACGAGCTGGAAAACGCTACGTACCATTACATGATATATATATATATATATATATATATATATATAGGTAGGTGTAAACGTGCTGTATACCACGTACGAAATATAACTACGCATGTACGTGGTAGTTGGATTAAAGTTCCAGATACAGTCGAATTGGATTAAAGTTCCAGATACAGTCGGAACCAGCTTAAATCATCCCCCCAGACCGTTCACTCCGCATTGCTTCGAGCCAATTCTACCAATTCTAGAATCAAGATTGCTTATTACTTAGGCTTATTTTTGGGCCTATCACACAAGATTAAAAAAAATAAATATTGTCACATAATTTAAAAAAGTTTGGTACAGGAAAAAAGCTTCGACGTTTTTTCGTTCATCAAAGAACTCTCCATTGTTCAACAGTATTTGAGAAACGGCGTTCCATATATATATATATATATGATAAACAAAAACTTCCTTTTTCGACTTTCTTTTGGCTTTAAATTTGTGGCATGTCCCATTGTGAAGCACTGAGAGGAGTTACGTTGTACACAAAGATGGAGGTGGTGGAGTTATGTCCTCAGGAAAAAGTTTAACTCGCTAACTCCTGCTGTATAGACATACAGGGGTGGAGGGTGCTTCTACGCGACAGTCCCTCAAGTAGAGGTTTTATAGCGACGTAGTAAAGCCCGACAACTATATAACGAGCAAGAACAAAATGGCGTGAGGTTTAATACTCTCCTCTATGCTCTCGGTGGCTTGTGACCACCCCGCATTCTCTCATTTTGCCACTCGCTCAATCATTCGTCCTCCCCTCCCTCTTTGCAACTTGGTAATTTGAGTTATCGCAAAAAGTGTGTACGCTGGTCCCGGATGAGTGCTTGAGAGCATCACATGACAAAATTTTGTCTCTGCTGAAACTGCGCGAGATCTTTTACTACTCTCTCTCCCTCTCTCTCTCTCTTTCTCTCTATGTCGTGTGTGAAGCTCGATGGGCAATATTTTTACACTCTGGTAACAGAAGCAGTGCAATATAACTCATGCACTTTCCACTAAACATATATTTATATTATACGGCAAGATGTGCACCGTGAAGAAACTACACACACAGTGCTTCCTCTTGCTACTATTCTATCAATCATAAATTTTCTTATACCTCGAAAGATGACTTTTTCAAGAAAGAGAAAAAAGAAAAAAATTCTTTATGCATACGTAATTCAAAACTTGTCTCATGTTTCCTTTTCTCTCTTTATGTGCAGGTGAGTGCATCTATCATGTCGAAGAAATGGTGACCAACGTCATTGGGTCTTATCCCCGAGCAAGGATCAACTATAATACAGGTATATCGTTCGCGTAGTTTACAATTTCAAAGAGACGATCAACTGATTGATCTTTATCATTCTGACACCATTTGGGGTTTTTTTTTTTTATAAATATTTTTGTGTACCTGGAAAATTTGAGAGATGTATAAATCTTTCGAAATACTATTTTCACGTACAATCAATATTCAAATTTATTCAATTACTGCCCTGCAAGAATAATAATTTGGTCTTTGAAAAAATTAAAGAAAAATATAGAAAAGTTAGTCAAGACCTTTTCTCCTTATGCACTGAGCTATAAAAAAATTATTATTTATAAATTATTGCTTTCAAAAAGTTTTTGGAAAGAAAATCAAAATTTCTTCTATTTTTATGGAATTAATAATTTATTAATTGATAATTGCTTGTCTTAATTATGTATCAGTCATTAGTTGGCCACCACCCGATCGAAAAAAAGTTTAAAGAGAAGGTCGTTAAGTAGATTGGCTTATATGGCGAGAGCGCGAACCATTTTTCTCAACTGCATAACGATTTCTTCTGCATTTCACCGCATAGTCACTGCAACGCGTTGCCTTTAACTCAGATGTGAGATAGTGCACGGTAAACCATTTCTTTGCATCGTTCTCTGTTTCTTCCCTCTGGCTCAATAATGTTGGGATTCCCCCGAAAAATCTTCTGCGCAATCGCAGACATCGCGTACACACATATATATATATAAACCCAAACGTCTATGCGTTCATTTTAACGATATAAATTTACGATGCTGGCAAAGATATTGAACTTGATGAGCGAAGAACGAAATAAAGCTCGTTTCGTTTTTCGTCTCGAACGATTCAATTGAAATACTTTTAATCAATGTGGGTTATTAAAAAAAAAATATTTTCTCGACCCTTCACCTCGAGATTGTTGTTGTGCATCGCTTTAAAACGAGATGCAACCCTCTCGCTCGAATTCCCAAGATCTGTGTCGTAAACCGAATGGCAGAATGCATATTACATAGCTCGTGGAATTAAAGTCGTTCCGGTGAGACCCGCGGGAACGACGACGACGACGACGACGACGACGACAACGGCGACTCGGTTAGAATTTCCTGACTTCCAAGCAGGCTGCTTGGAACGGTGAAACTGTCGAATAAAGTTAACCGTCTTCACGAATTTTTACCCCTCAGTTTAACCTTACGGCCTATCCTTCATGAACTCTTTAGACTTTTATCTCGCATTAGGAATATTTCAGGATCGAATCGAATCTAGCGTTCGATTATCGTAGGTTAACCAAGGAAACTAGAGATCAAGGCTTAAATAATTTTAAAGAATATTATAAAGCCAATTGTTGACCTTTGTTATAATTTTATTCATACTTTGTGTATAGAAATCTTTACCTTTATTTATAAAAAAAAATGTATTCATTAATTTAAAAGCGTAATTACTCCGAATTACTAATGTGAATCGTCCGTGATATGTTGTCATTTTTTTTTCCACAATTTGACTATAAAATGGGCTAGCCTGGGGAAACTAGAGATTGAAGCTGAACAGATGTTATGTATAGGAAGCCAATCCCTCTCGTTTATTAAAAAAAAAAATGTATTAAATAATATAAAAGCGTAACGCCGAATTAATGTTCTCATTTTTTCGCAATATGTTGTCATTTTTTTTTCACAATTTCATTATATAAAATCATTTAAAAAGATTTTTTTATTCGCATACCGGAATATTTTAGGATCGAATCGATATGTGTCATTACCATGGGTTAGCTTGGGGAAACTAGAAATTGCTGACGTTTATTTACAATAAAAAAAATTATTAAATAATATAAAAGCGTAATTACGCCGAATTAATATTCTCATTTTTTCGCGATATGTTGTCATTTTTTTTTCACAATTTGGCTATATAAAATCATTTAAAAAGGTTTTTTTATTCGTATATCGGAATATTTCAGGATCAAATCGATATGTGTCATTACCATGGGTTAGCTTAGGGAAACTTGAAATTGCTGACGTTTATTTACAATAAAAAAAATTATTAAATAATATAAAAGCGTAATTACGCCGAATTAATGATCTCATTTTTTCGCAATATGTTGTCATCTTTTTTTTTCACAAATTGACTATATAAAATCATTTAAAAAGTTTTTTTTTTTTATTCGAACGGATGTCCATCTCTTCTGTTAACCCAACGAGAATTTCTCTTCCACCATGTGTGCAAAGACTAATGAGACAATTACTTACAATTAGTCTAGTCGAGACTGAAAGCCCGCTACTTTACCCGTTCATCCACGACCATCAACCATTCAGGGTTCTCCGCCTTTCGCTTTTGCACGATCTTCCCTCACTCTTGCCCTTTCTAGTGTACACTCAGCTCGGCTGATACACCGCTACAGAGTAGCAAGTTTGAGGATGGCCTCGAGTCTGACTGTTCAGCGATGATACGAGCTGGCTGGATGAAGATGTAAAAAAAAAAAAAACCAAACCTCCAAGAGGCAAGAGAAAAGATGGAATGAGAGAAAGAGCTAGGCTAGCGAGAAGTGCCTCAAGGGCCAAGGTGGAGTAGATTTTAGGGTCAGGGTTCGAAAGTCCAGCAAAACCCAGACAAGCATTTTTCACCTATTTTGTCTATGGATGTTTCACCATTTTTTTTCTCTCTTTGTTTATAATTTTTTTATTCTTCTATAGTCATTATTTTCGAAAAGGTTCATCTGGCGGGTTAAATTTCTGAGGATTTTTTTTAATCGATCGGTAGAAGAATCTTAAATTGATCATTAGGAATTTCGAAAATTTGTCATGAGCTTAAAAATTCCCAATGCATAATAACCTCCAGCTTCAAACGAGGGCAAACAAATACCATTTCACCACGTGAAACGTTCTATTATGCTCTTGGCGGAAATTCCATTCGTCGATTCAACGGGAGACGATATATTGCGGATAGAATTAATCTTGCAGGTTCCCGTTTGTCGTTGACCATGCCTATATATGCGAGTGGTCCACGAGCATTAGCTTCCGTTCGTTATCGTCTCGTTCCCACGCGCACACTTCAATCTCTCCCTCCTTCTGCCTCTCTCTCTCTCTCTCTCTGCCTCTCTCTCTCTCTCTCTCTCTCTCTCTCTCTCTCTCTCTGCCTCTCTCTCTCTCTCTCTCTCTCTCTCTCTCTCTCTCTCTCTCTCTCTCTCTCTCTCTCTCTCTCTCTCTCTCTCTCTCTCTCTCTCTCTCTCTCTCCCTCCCTCCCTCCCTCCCTCCCTCCCTCGCTCGCTCTCTCACCCTCTCACCGTTACACAGGGACGAATACTGGAGATCTCGCGACGTACACAGTGCGGTCCGCAATAATTCGCGTGCTGCTCAGCTGTCATGTCGAGAACGCAATGGTGGGCCAGGAGGGCTGGTCATTTGCCGTTGGTGGAGCGTCTCATGACAATGCGCAGTCATAAAGCATCGCGAGTTCGCTCGCGACTACAAACCCCTATATATATATATATATACGTCTACATACACACAGAAATAGAACGATATATTCGAGGGGGAATAGAGGGTGTCCAAAGTGCTGAAGGGCCTCTCTCTCTCTCTCTCTCTCTCTGTGTGTGGTCTGTAATCCAAGATTATATGTGCATTTATACGAGTATATGTACAAACGCACACAATGATCTCGACGATTGTATTTGTCCAGACATTAAACTATTCCATATTACACCGGGATTTATCCCAGCCGTTTGAACGTATATATAGTCCAATTAGGAGGTGCTATATATATATATATATATACATATATATATATATATATATATATATATATATATATATACATATATCTCATCTAGATACGATCCATATGGTCGAGTTCACTGTATTGATGCGAACGCCATTTATGGACAGGGCGATATGATATCTCCTCTCTCTTCTGCATTGGTCAATGGTCGCAAATCCGTGCGGACCTTCCTCATATTTGCTCGAAGTACAGAAAAGTTACAAAGAAAGCTTTCCGGGAAATGGGTGAATATGGTCCTATATGTGGATGGTGTAATCCGTATCAGTGAGAAAATTTTGCATATAAGCCCGACGTCCACGCGTAGTAACGAAACGGGTTGCATCTCGCGGATTATAGACGCGAAGTGAGTGTAAATGGCACCGTTGGCATTGCGCGTAAATCATGAGGGCATTCCAAGCGTTAGGGGTCAGGGCACTCCGAGAGCTCGATGTACGCTTGGACGATATGGTGGATGCTCGTATAATCCCACCAGAGGGATCAAAGTGAGATAGGGATATGTGACAAAAGCAAGTGACAAAGAGAGCCAAATGGATAAAGGAATAGGTGTGGAATATGCGATAGGTGATGTGTATATATATATATATATATATATATATATATATGTGTGGATTTGCGCTCAACGAAATGAGGAAAAAGAATCGTTGATCTATTCCGTCCAATGCAAATTGTGGATGAAGATATGCGATATATGTATTGCTATTGTTTTTTTTTTGTTCACCATTTGTCAAGATATACGTGGATGAAAATACAATCCGGATTTGCATTTGCTAGGCACATCCTGTAAATTTTTTGAAAGCTCATAAATAAACGAATAGCCATAAGTTGTTGGAGAATTTGATTTTGCTAAAAATGGAAAAATTAATGGCAATTGAAGCTTCTGTGAGGGATTTTATATCGTTTTTTTCTTCTTCTTTTTATACGATCTACTGAGAATTGTTGATTTATTCGGTAAAGGTTGCATTAATATCATTTTCTGCGAGAAAAACTTGACGTAATATCGAATTATTTAATTTTACCTAAATTATAGGTCGAATTGTGGCACTGATGAGGTTGGTTCAGAGCAGCAAGTGTGAATCGTTGTATAAAATTTGTCTCCAGTATGCTGAAACAGCTGGAACTTTATCGTAACTTGAGTTTTCTTCACTTTGTGGCTGAATTATATAGTTCGGTGAAATCCAGAGAATAGAGAAACGTCAGAAATAATGTCTCGTACGTAAAAGACACGTTTTTTGGCCTGCGTTCTCTCTCTCTCTCTCTCTCTCTCTCTCTCTTCGTTTCTAGCGGTATTTGGGTTTCTCACTCGCGAATTTTTCTCACGGCATTTGACGACGTCTCACTTGTCGACTTTTCACTCTGTCACGTTAAAACTTACGAGTCGACGTGCGCGTTTTTTGATTTATTTATCAAGACGCAAAGAGTGAAGAGGGCAAGTGAACTTTTTTCAACGTGGCGAGACGTCTAGTAGCTTTACTCAACGAAGCTTCACGGAAAATCGATTTGGCACCCGAGCCACTAAATATCGTTATATATGGGGTGCGGGGATTTTTTTTTTTCAACCACTTTAGCGTATATATGTAGCTCAGAGTACTTGAATTTTAATACGTCGGCGGTGAAGCGAACACATAAAATTTGTTGAACTGGTTGGGTAATTTAACTGGAGAATTTTCGCGCAAAGAGTAATGAGGATAAATCTGTTAAATGCATTTACGCCCCTTTAGCAAGAAAACCATCTGGGCCAAGCGCTGTAGTGGCGCCGCGCCAGAGCAACGAAAAATCTTATTTATATTTTCGTAAAATGTTACCTTGTGTTCTACTGATATATGGATTGGGTGCCGGGCATTTCTTGCGTCAAGTAGAAAAATATACTGGCTGGGATAAAGTTGTTTGCAGATATTTCTCATTATAATGATCTCTCATTCACCCTCGAAATTCTCGTCACTGCACGAGCCTGCATAAATCGTGATTCAGAATGCGTAAATATTCGAATGGGAACATCAAAATAGCATATTTTGTGACGAGCATCACAGAATTATACGAGGTCAGAATTTTGTCTCGCAATAAGCTTTTTCATTTTTCACAAAATTCTATACAAATTGTGGAACTTTTAATCACTATGAGTGGACCCCCAAAGACGGCCATGCATTTTTGTTCAGACGAGATTTTTTTTTAATTCCTTACGATGCGCTACGTTGCCTTGCTGCGCTCTTCATCTCCTTTTTTCATCTCTCACAGACTCTCAACTCTGTCTTATTATCTCGTATTCTTATGAAATAGAAAATACACATGTTTTAGAACTCTTAAGATGTTATGGCAATTGCACTTTCCCTCGAGTCATTTTCTCGTTTCGCCATTAATTCCACGTAAAATTATATATTTTTTGGTTATCCTATTCCACCATTCTGAAAGTCACTTGGAATTGTGTACGTTCTTATCTTTTCTTTCTCAAAGTCTCTTAAAAAAATTATGCAAAGGATGTGACGTCAATCGAAATATTTATATATACATCGTGGAAAAAATAAAATTGTTTCTGAAGCATATAGGCAATTTAGTGTTTAATCAACTATATATTTTTTCACTGGATCGATTCGAAACGAATAGCAGATATGGATGTTAGTTTTGTTACGCTGTAAATAGCAACTGTTTTGCTCGCTAGAATCTTCCATACACAAGATAACACGTAACATGCCACGATCGTATAATTGTTTGGACAATTGGGGATCACACATGGAAATATTATAAAAGTTCCTCTATATACTTGCTAATTTCGAAGTATATATAGCTCAAACACTTTTATGCTCACAGCGCCATGTCAGATCATGAGACGACGGAATTTGTTACACATAGTCGAAAAGTTAGGCCGATCTTTTATTATAGATCGATAACCTTCATTGGTACGTATATTAATCGATCGATGCTGACGATTTTAGGGTCAAAGGGCGAAATTGATTGCACGGATCAGTAATCAGATATAATATGGGTGACCCTTTTTTTCGAAACGTCCGTATGTTTCATCGATACGAGACTGTAGTCAAAGTTCGTCTTTATTTATTCTGAGATAAATTTATGATTGATTAATGAAAAAAAAAAAAAAAAAAAACAGAACATTTTAGTGATATAAAATTGGTCGTGGATGTTTCCATTTTAGTGATGTCTCATTCTCTCTCTGGCTCTCGATAAAAAATAATGAATGAATTGTGATTAGGAATGTACTCGAATTAGAAGAGCGTCGAAATAAGATATTGCAAAGAACATCACAGCGGATGATACGAGATATTAAAAATTTTATCTCGGAAAAGTTTTTCCCTTTTCTTTGAATCCCATACGAATCTCAAAGCTCGCCAATCATGATGAGAGGAAGAGATGAGAAATCCGACCGATGAAATGGACCAACTGAGGCAGCGATGCTCTTCTCGTCCAGACGGAAGATCCTTTGAGCCTCCACCAATACACTCCGTTAACCTCTTGCTCTCTATCTAGTAATGTTTACTCCTAATACATCAGCTCAATCCTGTCTACTTTATCTCGTAATTTTCGAGACGTGAGAAATCCATACATTTGCCAACCTCCAATTTTTTAGCGTATTTTTCCTCGATCCTTTTCCACTCATCGTTTGATTAAGTTCCCATCTATTTGAAAATCTTTTGATAATCCAATTTCACTAATTTCTATCTGGAAACGTGTACGTTATGATTTTTTTTTCCCAATTTTTATCACCACTTTCGCTAAAATTTATTTAATTTCCTTAGAGCTCGCCGTTCCAAGAATTTACGTATTTATGCTTTAACCAAATGATTAATTATACATAAAGTTTCACTGTTATCTGCAACTCATCGTGAATATAAATAGCGATAGATATCGCGACAGACATATTAAAAGGGAAATATATAGACGTCGCGCTGGCGCCGCCTTGTGTTTGTTTAATTATTTTTATCATTTCTCTAGTTTACGAACATCAGTCGATATTAATATTTGTTATAACGCTTGAATTAATCTGCTCTCATTTCTTACAATTCTCGATCAAGACGTCGTCGTAGTCATTGTTATTTGGGCGATTGGGGACAGCACTAGAGACATTTTAAATCGTTACTTTTTTTTTTTAATTCCCCCAAAAAGTATTAGATGTGAAAAATATTTTCGAGCAAAATTTAGTATCGATTGGTGGCATAAACGTAGGTATTATAACTTCTCGTATCTTATCGTTAATTAATGAAAAACAAACATAAAACCATCTCATCGCGAACTCCAATGACTTTGGTCTGAAATATTAATGGAAATTTTCCTGGGTATATTGCATATTCGCTTCACACGATCTACGATCTCGCAGATGCGAGGATCGAAATACCCTGCGAAAGATTCATTGATAGTGGCGGATTTCGATGGCGTATTCATTAACAACGCTGTTGAACAAATGGACCACGTGGCCTCAGTGGTTGGCTGCATTCGAAGGTCAGTGAACTTTCGGGAGTACTTTTGTGACTCCAGAGAGAAACATAAGTTAGTTCAGTAGGACGTTAGGAGTATCTCATAGAGTCATGTTTATTATACAAATGGCGGATCGCGTCAGATTTATACGAGTTGACGATGATTTTCTGACTAGTGACTATGCTCGGTTTGGCCCTTGGACTTGCCGGAGGATGGACATCTCCCTTCCTCGCCAAACTAACAAGTCCAGACTCCGAGTTACCAGTAACGAATGAGGAAGCATCATGGATAGCTTCCCTCACCCCTATGGGAAGGGTGATAGGAGCGATTATAGGTTCTGTCGAGGTTGCTTATCTTGGCAGCAAATTTTCCGTTCTATGCACGGGAATACCGATCGCTGTCAGTTGGATCTTTCTGATAATTGCTGATTCGGTCAATTGGATTTACGCAGCGAGATTATTCCAAGGAATCTGCATGGGTATGCTCTTCAGTACTTTTCCGTTGTACGCGGGTGAAGTATCAAGTCCAAAGATACGGGGTGCTGTGATTGCTCTGATAATAAATTCAACAGCTATTGGATTCATAGTCGGAAATTTGATGGGATCTCTGACGTCCATGTGGCAATTTTCCGTCATCAGTCTCGTGCCTACGCTCCTCTTTCTCGTTTCTTTTGCTCTTCTACCAGCATCGCCCCATTATCTGGTATCACGGGATCGTCTTGACGAAGCGGCCAAGGCACTTGTCTGGTATCAGCGTGACGTCGATGTCAAAACTGAAATGAATTCTCTCAGGCAATTTGCCAATCCGAAAAATGCGTCAAGCTTCCTCGACGCGTTGCGCGAATTCAACTTATCCCGAAATCGCAAAGCCCTCGTGATGGTTATCGTAGTTTTTATTCTCCTTCAAGTTGGTGGCACGTACTCGTTGGGCTACTACATGGAGATAATACTGAGACGCGCTGGTGTTAAGACCCTCGTTGAGCCAAGTATGGCTGTCGTTGGAATTGGTATATTTGGTATCTCGGGTGGTCTTTTAGCGATGTATGCCAATGACAAGTGCGGACGTAAAGTTGTTTTAGCTGGTTCATGTGCTGGTCTTACCATCAGTTTAGGATTATTGGGTCTTCGGTATGTTATGTTGGAGCAAGGCTACGGAAACTCAGGACTCGAGTGGTTACCCATCCTTTCAATGGCTGCCACCGAATTTTTTATCAATCTGGGCATTGGTCCTGTGCCGAGCACAATTTTGAGCGAATTTTTTTCACCCCGTACCAAAAGCATAGCTGCATGTATGGCAAATTTGTCCTCGGGTCTCTTTTCCTTTCTGAGCACCAAAACTTATCAGCCAATGATCGATGCTATGCCCGATCAATATGTCATTTGGTTTTATGCCATTGTTATGGCGAGTCTTGGAATTTATACCGTGGTCACACTACCCGAGACCAAAGGCAAGTCGTTGCAAGAGATTCAAGATATGTTGGCGAATAAATGATATTTTTTATCAGCTGAACAAAATGGCTGTGCATGAATTCTTATCGTGAGATCGAGGCTGATATTATTTGCCATATTCCTCGTTTCGCTTATGCAAATCTGTGTATTATTTCTCGATAAAATTTTCCGTTTTATTTTTTTTTTCACAATGGAGACTTTCTGCGAAGACTCTTTGCACATAATAGCTCGTGTAAATACGACAAACTGTGGATATCAAACTCTGCTGTTCTCATGTGCATCCTGTCAGACATATAGATCGATTATTTCAGACTTTCATGTGTTCTCGGTGCCACAGTGTATCTTCGGTCAATAATGTAATGTGCCTCTCGTCGTGGGAATAAATAGAACGTGTATTGTTTAAGCACGTATGAAACTTTGAGATGGTGAATTATTATCTGAATCGATACAATTTAATTAATGCTTATTCTCATTCTGACCTAAAATCTGAAACACGACATAAAAATGTCTGACCACTGGGTCTGCCTGTGTGGTAATATTCTACCAGAAGGTCACAATGTTTATTCGCGAAATATATAATATTTATAAATAACGAAACGCTAAAATACAACGAAATATATGTCAAAATGTTTATTCGTAAAATATATAATAATTATAAATAAGTAAACGCAAAAATACAACCAAATATGTATATGGGTAAAAATTACAGTATGAATTATTCCATTTCTAAATCATTTGTGAATAATGGCGGCCATTAATCTTTCCCCCTCCTACGCACAGTCTCTTCGTCGATCCGGGACTTTTTCTCTCCTTCTCTGTATTTTCCGATATCACTCGTGAATTCTCATTAACCGTCGAGATATTCTGTGAGTTTGCTAATTAAGATTACAAATATTCACGATAAGCTCAATCGAGGCAGCTTATGGTCTTATAACGTGAACACAGAATTGATTGCTCTGCGGTTGAGTAACCAAACGATACGGGTGACGATATTTATGAATGATTTCCAAATCATTCAAACATGACATTTTTCTCATAGCATCATTGCAAAAGGATCGAAACAAATACAGCCAAAATTCATCTTCGTATCTACTTTAAAATAAATTTTTCTCGTATAAAATAAAAATTGCAACGATTTTTTAAATCCTGAATCACCTGAATAAAAAATGCAATAAATATAATAATCGTAATTTTGACTATTGATATTGTTAATAATTTACAGTTATGTTGCAATTACCACATTAATTTTGCACCTGCTTTGAGTTGGGCAAAAATTGCTTACATCTCTTGCCGATCTACGATATTTATTTTCCATAAGAAAAAAAAATCTAACTTGTGATCTCCGTTTATTTAATTATAGTTTTATTGGATAGAAATATAAAAATTCTTGGCTAAAGGCCCCATACACTTGATTGGATGAGAGTGTTACTCGAGTATATAAAGACTCTATCTGGAAACTTGATGGTTTTTGCAGTTTTATTGCTAATTTACAGTCCGTAGGTTCATCGAGGTGAAGATTGCGCTCCTGCGTGCGTTCAGGATTGTACTGTAGGAATAGGGTAAGGGTTGAGACGGTCAAGTAATACCGCTGGGATGTGAACAGGGTCATAAATCCGCGAGAAATGTAGCGGTCGTAACATATTGTAGATAACACGAGGTCAAATCTCTCTCTCTCTCTCTCTCTCTCTCTCTCTCTCTCTCTCTCTCTCTCTCTCTCTCTCTCTCTCTCTCCCTCTCTCTCCCTCTCTCTCTCTCTCTCTCCCACTCCCTCTCTGTCTCTCTAACCTCTCTACCCTCTCTCTTGCTTCTCCAACGTATCTAAACTCTGTGCTCTACTCCCAAAAGACCCTTGGGGGGTCTCGCAGGCAAGGTGAGTAAGCATGGTACGAATGGCTTTTGTGACAGAACACTCAGGTCCATTATTATTATATGTAGAGAGACGATAGGCAACCACTCGGAGCGTTCGTGGTCAACCCCTCGTCAAGTATTCTGTTACCAATTAGCGCGTTTGCCAGGTGTGTGACTTATTCGACTTATCTCTGGCATATTTGCAGTGCCTCTGCTATTCCTACAAAAGCTCTTTTCCCCTTTGGGCTAGATCTGTTCCTAAATTATTTACAATTCATAGATCAAGTTTCGCAATATTTCACGGTTCCCTCGTATCACTGCGAAGAAAGATAATTTTTCACGATTAAATTTTTAGTGGGCACAGTTTGGCCATTGAGTTGAGAGATATCGCATTACCCATAATAAAAAGGCATCAATTTGGCCTGACTATTGTTCATAAACATTGTTAAAGCCAGCAGATTAATCGAGCTACATAGCTATAGACATGAAGCTTTTGTTTACCTCGACTTTTTTACTTTTGTGATGATTTGTCAGAGTTGGCACGAAAACACATTAAAATGTATAATTTTTTGTCAGATCAGTGTATTCGCATATATGTGATTGATATTATCTTAGTAAATGCGTTTTGACAGGAGTTATGTTTCGTTATAAATTTGATATACAGTGTGGCTCTGTTTTTC
The DNA here is from genome assembly GCA_963669185.1 of Dyspetes luteomarginatus. Classification (NCBI taxonomy): domain Eukaryota; kingdom Metazoa; phylum Arthropoda; class Insecta; order Hymenoptera; family Ichneumonidae; genus Dyspetes; species Dyspetes luteomarginatus. The sequence goes on along the minus strand of OY769911.1, from coordinate 14,298,430 downwards.
TTATATTTCGTATTTCCTACCTCTGTATGGGCAATGAAAATACATAAATCGAGAAGAGAGAGAGATTTTATTTCGCCGGACCAATAGAGTATGGATCCCCAGTTAACCCCTTCGGAATTGCCCATGTATATTTGTCGTATATATATATATATATATATATATATATATATATCTTTCCAATGCCTTTATCAAGTTATACAGCTTGAGGTGCAACGTCCCCAAGAGTTATGTCTTACATCGTGAGATGTACTCGTATATGGGGAGTTCTAGCCCAAATCGACTGGTCTATCGACCTCACCATCTCGGATTTTGTCCCCAATTTTTCATATGGTGCAGGCAGCTATGAAGGAGTTTGAGAGAATAATATAATAGAGAACATGGTTCATATATATTATTATTATATATTATTATATATCATTTATATATTATTTATAATATATTAAGTTTCGCTTGTTCGTATATTTAATTTCGTTCTAATCACTAGATGGTGTCGAAAAGTTGCCATGTCTCGTGATAAACTTTCATATATGTATAAAAGTTATTTTGAAGTTTGTATATGTATATATATGGGTTTGCACAGCAGCTGACTCAGCAATTCGGTTGCGAGCTGAAGCAGTAGTCGAATTTCAGACTACGGTGTGTCGACCCGTCGTCACTGTTGCACATATCCGAAGTATACAGGCGATAATATGTCTTACTGACTGAGAATGCTGACATTTCGTACTCTCAAAACTTGAACTTCTTAACTCTCAATCTGACACATTGTTCAGTGAAGTTTATGTACTCAGGAAATATATCATAAAATTTTCCACTCCAGAATAGTTCTATATATACATTGCAGTTTGCATTAAATTGTATTTTTATTATTCCTAAAATGTTTTCATCGCACCCCACATTTTCTTTACTGTCTGACGTAAGAAACGGTACAAAAGTAATAAAAAGGGGGGTCTCATTATTTCTATTAGTTCCACTTTATGGGCTGTATACTGTGTGTAATGCATTATTTCGCTGACATACTTCGCGACGTAATAACACAACCGAATTGCATTCATTAGTCTTGCGCGGCTCATGCAGAGTCGTTCAGCTCACCTGTATCTGACAGATTCACATCGCCTTTAACCCTTCGGTATGCTCACAGCACGATATCCCAGCGTGTGCTCGGTAGACTTGTGCAATATATATACATATACATATATATATACTGCACAAGTTGTGAAAATATATATATGCATCCGCGAGTTGACACAGCAGTGGGAATGTCACCAGAGGTAAATATACCACATTCCGTGCTCTGGGTCTTCCCACTCGAACGACATTTATTTCGTGGCTTGAAACTAAATTTTCCACCGTCGCGGATAAAGTAAATATCGTATATCTATACGTCTATTATTTTTTTTATCATATACGGTATTTTCATAAAAACTTTTTTTCATTATATACGATCTTATTTTTCTACACAGAGATAACGAGCGAATACGCTTATTGTCAAAGTTTAGATATACGAGAATACGTGTGTAAGAAGTATAACGGCACTCTGAGAGATGTTGACACAGCGTAGGTTTATGACGCGTAACATTGAATTTCTCGCTCGAATGCAACACGTGTACGCGATGCACTTGACGGTATTAACGTTGGCGCTTGCATTGTGCACTCACTTTCAGTCTGTGGCCTGTCGTCCACACAACACGAGTGACGCTTTTATACGCCCTCGATCCATGCGCCTCGTACATACGAAACCCCCGCCGTCGTATCTTCAAAGAATACTTTGTCACTCAGACAATGAACAATTTTATGCCAATACGTACGAGGAACGAAAGAAAATGCTGGAAAATATTATATAGAGACACATTTTTCTTTTTTTTTTAAATGTACGTTGAGAGCGTCGGTGTCAAGGTACATGATTTCATAGGTAGTTGAACTTGCAAGTTTATTAGAAATTCATTTTTGACAATTTCAATACTTTGAGCAAAAAATAAATTTTTCATTTCATTATATTGATAATTATAGATCAAAGTTTTTTTTTTTCAATACTCTAATGTTTTATTTATTTCATTGTCAGTTTTATTTTAGAGGTGCAAAGTGCGACTATATTTCCAAGGTGACATTATTCAGTCAATTATTGGCAAGATAAATAATTCGTAAATCGTAATCTTTATGCAAGAGACGTGACCGTGTATCATTAATTTTATATTTTCTTTCGCAAATTTTTTTTTTCATAAGCTAAAATGAACTGAAAATTTACTTCGAGCAACATTTCTGACCTCAAACATGTTTTTTCTTTTCTTTAAACATTTCTCGCAAAAATACTCGTGAGGATTTGTCAATTTTCATTTTCATTAACTACAATATTTTTGTGACGGTGAATCGTTGAAATATTTGCAGCCGAAAGCATAAATTTTGTCTTCGATGCGGAAATCGTTGGCCAAGGAATATTTTTTCGCTTGCCAAGAAGAATCTCGTATAGTACAAGATAGTACAAGATAGCATTAGCGCGATTTGAGGCTGCTGGAAAATATTCCCTTAACGTAAACAGCATTCGGGGCTGCATATATAGAGGCCATAGAGAAAAAGAGAGAGGAGAGGAGAGCCGCGAGAGCAGGGCTATCCTAGTGTTAACACAGAGTACTCGTGAGTATTCTCGACAGGCAAAGCTCTCGAGGCCGAAGTGGCGAGTTGCCGAGTCTCACTCGAGTCTCAGACTCATCTCTCCGTCAAGCGAGAGCACACAGCCCTGGCTTTGCAGTTCAAAACTCACGGAGTTGAGGTGGACCTTCTCGACTCTTTCTGACGTTACCACATCACATGCTCGTTACGTCGTTTCGTTCTCTTTGGTTCAGCGATTTGAATTTCAATTAGCTTTTCATCATTACACTTCATCGCGTACTGTTTCTGTTATAAAAAACAAAAAAGTAAAAATTCTCAAAAGATTACTACGATTCCACTTTCAAACGCCGGTGAAAAAAAAAAAAAACGTTTTTGTCGGATTCGTAATCAGCAGGGAAAAGTACAACGACGTAAGGCCCCAAAAGGAATTCGGAACATAAAAAAAAAAATAGTTCGCATTTTAATTTAAAAAAAAACAATTTAAATCAATAAAAAGGCTGTGGCTTTCTGCGTGCAACTTTACGCTGTGCTCGTTTTTTTCGTAATCATTGGACACAATCCTCATATCTACGAAAATATGACATTTTCTCATTTTGCGTCCACGATTGATCGAATTACCCCGAGTTTTTATCGAGGCCTAAAAAAATGTTCCCTGGAAAACAGATCGAAATCACAAAATTTTACGCGTATGTTTATTTTTGTAACCTGTTAGTATATGAAAAAAAAAAAAATGATTTATAAACAAGTGGAAAATTGTGCAATTCCTAATCGTGATAAACTTTATTCGATTGAAAGGAATTTTGTTTGATTATAATTTTTTTTTAAATTTGTTACTAATAAAATTCGGTTCGAACCACTTAAAATTACGTCAATCGCACGCATGGTTGATAATAATAATGCCAAACGATGTGGTGCATTTTGTCTTTGGCTGAATATGTGGATCACGAGAGAGAAAGGGCTTAGAGTATATAATCGTTAATACGCCAAGAATATTCCAGTGTGGTATGCTCACTGGGGTATAAAGTAAGCCTTGTGTACCGAAGGGCAAAAGAAAAAGGAAACTTTGATGCGGGAGAGTTTGCCTCTCGCAAAGAGATTGGCCGAGACTCGAGTTCAGAGCGAAGGCCATATTTCATCTCGGTGCATTTGTGCGAATGCGTCATAAAGTTGCTTGGACCAAAAGAATATTACTCTTCCATACTTATTCGCCTTCACATCCTCCTCTTCTTCCCTTCTTTTTTCTCCCTCACGTTTTTTATACTTTCCATCGTGCTGATGGAAAATACGTAAACCACGTAGACCTTTCCCTCAAATCAGCATCTACAAATCATAAAATTATCGTGTCTTCGGCAGTGCCACCAATAAATTATTGTCTAGACTCTGCTGATGCTTCTTCGTCAACTGACTCATTTGTCTTCTTATTTTTTATTTTTTTTTCTTTCTTGTCAATTTTTCTTTTCTCCAACTTAATTTCCACAGTGACCAGACTTCATCGGCTATATAATTACAGACCAGCAGAATTGCATCGAATAATTGAATTTTCGTGACGAAAAATCGACCGCGTGTCGCAAACGCGACGATCGAGATTAAAGTGAAGTAATCGCCGTTGACGGAACTCTGGAGAGGAAACTACCAGGGAAGCTCTTGCTATTGAGTAAAGGGTGGGGATAGCTACATATATATATAGCTTGTGGATATATAGTGTGGGTGGAATTGGCACGAGATAGCGCACTCTGGCTGCTGGGCTCAGCATCTCCCTCGCGGTTTTTCACTTTTCCTCGTTTTCCGCCGCTCATTTCCTCCGTGCAAATATTCTTCGCTCTTCTTATATACACTCTATATATATATATATAGCAAACGGTGGGCCCGCATATATTTTTGCAAGCCACCAAGCTCGTACCAAGGCCTACAGTCTGAGTAGGGTTTGCTCAACTTGGCTGGTGATGGTTGATGCTTTCTTGGTTCCTCCGTCGTTCGTCTTCGAGGTCCTGGGGGCAATCGATCGTTTGTATTCTCAACCGCTGGCACGATTAATCCTACTTCAATTGCTAGACGTAGAGTGATGATGAAAAAATTTCTTACTATAACTGTCAATAATCCATCCTTTGAAAATTTGACAAATAATTATGATACAGAAAAAGTTTGCAAAATGTACAACCAGAATAGAATATATATAAATATGTATAAATGGGGATTTTTGATCAAAATGAAAGCATCGTCAATCCCGCGGAGGACGGTAAATGGCGTAGCAACGCCTACTGGCTGGTACATTGCCCCGGAAGTTGCTCCTTGAAAATTTGGGTCATCGTCATCCCTTAACGCGTCGACGTTACTTGGCGACTAACCAAGACCTTCTTCTTCGTTGTATGATCCTTCCACCGCATGCCACTGCTATATATACACATAAATATATATATGTACTATCACGTGTGCCAGCAATCGATCATCACTATATGATGTATGGGCTAAATGATTGGAACATCGCGGGTTCCTCTCGTAGACAGAAATAAAGGAGTAAAAATTCTCGACAAGCAAAGAATGTTCCGTTGTTAATTTTTCACCGTTTACCAGAAAACATGATGATTAATTATGTTTGTTAAATTGAAAATTTAATTTGAGCATCTATTATAGCTGAGAATGGTGTCTATTTATGTTTCAAAAATGAGGGAAAAACTTTTGAGCAATAAATTTTTAAATTATGTTGATAGAATCTTCTTTATCTATTCATGCAAAATATGTCCATCCTTAATTCGCTTCTCTTGTCCATTAGCTCGGAAAGGCTCTCATTATACTCATTTTACGACCCCATTCGTGATACGATGATCGGCAAACTTTTGCATTAGAAATTATTGGTTTATCGTGAATATCGAGCGAATTACCTATAAGAGTGCAACAAATGCCCTCGCGATCTTGTTGCTTTTTGCTGCAAAATGTAATCGGATAAAGGGAATCCTCTTGTGCTTGGGGCAATCATAAGTAACTCACGGATTGTTGAGCTATAATGTTTTTCTGCTATGTCGAATGTCAATGCTATCACAGCGGTCCCTATTAGGATCGTTAATTTATAAAGAGAAGAATTAAGGTGTATGCAGATCTCTGTTTGATGATCTAGACCTTGAGTTAATTTAAACCTTTCGTTGACCTTTCATTATATAGTCTTCCAGTACATCCACAAATTTAATTGAATTAATACGATTGTAAAGGTACAAAGGTCGGCCTCTTTTTTAACTCAATGTAAGATCGTTATTTGCTTAAAGATGGAAGTCTCGCCTACTGTCTAGAGAAATATCAGTGAGTGAGAAGAACGATGATCAAAAAATAAATAAATGGAAGAAAAAAAAAATCAGTCACGCTAGGTTTATTATCAAGGATTGTTTAACACTTGGAAAATACAGTAAAATTTTTTAATTCGTGAGCTAGTAGGGTAATTGATAGATAGCCTTGTGCGCTATTGCACAGTTGATGCAGTTGAGCTCGCTGGTACAATAATCACTAAATAATGGTGACAATTCATGGGATATATATATGTATATATACTATAGTTGTATTCCGATTCTGAAGGTATTACAGAATTATGGTTGTGTGATTTGTAAATTGTTAAGCTGAGATTCGGAATTTAAAAGGGAAGGAAAGGAAATGATACGATGAATCGACATATGTATTATGAATTATAAGACTATCTACATTTCGGTACATTTGTTAGGTGCTAAGGAGTTGGTGGGGTCGGTGGTTGTGAGGAATGAATATTTCTAACAAATAATATCAACCACAGCAGATTTTTTACTTTGGTTTTGTAAATTTTATATTTGCCTATTCCCATTCGTACGTATTTCTATAATTTGGTAGTAAGTTGATCCGTTGACTTGCCCATCATCAGGTCATCCTGTATTTGCTGCAATGATTTGCCCTTTGTCTCGGGCATAATGAAAAGAGCGAAAGGCGTTGCCATTAATTCGATCACTATGTATATCCAGTAAACGTACTGCTCGCCCATCAAAGTCACCAACGGTTGATACGTCTTGGTGCATGTGAAACCAAAAATTGCGGATGCTACGCCAGCACCGCATGAAGCTATGCACTTAATGTTTGGTGGAAAAAGCTCACTGAGAACGGTGCTCGGTACTGGCGTGAGGCCAAGATATATAGCAATTTCGGCGAGTATCAGAGCAACGATTGGTAGCCACTGGAACGATGAAGAATCGTAACGATCAGTCTCGAGTAGGCTAAAATGAATTTCGAGTATGGTCAAGGCTATCGCGAGTAATATACTCGAGCATATGAAAAGAACACGCCTGCCGAGTCTGTCCATGAGATTGACCGATGCTATGGCCGAGACTATACCAAAAAACATGACAATCGTGGCACACATCGATGGATCGATAATTGTCACCTTGGCGTGTGTCAGAATTGTTGCCATGTAGAATATAATATTATTCAGTCCACACATTTGCATAAACATGTTGAGAGCCAGAATAACGAACATGGCTCGTTTTATCTCGGGTCTACGAAATTCACTGAGACTCTCCCGAAAAGTCATGATGTTTGAGACTACTACGAATTTATCCAGTGCCACGTATTCAGCCTCAACGTCACATCCAGGATGATACCATGCAATGGAGTCTCGTGCCCTCTGTGTCTTTGATTTTCTGATGAGATAATGAGGTGATTCTGGTAGCCACATGAAAAACATTATGAGCAAAATACTCATGATGAGATAAGCAACGCTCGACTCGAACATGCTAAAAATCGAACCTATCAAACTGACTAGAGCATTGCCAATGGGACCACCGGTTATCGCCAGTGTTACGAGAGCTCCTCGTGTTTTTGGATCGGAAATCTCACCGAGATAGAGTGGAAAACACGCGAAAGCCATGCCGACGGTGAAACCACCAGAGAGTCTCGCTAGGTAAAGCCACGTTGCAGAATTCGCGACTATCGTGAAAGTCCAACAGAGTGCAGCTGGCACGACTGCGAGAAGATTCGTCATTTTACTGCCAACCATTTGACATCCAATTGCGCCGAATATTCCACCAAGGAGACGACTAACATTCATAAGAGCCGCGACCCAAGATCCTTCCTCACTGGTTAACGGAAGGGGTGAATCATCGGCCATCAATTTGGCTAAATGGGGCGAGGTCCAGGCGCCTATGAGGCCAACTTCAATCATTAAAAAGGTCGCTGAAAATAATACAAACGATACGAATATCATTAATCCACGAAAATACTGAAGAATTTTTACACACGTAACGTATCGTAACGCGTAAGAGTCAATGTGATAACGAAAAATCTACTAAATTCAAAACTCTTCACATGTTTCCAAGAAGACACTGTGTGTCCTCCTCATTTCAGTATCATACAAATAATACTGAGTCATTGCGACGATATGATATTTTTTTTAAGTATCATTTGCATAACACACTTAAGTTCAAGTAAATTTTAAAAAAATACTCCGTCATAGTGATAATGTTTTTATGCAATAAAAGTGTTTTATATAATATACTCGTATAGCTGACCACAAAATGCTTACTTGCTATTCCTGCTAACCACTGAGGCCATAACCTCTTGATACTTGACGTCATCGTTTTGCGGATGTTTTTTTCTCGCGTTACTGGCTGAGAAGGCTTTTCTACCAGGTCATTGCTAATGATCTTGACGGCTCCTCGTTGACTGCCGTCTATGAACTCTGGCACTTAAATGTGGCAACATTATTTTCTCAGCTCATTTAACCCACAGTCTCTTGGAATATTGGAATATTCTCGTGTAACAATTTATCGCTCAGCTGTTTCGTCAAATTCCCTCGCTGTGTACAATCAGATAGCACGTCAGGGTCTTTTAAACATAACAGTAGATGCTCCTTTAATACACGCTCAATTACTGCCCGACTTTCCGTACATTCTCTCAATTAATGTGCGACTGCTTTGCCCCACCATTATGCCTGCTTCGATGTCTTGTCTTCGGTCTCTTGTTTCGTGAATATCTCAATTTGCTCGTTTTTCGCCCAACTTTTGTTTTCTCTCTTTACTTTGAGAGTTCTGTGCAAAAAGCGACCAAGGAGAAGATCTCATGAGGGATATTGGTGGGGAGAGACGGTTTTGCAAGAACCGAGAGAATATAAAGAAAATCAGACAATAACTGAATGAGCGTCTACTGTTTTCGAACTACATACTAGTGGAAGGGGAACTTTGGTTTAATGTAGCGCTTGGTTGACGTCAAAAAAGTCGTGCAATAAACAAGCATGTACTGTATATATATGTATGTACATCAGTAGAGTTCACGGCACACGTATATTCACCTCATATATAAATCATAGTAATACCCTCCTCGTTGCTCGAGCTGCTTGTGCACACTACAAACTTGTATGCACAAAGAGATCCAAATTGTTGAACGAAAATTTTGGCAAAAGTTTTTTCATCGAATTTATAAACCCAAGAAAATTATCATATATTTTACAGAGATATTGGAAGTGACGAAATCTTTGGTTATAATGAATAGATGACCTTTTTTTGTTTTCATTATTTTTGCATTTATTAAAAACGATTGAATGATGTGATATGCACGCTATGATGAAAATATACGCAGTTCAAAGTGTAAAATTTTTGTCAAGAGAGAACATGGTACACAGGTGTCATTTGACTTCTCTTATCGTCACATGCTGACGCGATTATTTGCCAAAACATGCATTATTTTTCTTTCATCATTAATATCTCGAAAATTCTGAGGCAAAATTATTAAGTCATCTTCGTTATTATTGACATTCACATAAATATTGATAATAACGGTTAAACAGGAAAATTGGATGGCAAATATTTGAACCGCATAGAGTTTGTCGTAAAAGCTCTTTTGACGATATATCAAGTTGAGATCTTTGTGCTCGTTTTGCGTAATTTTTTACGAGTCAAAATTTCCTGAATCTCTGGAAGGCTCTTGCCCTTAGTTTCGGGAATACAGACGATGGCAAAAATTGCCAGGCAGAGATTAAGCGCACCGTAGAACCAAAAGACCCATTGCTCTGAAGTTAAATCGACCATGGGCTGATACGTCTTACTCATTATAAAGGCAAAAACAGCGGAACAAAGATTGGAAAGACATGTCGCGCTGCTTTTGACTTCGGGTGAGAACATTTCGCTCATTAGAGTTGTCGGGACTGGCACGATACCGATGCATAATGAGCATTGGAACATAACAATGGCAATGATTGGCAGCCACTGAGTCAGAAACTCTGAGCTGAAATTCATGTCTAACAATTGATAATCCAAGCCCAATAGAACGTAAGACATTGTGATACCGAAACACGAAACGGCAAGCATTATCTTTCTTCCGCACTTGTCATTGGTGTACATAGACGCACAACCGAACACGAGACCCAGAATACCGATAATAATAACCACCAGCGATGGATCAATCACCCTCACGCCCGCTCCCGTCAGTATAATCTCCATGTAAAATGATATTGTCCAAAGACCGCTCAGCTGAACGAATATGAACACGACACTAACGATCATCACAGCTCTCCGATTGTTCACTGACAACAAAGTTCCAATCTTGTCTCTGTAAGTGACGGACTTTCGTTGAGCGATGAATTCACGCAATGATTCCAATTCTGGCGTAACATCGACACCACGATTGTACCATTCGAGGGATTTCTTGGCTTCGTCCATGCGATCGCGTTGAATGAGATAATGCGGGGAGTCTGGCATCGCGACGAATAGAACGAGAAATGCGATATTGGGCACAAGACTGAAACACGAAAAGATCCAGATGGGCGTGTATGCGCCAACTAGGTTGCCAAGTAAGCCTCCCAATGGCATTCCTTGTGCTATTAGAGAAATCAAGGCGCCTCGTATCTTCGGATTCGATATTTCGCCCATGTAGAGTGGAAATGTACTAAAGTACATGCCTATTCCAAAACCACCGAGAATTCTCGCCACGTAAATTAGCCAGACAGAGCTCGGTATAAGAAATAATAGCCAGCCTAGAGCGAGAGGTACACCGGTGCAAAGTACAGCGATTTTTGTACCAAAATAATCAATTATCAGTGCTCCGGCAATGGCACCTCCTATTCTTCCGAGACTCAGAATCGCAGCAATCCACGATGCCTCCTCTTCGGTTACCATCAGCACATCGTTGGGCCTCGTTAATTTTGCCAAATACGGTGATGTCCATCCACCCACTAGGCCCACCACAATTGACAGCATGAATACTGAAAAATATTCACCAAAGCATCAAGCCACAGCCTGATTAAATTATTGAGGCAAAGAAATGTGTCACTCGAGTATTGAAATTTTCAATGTTATACGGTCACGAACCTTCAACTGCGGCAAGCCAATGAGGCCAAAGCACTGGCTTTACTGTTGTAATGTTCACAATCATTTTTCTCCAAACTTTGGCTCGGCTTCGTCCCAAAAAGTCTTGGAAATTTTCGTTTTACCATGCACGAGTCTCAAGATTGAGATGAGAACTTTGTTGGTTACCGATCGCTCTATACGATCTGTAAGAAACATTTTTGTTTATATATTTTTTATTACTGTTTCTAATAATATACAAAGTTATTGATCAGCCAGGCTTTCAAAATGGATAACACGTTGAATAAAAGCGCGAAATTGTGGATCGGACATCCTACCCCCCTATCAGCCTTCCATTGTCATATGTTATCTCATTTCCCTATGAAAAATGTTTCACAAGATTTGTTAAATGCGATTGAGGCTATAAAACGTTTTTTTCTTCTTCCAGAAACGCCTACTTTTCCACCTTATTGAGTTAATTTTTAAAAACTAATGAAATAATAATAATAATTTGATTTGTACGGGCAATGCAAAGAAAATTTCAGGTTATTCCAAAAATACATCAGCCTCATTAATAATCTGCTGGTCCTACGAAGAAGGTCGAATTTATTTACCCATCTAAAAGAAAATCGTGGGATAATTTTCAGTCTTCAGCCACCAAATGGAATAGTAATCGTAACATGGAGACGAAAGGGCGGCAAATGTAGTAATTTTATTAGAGAACGGTTCGCTGTGCCAAAACCAAAGCTTATCCCATGATTTTCTTCGAAATGGGTAAGAGTAGATAGTGCATATGCTTTATTGTCAACCCCTCGCAAAAAATTATTGATGCTGACGTATCTCAGTAATCGTGAAGATTGTCCTTAAAATGCTCCTAGAAATCTAATTTATTTTGTTAAACGAATCATAAATTTTAATTTAGCACCGTTTGAGTCTCAATTGATTGCTTTTTTTTCGGCAACTATAATGAAACGTGGCGGATCTAACGCGAGAGAAAAACCACATCATGCCATATCATGCGCAGTCGATAAAACACGATCTAATTTTAATACAAATGATCAGACCTTAAATCCCCCGATGATGGGTATCCAAGCTTAACCAATTATCCATCAATTTGTAATCGTTGCGCAATTGTTTCCTGTTCCTCGTCCATCATTGTGTACATCTTTGTTTCACTGTGATAATTAAATGAGCTGTGGCCGAAAACGAGTAAGAGACTGTCGTCGAGCTCATCTGTGACTGCTCGTTCGTTGAATGATGATATTGCTATTTTTGATCCTATATGTGCCTACCGAGACTTCGTTATTGCGGCATATGTGTCGTCAGTTAGAAATTGAAATATGTAAGCCTGCTATCTGGAATTCTCTTCAAACGAATGATCACTTATTTGCTTGATTCGGCTGATAAACGATATACGCGAACGAGGCTTGTACATGGCTTGGTCGATTGGATATATACCATATGCGATCGTTGACTATATAGCTAAATTTACATACGCACTCAATTATTTTATTTATTAAAAATAAAACAGACTATCGGAATAAAAGAAAATTTATTTGATGCAAGTAAAATCTATTTCGAAAAGTTAAGGCTGTTTAGGAGTAGAGTGGGGATGGATCAGAGTGGGGGAGATTTTCCTATGCTCGTACATTGGGTGCTGTAGCTATTTTTTTTGGTGCCCTATAGGCTATCCATCAATAATTTTTGTTTTTTTACTCGATAATTATGATTAAAATTTGCATTAGACGTAGCTTTTATCAAAGTTATAATGATATCTTGTTTTCGTTTATTTTTAAATGGTTAAACATTTAAATAATTGAAAAATTTTTAATGATGAATAATCGCGACAAAAGGGGCCCTTTTGTCGCCCGATTTATTGTAGTGCAAAAGTGACATAACGTCAACATATTTAACCGCTGAGTAAATTTTTAATTGCTATATAATAATTACGGCATTATGGATAGTGAGCGAAGTAAAGAGACAAATTGTGAAACGCATGATTCTTCAAAAGACAACGAGAAAAAAACAACGTTTTATGTAGAAAAATAAGTGTGTGACGGAAGCACACACTTATTTATTTATTTATTTTTTTCGATTTTGGGAATTCATAATTATTCTGTACTAAAGCGGACGCACGCTATGTAATTTTCAAATTTCGCGCCTGTATTCAATACCCGCGATCAGTCTTATCCTTTTCTTCTCCCTCGAAAGTCCGGCGCTGCCGTGGCTGCTATCAGACACTCACCCCATCGGTGTGAATTTTAACTCGATTTTTAATATATATGTTACAATATTTTCAAGGAAATTCTCCAAAGACTAGCGATTTTGGTATTGATCGACGCGGAATATTTCAGAGAGTACTTGGTTAGTTTTTCAATAAAAGTTCAATAGCACGATCAGATATATCGCGAGTTTATTGAGAACGCGCATGGCTCTGTCCATCAGAGGCTGTTATCGGGGCGCTCAAAAGTACCCAACTTTGCGATTTTTTTGCTCCATAAATAAGCTCCAAAATGACTTGAAATTTTAGAGAGATATAGTTCAAATGTTCGACTACCCACTGCGTAAATTTCAAAATTTTGTTCATAGGATTTGATTTGCTTCTAAACAATCTTAATGCAGCTCGTTTCCTCCATGTAATTATTATGTGCTCTTTTTATACACTTTATAGCAATCGATGGCCTCGCGTACATTTTCACAAGCCATGCCGAGCCTACGAAGACTTATATCACATAGGTAGCGCTGGCTCAATGTGGCTGGTGATGGTTCACCTTATTCCTCTTGACGCCATGTATACGTACACAGAATTCTTTCTCGGTGTGTTCGACTCTCTTTTTTGAGGTCCTGGGACAAACTGGGATCGTCCGTAAGCTAAAGTGGTCTGGTTTGGGATGGGGACATAAACTGTCAATTTGCAATTTTTCGTAAACTACAAAATTGTAGTTTACATAATTTCCTTAATTGTACACGTCAACTATTACAATAATTGAAGGAGTACCCCATTTGGACGGCATTGTTGAAATTTTGACGAAAAAATGTACATCGAGAAAATTGACACCACGTGTCATAAAATGTGTGAACAGATTTTTAAAAAATCAGTTTGACTGATGATTCCAGAGAAATCTGTAGCACTGTACAGCCTTACACGCTCCAATAAGATTGAAAGTTTATTTTACATATTAGTACATGTTATAAAGATACTTGGAATAAGATACCTTAATGATAAAAAATATATATATATACACCGTCAAAATAATGACGTTTTCGTAATCGAGTGCCTAACGAGAAAACCCATTACTGGCGATTGACGAGAAAAAAGTTTTCAGTATTAAAAAGAAGATTAATGCATATAAGCAATTGAAAGATATTCTATTATCGTTTTATTATTATTACTATTATTATTATTATTTAGAATCACTGAGGATGATTAACTGGATACATTCGGTGGACATTTTGCCATTGTTTATTGACACAGATAATATTAATCTTCGTAGCACAATATAATTGCACTCAACGCACTCATGCTTGTATTTAGTATGGAATACACTTGTCCACTTGTCGCTATTTTTTAATATCTTTAACATCCCTCGCCATCAGCTTTACTTATCGATTTTGTTATGCCTTGACGACGATTTAACTTTAGCACTCAGGTCGTAGGTCGCCGTTGTCACACGTCTGGAGAAACACTCTCTCGTCTATGCGTATTGCTCGAGATATTCTAAGATCTTATAATAAAATCATCTATCAAGCTTGGGCAGCGATTTTATTAAGTTCTTTTTTTCAAATCAGGGTTATTTCAGGCTTTTCAGGGTTAAAAAAAAAAAAATTTATCTTCGCAGATCGAGACGCGATTATTCTTCATGTCGAGAAAGTATTTTTGTCGTCATCAACTGAAAAATCCTGAGCCATTTTCGTCTCACGACGATATGAGGAACGTTTGGAACTAAATCAGGTCGAGTCCTTTCTGCTCGTTTTGCTCAATTTTTTACGCCTCAAAATGTCCTGAATCTCTTGAAGGCTCTTGCCCTTAGTTTCGGGAATACAGACGATGGCAAAGATTGCAAGGAAGAAATTGAACATACCGTATAACCAAAAGACCGTTTGTGCCGAGGTCAGATCGAGCATTGGCTGATAGGTCTTGACCGTTATAAAGGCAAAAACAGCGGAGCACAGATTGGCCATACAAGTTGCGGTGCTCTTGACATCGGGCGAGAACATTTCGCTCATTAGAGTTGCCGGAACTGGCCCAAAGCCAATTGTTAGTGCGCATTGGAACGTAACAATGGTAATGATCGGTAGCCACTGAGTCAAAAATTCAGAGCTAAAATCCATCTCAAGCAATTGATAATTTATGCCGAGTGAAACGTACGACAGTGTGATAATGAAACACGAGGAGGCAAGCATTGTCTTTCTACCGCACTTGTCGTTGGTGTACATAGACGCAGAACCAAACACGATACCCAGAACACCGATGATAATTACCATGAGTGACGGATCAATCACCTTCAGGCCTGCCTTCGTCAGTATAATTTCCATGTAAAATGTCATTGTCCAAAAACCGCAAAGCTGAGCTAAGATGGCCAGAACACTAATGATCATCACAGCTCTGCGATTTTCCACTGACAACAAAGATCCAATTTTCTTTCTGTAAGTGATGGATTTTCGTTGAGCAAGAAATTCACGCAATGATTCCAATTCTGGGGTTACATCGACATCACGATTGTACCATTCGAGGGATTTCTTGGCCTCGTCCATGCGATCCCGCAGAATAAGATAGTGCGGGGAATGTGGCATTGCAGCGAATGAAACGAGAAATATGATATTGGGCACAAGACTAACGCACGAAAAGATCCACATGGGCGCCGATGCACCAACAGCGTTGCCAAGTAAGACTCCCAATCGCATTCCCTGTACTATTAGAGAGATCAAGGCGCCACGAATCTTCGGACTCGATATTTCGCCCATGTAGAGTGGAAATACACCAAAGTACATGCCTATTCCAAAACCACCGAAAAATCTCGCTACGTAAATCAGCCAGACAGAGCTTGGTACCAGAAGTAATAGCCAGCCTAGAGCGTGAGATACGCCGGTGAAAAGTACCGCGATTTTTGTACCAAAATAATCGATCATCAGTGCTCCGGCAATGGCACCTCCTATTCTTCCGAGACTCACAATCCCAGCAATCCACGATGCCTCCTCTTCGGTTATCATCAGCTCATCGTTGTGCCTTGTTAATTTAGCCAAGTACGGTGATGACCATCCAGTGACCAGACCAACCACCATGGATAGCATGGAGACTGCAAATATTTCCCAAAGCATCAATTAACAGAATTTAACAATCGTTAAGGCAACGAAACATATGCTCATTTGAGTTTTGAAATTTTTCATATTCTACAATCACAAACCTTCAACGGCAGCGAGCCAATGAGGCCACAGCACTGGCTTTCCTTTGCCAACGTTTACAATCATTTTGCATGAAACTTTCAGTCAATTTTCACGTCGAGATCTTTTGCAGTAAATGGTCTCTTTGTCGTATCCAAATTTAGATATTAAGACAAAAATTTCATAGGCCACCGATCGATCTTTAAGATCTGAGCGGTAACTTTTTTTATTCATTTTTGTTTCGAATAATCTGGGAAAATATTGATCAGCCTGTGAAAATAATAATCAAAGTTCACATGTTTAATAAAACGGCTATGAGAGTCATTTCTTATCAAAAATGAGTTAAATTTTAATTAAGAGTCATTGTCGTGGCCTATTAAGAGATCACAATGAAGTGCTCTTTGACTCTATTGGGTTTGTTTTTCAAAATCAGAAATTATATTTTCGGGATGAATTCAAATGATGCCTAAAAATATGTGGATGATAAAACAACCATCATCATTTTAATAAAAATTATCTGACCTTAAACTTTCTGTTGCTAGATATCCAAATTCGACTGATAAGAACTTATCTGTCAATTATTAATAGTTGTGCAAGAGTCTTCAGTTCCTCGGTTATCATTTTGTGTCTTATCATTTAATTGGGAAAATAAACTTGTATTGGAAAAACGAATGAGAAACCGTCGCCAAGCTCATGCGTGACGGCCCGTTCGTTGAATGACGATCATGTCTTTTCCAGCACAAGTATCCACCCAAATGTTGTCATCGTGATATACCTACGTGGCGTTTATTTTACGATCAAACGTTTCGGTGTGCCATCTGGTTTTAATTTCAGGCGAATGTTGTCGCAATTGTTCGTTTCGTTAAAGAGGCCAGTATCTCTTTCTCGGCTCGTTTAAGTATATAGATAACGTAAGATCATTTATTATGGTGCAATATATAGTTATATTGAAATATTTCACGAAAAAAATTGGTAAAAATTACTTAAAAATTAAATAAAATCAAATGTTAAATTAATTATTTTAAAATCCGGTTCAAATAAAATTTATTCCGTATATATCAGACCTATTTTGATAATCTTGTCACAACCCAATCAATCGTTGTTATATCATTTCTTTAAAAAACAAAAATCCATACGATTGGAATAACATTTACTTCAATTCCATCCATTTTTTTTTCTCAATTAACATAATGAGGATTATTATTTCGCAGTAAGTGTGAGAATGAAATACGATCGTTTCATCGTGTATCAATAAAAACATGATTCTCCGTGTGTCGGGCAAGAAGTAAAAAAATAAATCGATTGAAGAGCATGTATCTCGCAGAGTTGTCGTTCTTGGTGGTCGAGAGAGTCTCGCAGCAAATTGTACGGTTTACCGCTGAAAAGTTTGTGGATTGCCACACACTCGATAGGCTCGGAGCTCCTCGTCAATCGACTATCGCGAGTTTACAGACAAATAGCCGATAGAGCTAGAGCACACTAGTGACGTCAGCGAGTTTCGTTCGTATTGCTGTACATATATCGAACCTAAACTTGGGGAGTTTTGTCATACGATGTACCTGGAGATGGTCCATCGCCCTCATGGTCATAACGACTGGAATGGGAATGGATGGGCGTTAGCCTGGATAGGGTCAAGTCCGTGGCTCAATCCGGAAACTTCAATATTTGATATTGGTGGGTGCGATGAGAGAAATGGTCACATGACGGTTCGATGGACCTCGTACTTTGGTCAGTATCGCCGAACCTTGGTCATCCCATTGCCAATCTCAATTATGCGCAAATTGACTCTTCCCTCGCCCCCTTCCTCGTCCTCAATATCTTCGGTGATTCAGAAAACCAAATTATACAACCCTTGCGTATTAACCGTTGAGAATATTGCATGTTTACATTTTCAAAGCGTCTCGACTCGTTTTAAACGGGATCCTCCAGTCTCTCTATAAATTTTCACGAAACGACTGCTATCTAACTTGTTATCGGGATCACATCTTGTCGCGTCAACGTTTGTTTGAGATTAATTATGCCACAGACAGTCACTTCTGTACACGTGAGTACACTTTGAAAAAATTCAATATTTCTCGCTCATACTGAAACTAATACGGTAAGAAAACTACGTAAAAATGATTAACTTGACATGAAGAATCATGAGCTCAGAGAATTTTATATTACGAAGCAAAAGCTTGTGGTGTTCGTGTACTATATATATATATCGTGAAAAATGTTTTATAGTTTCCTCAATTTTTTTAATCAACGAAACTTGGCGATTAAAAAGTCTCGCAAGTATCTCGTATTTTACTATATATATATACTGCGAGTAACTGTGAGGCACCGTAGATATTTTTATGCTTTTTAAAGTTAACTGATGCGTGAGTGCGGTACAGAGTTGCGTGGGAATACGAGCATTGCGCATCTTCCTGGTCCAGTTTATTCGTTCGGCTCAACTAATTTAAAAAGCTTTAACGTACAGTAGTGGATCGGGAGAGCAAGAAAGAGAGAGAAATAATGATGGATGCTCGTCGTTGAGGCCCTTGCGGTATATTTAAAAGTATTACGTAATATTGAGTAAAACGTTGGTATTTTGAGCACTTTTGAATTAAAACGACCCTTGAATTTTTAATAAGTTTTAAGAATCATGAAAAATAGTTTACCAAATACTAAGAATAATTAATATATAGAAAAATAATTTTTGTCGAATTCTTATTAATTATTTGAAAAACGTTCTGTCATTCTCTCACAGTAATTATTAATAATATAAAGGCCGCATGGAATAAGAGCATAATTTATGCATGTACGCTAGTCGATCCATCTTCTTTAAAGCCTTATGATAAAAATAATCTTTTTGTGATTTTGAGATTAAAATTGTACTCGTCCCCCAGTATGCGTTTGCATATACAGATATAGTGGATATTGCTGGTTTTTTTTCTACGTCTATTTATGAAAAGTTTCGGCCTTGAAATTTGGCTTATTAATTTCACTTTATTTGACATATAATACCCTAAATTGTCGCTTTATAATTTTTTCAACAATCTTAATACGCTGCCGCGTTTCTTCATAATTTTAATCATCTTTCATTTCGCTACTAATGTAAACTCTCGACTTGACGGACAGATAAAAATTTGTTGAAAGTTCTTTTTTTTTAAGTCAATTTCGCCACTCTTTGAACATATTGTTTATAGGAAAAAGATCACTGCAGAGTCAAGAGCTATATATATATATGGATTATTGTTTCACTTTCGACCATTCTATAGATGCGTTTTGCTTCTCGGCTCTGATGGAATCCTTTGTAGCGAACGGAAATTGAGAACCGATCGAAATTTAGTCGCAAACTCGCACGTCATTTCTCTATATACATGACCACTTGGACTATATATAGAATATTATTGTTTTCCAATTTACCATGGAAAATTACCTTTTCCCTGGCAATATCTTGACAACAAAATTAAAAAGAATATTCGAAAGATATTCTCCAAAGATTTTTTACGAATCTAATCAATGCTAATATGCGGCGTTTTCTCGGTATAAAAAAGTAAAAGATCGAGGTCTCTCTGGATTCAATAAGTATGTTTTACTCGGTTTTATGCAACTAAGAAGAAACTCGTCTCTCTTTCGCATGTAAATCCGAAACGATTAATCCACTCGAGCGTCCTCTCCTCGTCTTTCATTTACGACCACAGAGTTCGATCTCTCAAACATTCGCAAAGCTCTCTTATGCAATGCTCTTGTGTTACGAGCGGGTAATAGTCACCGACGATGACGACGAATACGATCAGAAACGACGTTGAGATAAGTTAAAAGGGACGAGTCGTTGAAGAGGTGCAAATCAAGCTTACTCGATGTCGAATTGACGCCGAGAGACTACTCGACTAGATTCACGCGATCACCATTAACCTTTGCTGCTTCTCAAACGAATTTTCGTCATTGAATATGGATAGAGTTAGACATTGGCAAAAGGTTCGGCATTCGGGAAGTCGTACAAGAGGCAGAAAGAGAGTGAGAGAGAAAGGAGTCGATAATGTGATACTTGAAACGATCGACGTCAACGAGACACAGAGAGAAATGATTTTCCTCAGGAATTGGCTGGAAATGAGAGGCTTTACCCGCGATAAGGGCAGAGAAATAGAGAGAGAGTTCCAAGCACTATGACCGAACTTTTGCTGGTATTCGTGAATTTCGCGGTAAACTTCGAGGTGCCAATTTCAGTCCTCCAAGAGAGGACATAACTGGTGCTGCACAGGGGCAAATTCATTCGTTGATTCTACTATATGTACATACAGAGAAAGAAAGAGAGAAGATTGAGTGCCGGTGTGGAAAGGTCTGCGGAGTACACGAGTGACCCATGAGAAAACTTATTGAGGGAATTCGATGCTTTCATATATAACATATAGTTGCCGACTGTAAATGAAAGCTTAATTATCGGTGATTCGTTATGTTATATATTACCGTCATCTAGGACATTTTCATCTATTTAATGTTCACCGACATATTATAAAACATTAAAAATCGCTGCATGTCGAATTATTTAAAATATTACATAATTATTCAAAATTAAACAAAATAAAATTAATATTTTTGTATATTATATTTTACTAACGTAAAAAATAATAAAATTAACTCATGCTCGCGAGAGAGCTTCAACTAATATTTCGCTTGAAAGTTCACAGACGTCTGTAAAATTTAATGGGTCATCCTTATGCGACAGATGGGAAAATTTTCTTTGTCATTTTATCCCAATGAAAAAATTGTAACAATTAGCGTAGAAAACTCTCTGACACAATAAATTTTAAGTTCCCAGTTTACCAAAAAGCTTCACAATAGCGAAAAAATTGAAATTTCATGTTTAATTTCCGGTGTGAAATGAAAGTTTGAGGAGGTCGTAATTATGTAGCGAATTTTATATTCGCTGGATAAAAGCTGCGAAACTTGTATTGACTGAATGACATGACGTCGACCGAATTTTGATCCCCCTTCGTTCAACCGAATTCAAGTATTAAATTTTATGAGGAAGAGACAATTTACATTAAAACTTTTTTTTTCCACAACTAATCTGGAAATTTCCAATGGTACAAAAAAATCGTAATATTTTTTCTCCTGAAATACCTCACTTTTCTCCTTCTCTTTATTTCCGTCGCAATATCATCACCTTTCATAATTCGGCGGGTCAGAAAAAAATTTCATAACCATCCCATCAAATTGAGACTTTGAATGAAAGTTCCTTTTTCTTACGAGTTTTGTCTTAATTCGCGAAACTTTTCGTTATAAATTCGTTATTCGTATGACATGACTTGTACCATACAGGAAATACATTCTCGTCGCTTCATCGATACGAAATATTTATATTTTTCACAATATTTTATTTTATTTTTACCATGCTGCGAGTCTTGTCACTTTATTCGAAAAATCGTAAGAGCCGAATGGAGAAGGCAGCAAACAGAGACTCTTCATCGAGATGAGAAATGATTGAGGCATATATATATGTAATCTATAGACCTAATATATATATATATGTGCGTGTGTGTGTTCTGGGTCTTGTGACCAGGGTGAGATGCCTCGTTGCCGGGGTTAGAGATTCGAGTGGGTGGCTTTTCGAAGGAGGGGGAGGGTGACGTTCAGAAGGGGTAGGAAAGAGGATTTGGAAGGCCCGTAGGCGATGGCGGTTCCGGCGGTGGTGGAATAACGTATGATAGGGGGTGATGGCTGGTGGAGGCGGAGGATGTGCTACTGGTGCCGCTGCGGGGGTCAGGGATGCTGCTGCTGCTGCTGCTGCTGCTGGTGGTGGTGGTGGTGAGCTCGTGGGGTTGAAAAGGGGCTGGCGACGTCGACAGTCAGCGAGTTCGTGCCGCTCCGTGCGGTTGTTGCGTTTCCCCGCTTCTCGCCTCTTGCAAATCCCCGCTTTGTTCGTGATTCTGTCTGCCTGTGTGATTGTCAGTGCGTGTGCGTGTTTGCGTGTGCGTGTATGTATATGTTTCACGAACCATTATGTGGTAAGAAAATATATCCGACGAGATTTAACACCCTTGATGCTCGTTAATGACTCATCGATTTATCCGGCGTCCGACAAACTTCCTGTAACATTTGAAATTTCATCCGACACGCACATATACGCATGACGTACTCGCACGAAGAAACGAATTGGGGATTTTTTTAAGGGGTTGATTTTCACTTGAGATGTCTCGGGATCGTCATCTACTTTTTTCAACCCTCGGATTATCGAGAAGGAAATAGATTGAACGATCAACATGTGAACACGCATGTGGATTGTTCACCGTGTGTGTGTGTGTGTGTGTGTGTGTGTGTGTGTGTGTGTGTGTGTGCAAGCGTGTTTGCTTTGCGTTATGGAGCTGCTTGTTCAACGATTAAGCTCGCGGTGTGGCGAACCGAGGATGATTAAACAATCAATGTGACGATAATGTTGCGTTCATCTATGAGAGACAACAATATTAATTTTGTTGGCATTATCGTTGTGAAGAATTGCAATGTTTGTTTAATCGATTCGTGTATCGAATTCTTCGCCAAATCCATTACTGCCGATAAATAAATGTGTCTCGAGTTGAAACAAATCTCTCGTGGTTTAATAATTAATATGATGATACATTTGCGTTCCTTCATGAGAAGATAATAAAAAATATAATAATAATGTCTATATATTTTAAATTATAAAGGATTGTAATTGTGCTCGATTCGTGTATATTGAGAATTCCGATGATGACTATCGATAAATAAATTCATTTTTCGGTGTTAAAAGTTGTACTCGTTGCTTGACGAATATTTTCGAAAATTCGTGTGTGAAAATTGTGGATTACTGATAAAACGCCCTCTCGAATAATTCTCGTGTGATTATCTCTCTCTCTCTAAATCTCGTATAGATATAAAATGGTAATATACTCATTGTCAATTAAATCACACCATAAAATAGAATTCTCGTTTGCGGCCATTTATACATCAAAGCTCAAACTCCGGTAACTTTGTTGCGGTTGAACGTTGCGTTTGTGATTGTAATTACGATGGAACGACAAGCAGAATATATATATATATAGCGTAGACACCACATATGCGCTTATCATTGACCTCACACCACTTTCTGACTTTTCAATGTTTCACGATTTGTGGCTGCATGGCGTGTCAATCGTTCGTTAAAATGTTCAATTTTTTTTATAAGACATAATTTGCGGATTTATCTTTAAGGCATTTTGACATTTAATAATTTAAATAAATTTATAAAATTTCGACCATTTTGAAAACCGGGTATCAGCTGACTTGAGCATGGACTATAAAAAAAAACCAGCTGGGTATAATTTTCGTTCGTTTGAGTACAATGAAACTAGCGATGGATACAACTCTGGATAGCGATGGATACAACCAATCAAAATAAAGACTGATTTATGTCGTAGACAATACCATGAAAATATCGTCTCATTTTTTTTTTTTCATAATTGTGACACGATACTCCAATATTCTTGAGGGTTACTCGTTCATCCAGTGCTCTTAATTGATCTAAAAAAATCTGTGACAATGACATTTATTGCGCCATCGTTCGTCACCGTGTACGTACCGGAAATTATATAAATTGCTTCGAGCCTAAAATGTGTGAATTTCAATATGATTTTCGACTGCCGAAAACTCTAGAGAATTCGACGACTTTGTGCCAAAAGTGATAGAGGATAAACGAAATTCGGGGATATTTACGCGATATTTTGCAACTATGTACGCCCACGTGTACGGTGATAATGGCATGTGCTGTTATCTGCCGACAGTTTTGTATCTCGAACGCTACCGTAAGTTTCATCCCTTATATACAATATTATATGCTCATATGGTATATGCTGAAAATCAATTTTTTGAAAAATTAGGTAAACCTGAAAAAAAAAATATCTTTTTTGATATCCGGAAAGTGGCATTCATTCCGAATATTACAAGGAAAAAAAAATCTTTTTTTTTTCAATTAAATTTTACTTTATCCAGCATGTAAGGTTAATTTAAATTTGCTAAATCCTTTTTTTTTCTCGGTGTACAGAAGGAAATTTCCTACTCTCGTTAGTCCAATTCTATCGATCAATTCTCACTAACTCCAGACGATATATTATGTATATATAGGACGTGGAAATCACCGGATGGTTCAATTATATAAATTAATCGTTTGCGTGCTACGTGCTATTTTCTTCGTTCGTATATAATCCGGAATTGTGCCCGAATCACAGAAGTTCGTCGAAAATCTCGCAAAGTTAAATTTCGATAATTCACCGAGAGCTGCGGTGGGGGATGAAGTAGGTGGCTTGGCTAGAGGGAGAGGGGGTTTGAACAAGAGAGTAAGCAGAATTAACGCAAGTTGGACGATAGTTAAAGTTGAACGAAGCCGACATATCGTCGTCTTAACGACTCGAACATATTTCGAGATGAGATAACGACTGAGATTTTGCATAATTGAGGCGTTGCAGCCTTACAGTGAGAGATCAAATCGTCAAAACTAAGCAGAAATCGAGAGATGCGATATTAACTTGTAGAAGTTGAGATTTTTCATAGCATGCGCAATAATGATTGTTTTCAATTGTAAAAAAGCTTAAAAGCTTTTCAAGCTTTTTAAACTTAAAAGGTCTTAAAAAGCTTACTTAAAAAAAATCATATTTTCTATGCATTAATAGCAGAGAGATTCCAGCAACTGCTTAATATTCGTTTGATTCATTTCGGCTTTTTAAGACCCATCCCTCTTTCTTCAATCACTCTCTCATATAGTTGTCTTTTCTGG
Organism: Dyspetes luteomarginatus; assembly: GCA_963669185.1. Taxonomy (NCBI): domain Eukaryota; kingdom Metazoa; phylum Arthropoda; class Insecta; order Hymenoptera; family Ichneumonidae; genus Dyspetes; species Dyspetes luteomarginatus. The sequence goes on along the minus strand of OY769911.1, from coordinate 14,273,425 downwards.
CCCAGCATGGTACTCATATCTGTATATGAGTACCATGCTGGCCCAGAAAAGGCAAGGTGATTGAAGGAATCTCCAGATACTGTCGAAATATCTAACCTTGAAATATCTCAAAATTCACTATTTTCCATGAGACACAAATTAAATGTTAAATGGCCGAAATTTCAACATTTTTTTTTTTTCAACAACCGTCAAGGCAGGCTTATTAAAACTTTGGGGTTTAAATTATCCCATATGTACCAATGTCTCATAAAAAATTCAATACCTTTAAATATATTTTGGTGCAACGCCCAACTCTTCTTAATAGACTTTTTTTTTTCTACGCGGATCCCAATTCTTGCTGTATTTATCGATTTCAATTCCGCTGTTGTCCACCGTTTCCGGAAATGAAAAAAAATCCATTATCCTGCATACGCCCATGTAAGAATGCTGAGGACTAGCCGACTCACCATGCATGAAGAGACGCGAGAATACAACCGATTGATCGGCTTTTCTCATTCTTGTTCAACACTTGAAGCTTTGTCTCGTGACAATCGTGCAAAAGTCACAAAGTGGCAGCAATAAGACAGAAAGAGAGAGAGAGAGAGAGAGAGGGAGAGCACATCCAGGATATCACAATTTTCGCGCGTCCCTACATACAACCCCGACAGTATATGATGAATCGGAAATCGTGAATACGGATAGTCAGATTTTTGGTACGATTGAAATTCCCAATTGGGTCAAAAGCACTCAGATTTCGCTTTCAAATTCGTTACAATTGTAGAATAAACTTTCATATAATATAGTTATATTAATACATAGTTATGTGTATGTATACATGTATATATAATACATATATACAACATATGCGTCCAGAATCATATGGATAGTTTACATTGACCGGAAAAGTTCGCAGCCGGCACGATCGGCTCGAGCGTCTATTAATTTTCGATACATCAATTCTCGTTTTGTGATATTCTGTGTATTCTCTTTCTCTCTCTCTCTCTCTCTGTGTGTGTGTGGACTGTGACACACAATGCGTGGCTGGAAAAATTACTACAACGTCGAATAAATCACGGCATTTTACGCATGTATATAGGACCGCATAAAAACCATCGAGGGGTGGTATATATACGCATAATTGGGGTCGAGCCCGATAAATTTTCTGGCTGCCGGAACATGGGGGATGAGCTTCGCGAAGGCTCTTTGTAAAAATTGAGGACGGGGGAGTTGAACCGATATGGAGCTTTCTCTTTAAATTAATCGGAACCGTGTCTATGGTTTACATATATAGATTTTCCCTTATGATATTGTTCCCGATCCTCCAAGCTCCTCTTTGCGCATATCACTTTCATCGATGTTTCAAGTGAAGCATTCTTATTGTTAGCTTAGTGACACAATTTCTGAATTGCAAGCATGAAATTTCTATCGTATCGGGCATAGCACTCCTGTCCTTCATGGAATTTTTAATCAAATTGTATCCTTTTCATAGAGCATTATTATTAAATATAATTAAACGTTTTACAGAATGAAATAATCCTTGCAAAAACATACAACAATTCACATTTATCTTTCTCAGAGGTATTGTCGGACAACGTACCAGGCCCATATTTTTAACGAGATTTTTTTTGCATAAATATATATTTAAAATTTTGCGTCTATACATAGATGAATCAAGTATGAAATTTCTATTGTATCGGACATAGCACTATTGTCCTTCATGGAATTTTTAATCAAATTGTATCCTTTTCATAGAGCATTATTATTAAATATAATTAAACGTTTTACAGAATGAAATAATCCTTGCAAAAACATACAGTAATTCACATTTATCTTTCTCAGAGGTATTGTCGGACAACGTACCAGGCCCATATTTTTAACGAGATTTTTTTTGCATAAATATATATTTAAAATTTTGCGTCTATACATAGATGAATCAAGTATGAAATTTCTATTGTATCGGACATAGCACTATTGTCCTTCATGGAACTTTTAATCAAATTGTATCCTTTTCATAGAGCGTTATTATTAAATATAATTAAACGTTTTACAGAATGAAATAATCCTTGCAAAAACATACAGCAATTCACATTTATCTTTCTCAGAGGTATTGTCGGACAACGTACCAGGCCCATATTTTTAACGAGATTTTTTTTGCATAAATATATATTTAAAATTTTGCGTGTGGTGTATATAGATGAATCAAGTATGAAATTTCTATCGTATCGGACATAGCACTCTTGTCCTTCATGGAACTTTTAATCAAATTGTATCCTTTTCATAGAGCGTTATTATTAAATATAATTAAACGTTTTACAGAATGAAATAATCCTTGCAAAAACATACAACAATTCACATTTATCTTTCTCAGAGGTATTGTCGGACAACGTACCAGGCCCATATTTTTAACGAGATTTTTTTTGCATAAATATATATTTAAAATTTTGCGTCTATACATAGATGAATCAAGTATGAAATTTCCATTGTATCGGACATAGCACTATTGTCCTTCATGAAACTTTTAATCAAATTGTATCCTTTTCATAGAGCGTTATTATTAAATATAATTAAACGTTTTACAGAATGAAATAATCCTTGCAAAAACATACAACAATTCACATTTATCTTTCTCAGAGGTATTGTCGCACAACGTACCAGACCGATATTTTTAACTAGATTTTTTTTGCATAAATATATATTTTAATTTTGCGTGTGGTGTATATATATGCGAGGCATTCCATCCCAAGCTGAACCATGTTTGACCATCATTGTCGACAATTTTAAAAATTTCCGAGTATGGGACTGACATGTACGAAAAGACATCTCCCTGATACTCATCGTTTACAAGCTATTCCCATTCCGGTTCAATAAAGTTTTTTTTTTAACCGGGAAACGGGATAGAACCCATATTACGCGTTAAAAAAAAAAAACAAGTGAATTCGTTATTCCAGAAGAAAACCTTCATGTTTATTGTCAAGATTATAAAAATTCGAGTTCTCATGTATTCTGCGTTCATTGCATTTCGCATCTTTATGACTTAATGCAGATAAATGTTCTTACATTTATCCGTAGATTAAAACTCGGCAAGATTCTTATCTTGCCGAGTTTGAGGTCATAAAGTTGTGCACATTATGCGAGACTCGTTAGCGCTCTCGTTGCATTATTTATTATATCGCTTGCCCCACCGGAGCTGCTGCCAATTCTCTTTCTTTTCCTATCTCTTTTTCTCTCTCTTGTTCGCTTAAGCCACCCATAGCGTACGCGAAAGATAAATCGAAGCTTCGCGAGATTCATTTATATATATATATATAGTCTCCTCTGCTTTGTTGGCCAATCTCGTAGCACGGAGTGCATACAGTAACATCGGTTATCTACATCTACGATATATGTAGGTGAATCCCCCCACTCCTCCTACGCCAACCAGGTGCACCCCTCTCTGCCACATTACCATGGCTTTGGATGGGACATTGTTCCCAGCAATGATAATTAGAGATAACCGAACTGAATGGTAATTCGGTTCCGCAATTCCCACTTTTCATCCGTTATAGTCTGCAGAAACGGCCTGTTTGCAACGCTGCCTCCGCCCCCCCCCCCCACCTCTCTCTCGATGTGTGCCATCTTCTTGAAATCACACCATCGCACACTCGCATCTCTCGATCTAGCGAATTTCATGAATCACATTTACTGCATCACTCATTGCCCGTCGGAACCAAAACCATTTTACACATGGACAAAGAAAATTGTTTGGATAGAAGAAGAAAAAATATATTTTTCATTTTCCATTTAAGCCTTTGAAGTCATTTTTTACAATTGACAGTTAAAAGCATGACGAATATGATCTAGCGAGATGACACCTGTGTCACTCACTGGTTCGCCGCGTGGGAGTAAATATGAAATATGATATTTTACTTTCTTTGAGCGAAATATCGTCTGTCAAGGAACAGACATATTTTTTACATGATATTTCGGTCGATGTATAGAAAGATGAAAGAAGAAAATTCCATTATTTGTCATATATACCTATATGTAGGTGGATAATGGCTATATGTGTCCGCTTCCATTCTCACTTTTTATCATTCATTTATTTTCGTTTATTCTCTATCTTACTTTTTTTTCTCACGCGAGTGTACGTGACAAATGTTTGCCTTTCTCGTTTATGCGCTTTGGGTTTGTTGTCGTTGTCGCCACGGATTCTTGCTTTCTGCACGAACTAGTGGGTACATACAAGCGTTTCATATAAGACGATTTGCCCACGTCTTAAAGAGAATGTGCGATTCATGCCCAAGTTATATACGGATATATATATATATATATATATGCGTATATGTACATCATGCTCTTTAGCGAGTATGTGAGCTACAAGGAAGCTCTTTGCTTTTATAGTGTTTTCTTGAAAGCAATATATGTGCTCGTCTTCACATCGGTTATGACGTCACGCGTTTCCTCCAATCATCGTGGTCGTAGTCGTTGTCATTGTCGTTACTGCTTTGCGAGTGCTCTCTTTCGTTCACTCTGCCTTCTTTTATATCTCTGCACTTATATAAATATGTCTCATATCGAGTCATTTTTATACGAGCTTCTTCAGGGTCCTTCTTCAGCTTGTTACGTGCCAAAATCCTATATTTAAACAGTTTAACTCGGTTGATAAAAAGAAAAGAAATTTGGGAAAAGAAGCTTTTCTGTCGCTGACAATCCGAAAACCTAACATATTTTTTTTTTAATTTTATTAACAGCTGTTTCAATCTAAAAGTAATTAAAAAAAAAAATCAGATGAGTACCGGCTGTGCACATTCTTTAAGCTCTTTCGTATATAAATTCATGTATCTTTATATCAGAGGAATAAAATATTTTTAAACAATCCTAGTTATTGGTCACGTTTTTTTGAGGGTTATTTTTATAATTTTTTAATTTTAGAAAAAATAACTAGCAATTCCGTGATAAGCTGGGAAAAATATGCAGAGTCCTCAAGCAATATACGTATAAAAAAAAACCTGCAAATGTAAATTAGCGTATTGCTTCGTTGTAAATTTTTCACCGCCCACCAAGCCTCCCCTATACGAGTAGGGACTTTTCTCCGCGAAGGGTTCGTCCTAAGACGAACCCTTCGCGGAGAAAAGCTTCTAAACGAAGCTTTTTGTAAATTACTGAGAATAATGAGAAAAGAATCTTTAAGTTTCAGTTTGCTCAAAGTTGAGCATCGATGTGAAAAAGAATATTTCCACTGCCACTTTCTACCTCGATGTGAAAAAGAATATTTCCACTGCCACTTTCTACCCGATTTCAGGTATATATTCAAAGCTCTCTCGTGGCTATAAAAATAATGTGAGAATAATCAATCAAAAATCTTTTTGCGTAAATTCATGACGATCGATTTGAAAGATTTTACAATGTGTTTTTCAAACTAATACTCCGAGAATTCTTTTTGGAGAAATGCACATGCGACCGTCGATATATATTATTCATGATACGTACGTGGCTTCGTCAGGGGTGGATTTGAGTTTGCTCGAGTGCGAAAAATATCGTTTGATATCCACAAGAGCTTGAGAATAATCCGTATCAACGACAGTTCATATATTCCATCGACTGACAGATCTTTCGATGTAGCAGAAAACAGCTCCATTTATATGTCTCCCGCAGGCTTATAGCCATTTCATGCAACTTAGCCAATTTTTAAAGCGACGAAAAATGTTATACGTAAAGTGGACGCGCGAATTCTGTCTTGAGGGTCTCTCGGGGTGTGTCACCGAAAGTGGAAAGTGGTCTCTGTGCATCGTGCCGTATACTTATGCACCACCTCACTGCGCTGGAGTACGTTGAGCGTGGGCAATGACGATAACGCGCGGGGAAAGCTAGGAAAACGTGCATCAGGATACAAAAAAGAGAGAGAGAGAGAGAGAGAGAAAGAGCTTGAAAAAACTCTTACGCTACACGCAACGTTGCTTTGTGGGAAAAATTCACAAATAGAAAAAAAAAAGAGACGAAAGAGTCAAAGGAAAATAATGGGTTTGACGAACAACTTTATCGGAATATTCTATATCGTAAGCTTTTGGCAGGAATGTAACATGCAGTATCGAACGGCATGCGTGTTTTATTTTTCATTTATTCTTTCATTTTTGTAACATGTATAAGGATACGCTTTGAGTGAGACAGGATTTTCGGGTTCGTGTTTTATCGGTATGGACAGGTTAAAGTGGGACATACAGCACAAACGAAGCGAGACAAAGAGAGAGAGGGAAGGAGAGAGAACGATGAGGCGTTGCGCGAAGCGATAAACTCCACCAACGCGTACTCTGCATCCCTTTGTGAAATCATTCCAAGAGGGGATGAACTCGGCGTAGCGAGTACGAGTTTAAATTGAAGGGTACTCCAGGGACGTGATTTTACGTTCTCTGTGAGGTGAAAATTGCAAGGTTGTGGCCGGAACGATTTCAAGTCAGACAAATAAGCTGTTAGAAAGCGCATTCGACACAATTAAACGTGTGCTTTAACCCTGTTCTCCCGTTCTGAGGCTTTGCAAATTAAATCTGTTAAGTTTTTCGTGAAATTGCCCTTTCGAATTACCGTAATTTCAGTGTTTGCTGTCTCATTGATCGAACGAATTGGGCCATTCTCGAAACTGACCAATTGCATAGTTTCAACGTATCCTGTAAATTTAGTGGAAAAAAAAATCATCGATTCACAGTGTATGTATAAGAAAAAATGATTTTTTCTTATGGTCTCGGGGTGACTTGATCTGCCTAAATGCCAAAAAAAAATGTATTCCCCTATTTCGGCAAATTTTCGATAGATCGTTCATTTTTTCTCATCCACCATTAGTATTGAAAATATATCCACAAATCGCAAAGTTTCCGTCGTTTCGCATTCAATTCACGTTTCACGGGCATTTGCCGCTCGTCGTTTCGTGGCGAGTCTCATCCATATACATATATACTTATCACTATGAATCGTTTGAATTCGAGCCAAGAACGAAGTCTCGATCTCTGCGCCCTTTGGCACGCACGAATTTTTCTCCTTTTATCGTTTGCGGCTGTGGAACAACCCAAGTTCGTTCGAAAATTGTTCTCCATAAATCGTTTTCCAACGGCACGATAAAATTCGTTGAATGAAGAATAAAAGAATAAAATTATAATGTATATTTATCGTGTAATTATAGTTTGGTTCAAAGTACATTAACGCGATTTCTCATTTCGCAAAATGGCATTTTACCATCCTCTCTAATTCTTTTAGGACGTGCTCACTCGGACTTTGATGGCAAATACGAGTTTCAACAAAAGCTTGACCGAAACTTTTCAAAGGTTTTCTCAATGGTATATACAGGAGACACGAATTTCAACCCTTGATTCTCTCTCTCTCTCTCTCTCTCTCTCTCGTTACAAAGTTTTACGTTAAACTTTGTCCAACCTCGGGCTGTAGGTCGATCTCGCTGAGCTTTTCGGTGGAACGGATTACGTGAGAAAGAGAGAGAGGGAGAGAGATCTTGAGCTTTTCCCCGGAGGTCGCGAACCGCAGGGCAACATCGTATATCGTTGTATTCTGGCCACTTAAAAGCTACCGAAATTGTACTTCGCGCCCCTTGGCGAAACTACGATGGAAAGAGGGGCGAGAGAAAAAAATAAATCACGAAAAAAAGAGTCGTAAAAAAGAAGCGAGAGAGATCTCCGACATTGCGGGAACCGCAGCCAACCGTCAAATTGCACCAAACTCATAAATTTCCCGACGAAGGGTCCAATACTTTGAATAAGAATTCTGTTTAAAAAAAATCTCATGATTTTGCTCCATCTTCTGAGACATGAATTTTACATAATAAAAATGTACGATATTCCGACATCTTGTAATTTTTTTTTTTTTCATTCTTTCCTTAGTAAACATCGAAAATACTTAAAAATTACTAAAAATTTGGATTAAAACGAAATCAAAGTTTATAACTTACCATCAAATTTCAGACTCTGCATGTACTAAGGATTTTCATATTTATTGTTTGGTAAATATTTCAAAAAACGTTTCGCAACTTTTTCAACCAACTTGAAAAAATAATTTTATTTGGATAATATTTTATTTATTTGTTCGTTAAGTAGCATAAGAAATAGTTATACAAATGTGAAATAAAAGTTTAGTGTAAAACTAAATTGAAATGAACTAACTTAAAACTGTGTGTTAAGAATTTTCATATATGTATGTAGAATATACCGAGTATGATATTCTATCGGAAATGTATAAATGTGAGTACGTGTAGAGACGAATGAACTGTACATTTCAATTTAAAACTCTTAACCGTTCTTATGCACCGGGAATCCAATTGGCGCAACGCCGGTTTCATTGAATACTATTTTGCTCTATCTCTCGGGCTCTTGAATGTTGAGCACGTCTGACTTGTAACTGGGAGTTTCTACTTTTCCGCACGGCCTTGCTGGTATATTTTGCTCTCGTGCAAGCAGCACAAAGCCCGCGGTACCGCGCGATCTTCGTGCTGGCTCTCTTCACTCGCTATTCGCCAAATGTCCGGCTATTCTTATCTGACGAATTTTATTACAAACTTTTTTGTCCTCTCGCTTCCCAGAATGAGGCTACTCTCGATTTCGTGTTACGAATGAAAAAGTAACTTTTTGCAAATTGGTTGATTAATCGCTCAAGATAAACCCAGACTTCGTTCCCTCCAGATTTTTCATCGCCCACATTATATAGTGCATTACATTATCCCATTATCGCTCCGGGGAAAACTTGAAAGTATCTGATATTCTAAAACTTGAGTGAAATTTATGGAATGATCGAGATTCGTTGAGAACGACAGAGAGATAATATTTTCGGCTTAGTGATTTTTTCCGTGACAAAATAATGATTTTGTCGTGTATATGAACATTGAAACCCACCGTTGAGTCCCATGTTTTTGTTAGGCATCGGGATTCTAAGCTTAGAATTCCATTTTTAAAGCTGCTGGAACTCGGAGAATCGAGTGGAGGCAGAAAACGCTGAAAAAGTTGGTAAAATTATAAGAAGGTTTAAAATAGCTAGTAAATTGTATTTAAAACTTTTGCGAGATAACCAAAGTATCATGAAATCTTTTGTATGCGCGATATATCGTCGCAAAATATAAATTGAACAATTTTTACATTTTATTTCTTGAAAAATAAAATGTCTCGTATTTCTCTGTTGAACGGATTCGAACGTATTTTTACTGCGCGGTCTAAGGCGGAGCCCCTGTAAAATCTGTCGTATTCTGACGCGGTGTTTCGGGGTCGGTGAGAAAAAAAGAGCGTTTAGTTCGACATTAAACGATCGTTTTGCGAGGCACACGAGAGCGGTGTGAATGTTTTGCACCGTTGTGTCTTGGCACCTCTATTCGGCCTCTGCCTGGGGCGTTAACGATCCTGACTCCTAATTCACTTAGCACTGTCGCCGGTTCCATGGATATACGTACAGCAGATTTTCCACGTCGTGCTTTCGCACCCAGCCTCTCGTTAAGCGGACGTTTGTGTATAATTTACCAATTTAACAGCCCGAAAACAGACTTTACGTGATTATATCGTCGTTGGCTCGAACTTCTAGTATCTCACGTATCATAGGGTGAACGAAAATATAACGATGACAACACAGGAATACCGAGAGTATGTGTGGATTTTAACATTAGATCGCAATGTGTTTCTTCCGGGAATTGTTCGAGACGTTCATTAATTTTGCAGTCCACAATGTTAGCGACATAATGTGTGATCAGTCTCGGAATCCGAGTTGATAAGGGTGTCGTTTTTATTCTTCAATTTAACAGCCCGATAACAGACTTTACGTGATTATATCGTCGTTGGCTCGAACTTCTAGTATCTCACGTATCATAGGGTGAACGAAAATATAACGATGACAACACAGGAATACAGAGAGTATGTGTGGATTTTAACATTAGATCGAATTCACAAATATAGAGGATGCCGGGGTCATATGGTTCAGCTTCAATGTGAAGGGTTGCTCCCTTTAAACCCATTGATGGTGGCAAAAAATGGAAAATATTCTCACAGTGTATCAAGGGATTCCGAAGAGAATTTTTCCATTATTCGGCGGTTAATTTTTAATTTGCTTCTATTCTTTTCCATCGTTAAAAAAAAAGCACTGTGACACCCCGTACAGTATCTGAGTAGCGATTATTTAATCACCACCCTCTTTTTGGCACAAAACGCCCCGCATATGGGCTCAATGTGTTTCTTCCTGGAATTGTTCGAGACGTTCATTAATGTTGCAGTCCACAATGTTAGCGACATAATGTGTGATCAATATCGCAATCCGAGTTGATAAGGGTGTCATTCTTAGAGTTAAAATACGTCCATCACCGATCGCGACCTCTCGAAATACGGGTCGACAATGACACATCGTCACCTATGACCTGGACCTCGAAATACCGAATACTCGAATGACCTGGACCTCGAAATACCGAATACTCGAATGACCCGGACCTCGAAAACAGATAAAATGCGTCTCAGACGAAGTGGCACAGTATTCGTCAACACCATCTGCTCCATTCTAAACGCTGAACTTTTTTGTTTATCAACCGGCGAATTGGCCAAATAACGTATTAAATTATTACAAAATGCACACGCTTGATAAAACATGGTCGTACATCCGACGTATATTTTATTAATTTTCACTTCAAAGCAACACGAAGGATCTCTCAAAAAAGAATCTAATTTATAAAACTGTAATCCTTTTGTTCCTCAGTTTTTTGATCGTCAGGGTCATATATATATAAATACAAACACATGGATACATTATATATATGTATATATATATATATATGTATACATATACCGTGTTGTTCGATATTTCTCTCCGTTCTTATTCTCGCGTGCACGTTCGAACCGTAGCACGTGCTCGGATTTTCGAGAATCTCGTTTTCGCTACCATTTCTTGCCTGTATGTATATCAGTCAGTACCTCTGCTGTACGTTTACGCTGCTGAGGGATTAAACGATAAAGGTGATACTGCATTGCACTGTCTATATACGCGTCTATATATGGATTGGCCCGGTAAAAAGGGAGAGCGAGCTATTTTATCAGATTGGCGGGAGAGTTAGTTGACCCCGTACAGAGGAAACACACACACACACACACACGCCATGAACCTTTTCCCCAATGATGGAGATGAACTACCCCGGCTGTGTTCATCTCCCAAGCGCAGGTTCTGGACTACCTGGTCAGAATGTAGAAAAGCACTCCGGGCGATTGGACCACGCTTGATTATAACTAACCTGGGCAATGCATTCACAGATTCGATGTCCTATATTCGTATCGCACACACGATATACGATAAAAACCAGTGGCTTAACGATTTATACAGATCATCATCCAGAAAAATGTATTCAATTCGAGACCCATCATCAGCTGATTGCAGTGAAACGCACAATACATTATTTTTTTTCCGCTACGGGTAGTCGCGGGCATTAAGAAAGTAGAGAAATCGATCCTGAGTTAAATAAATGGACCGTGATTGATCAGCCGAGACGATAGTGGCATCAAAGTCGTCTCGTATGCAATGAACATCGTGAATCCTCAAACACATATACAGATACAGAAAAGATCTTCCTATAGAACGGAACTCCGGAAATAGCAGATACGTGTGAGCTCGATGAGGTGTGCAACTTCCGGGCTCTCTAGAGATTTCCTTCGTCGTTAAGGCACCAACTATATAGAGCATGGGATACGAAGAGAAGGTATAGTGTCTATATGTACAAGGAGACAGTGTTGCACGCTCGTTCGCACTGGGAAGAGGTTGGGCATCATGGATGTAAGTAACCCCGATGTCTCACAACGCTGCTACGTGTGAATGTTCCCGGTTGGATGTCTCAGTCAGTGTGGGAGTAGACGAGGAAAGGATAAAAAGAAGAGCAATCGTCTATGTGAGATCCCCGATAAAAGCAGGTGGTGGGTAAAGCTGCGAGTGTCTGTGAAAGAGTGAGAGAGAGAGAGAGAGAGAGTTTTGCCAAGGAATAAAACGTAGGGCGGTAAGACGACATGAAGGCAGGTATAGGACGAATGGAACATAGGACGAGAGTAGAAAGATAGAGAGAGAGAGGAAAAACGAATGTGAAGATAAAATGTCGAGGAGAATCAAGAGAAGTCGCTACATGTACCTTTAGGAAGAAGGGATGAAAGGGGTTGGTGAAAGAGCTTCTGGAAAAAGAAGATGCACTATACTGTCACTTGTGCGTATACATTTATATATATATATATATATATATATATATATATATATATAGATATAGATACAGATAAAACGACCGAGAAGCGTGGCAAGAGATCGGGAGAGCGAGGAAAAGCCATTTGGCTCACTGGTAGAGAATCGCTGGTATATAGGTTGGACGGTTGCGCGTTGTCACGAAGCCGATGCAATCGCCATTATTTGTTCAGAAGATGCTCTCACGCGAGAGGCATTCTCGCGTCGTTTGCCCAGGCGTATAGCTACGCTTATGTCTCTCTTACTCTCGCACTATTCTCTATTACTCTGCACTGTCCCGACGACTCTCCCATACGATGGCTGAATATGTATGTTACTGGCGTAGTTTCCTTGTCGTCCTGGCGATGGCGTTTCCACGTAGTTAGCGGGTGATATTGGCCAGGATATATTAGATGCTATTTATAGCTGACAGCCATTCGAGAAAATGCGAGGACAATTTTAAAAGGCCAACTGCCACTTACTCTATCCGGCATAATGATTTTTCTCTGTCTTCAATGCATCATTCTACTCTTCTTCTTCTTCTTCTTCTTCTTCTTCTTAGCCTGAACTTTTTCATTTATCTATTTTCCTCTCATACAACTCGTCTCAGTTTGTTGTTCGGTCTCAAAGCGCAATGCCACTTTCATGGTGAAATCGAACGACGAAAGCTCGAGGCTTTTCGGCTTCATTGGAATTTCCAATGGTGCTGAATGTCGGCAGAAACGAGATCGTCTTTCCTAAGTCGGTTGTCTGAAGACTTTACGTAACGAGATATATATATATATATATATATATACATAATGCTAGAAGAGTCCGGAGAAGAGAGTTGGAGAATGGCAGATACGCAATCCGCTCGCCAGAGTTTCCACTGTGCCTCGATATGTTGCCGTTGTTGTTGTACTTGTTGGATCTTATTGTCGTCGCTTCCTTGTTGTTGGCTTTTCCATGAGAACTGGAATGCAAAACCCCCGTGCGCCACCATCAGAACTTATTCGCTTGCAGTTGAAAACGAGATATTCTCGTTGACATAGCATACCAAGTGCTTTTTCTCACTCGAAAACTCCTTTCACGCGAAATTGCTACGAGTTTTGCGGTATTTTCAAGTTTTAGTATTATTTCAGACGCTATTCAAGTATTTCGCCAGTTTCATTGAAATTGGAAACATCTCAAGATTACAATGACCAGAAAAAAGATTTTTTTTTTTTACGATGGAGGCTGTAATATTATAATAATTAAGTTTGTCATAATCTTCTCAATATCAGTAGATGATTTATTGTTTGTTTCCAATGACTATAAACATTCACTGTTTGCAAAAAAAGTATAATTGGAAATGAAACATTTCAACGAGGGATGCATATTCTTGTGTTTATCGAGCGACAATCGAAATGAGGAATGCGTTCTTTGGCCTCAATTTCCAGTTTGTTTTGCACGCGTCCTGTTTTCCTTCGCAACAATTCCTGTTTCAAACACGTCACAACAGTCGCTTGCCCATTAACCAGCCATCTTCCTCCTAACGGTTATTGCTGTCATAATATATATATAAGAATACACGTTTCATCTCTGTCCGCCTTGTTTCCTCGATGGCAATGCGGGCAGCACCAGAGAGAGTTTCATCTATAAATCCAATGGTAGAGCTGTGCCAAGCGAGGTTTTGGTCGTTTGGAAACTCGTTAAATAACTCTACAAACTTATTTTTTTGCTTTCGAACGACTATAATGCAAGGAAAGAGCATTCAAAAGTAAATCACCCAGTATCGAATCATAAAATATGATTCGATAAAAAAGTCATTTTCATCCCGGGTCATTATAATATCCGGAGTTACGATAACTCACTAATAAATTTTCATGAAACGTAACTCCTACGATGAAAATGGCATCAATCCTTGTAATTAAGGAGGACATCAAAAAAAATCCTCATCATTACAAAAGTGGAAAAAAATAATAATCAGATGCGTGTGAGTTAGCATTAGACGTTGGAAAATTTTGGCAAAGTTGATTACTTGGACGATGATTATTTTGCGCACAGAAAACACTGGAACATTAATTAAACGTCCTTAAAAACGTGCAAATAAAATACATATATACGAAAGCTCTCTTGAAAGTTCGTTTCTTACCGGATAGTGCAATGAAAGTGAACAATTTTGTTCACAAAACCCAGTTGGACTTGGATAAACTTATTTTTTGTGTTCCTCTCTCGACAGTTTCTGCCAGCCCGCCTATTTTTGCACGGCACGGCGTGATCTCATAAACTTCTTCAAACTCTTCTTCGTCCGTATAATGGGCGAGGGGGGGTGTCTCCAGCAGCAGAGCAGGCAGCGGATCTCCGGTGGATCGTTGTTCTCGACAGAACAGAGAGCGGAAAGCACGAGTTTTTTTATTACGCTGTCACACAGAGTGGAAAAGTTTTTGTTGCATCTGTTTTGTAAATTTGATTTGCTGCCCCTTGAGTGCGTATACGCATAAACCCAAATGGTCTATAAAATGTCAAAACAAATTTCACGATTTTTCGATGATGAAAACGATTTCTTCCTCCCCCTGCCCCTCCAGTGATAACAGTTTGATTAACAAAAATTATTTTTATTCTGCCACATTTATCGGTAATAATTGCATCGGCGTTTCGTTAAGTGAAAAAAAATACATATGCACGGAATCAAGTACAAAAAAATGGTTTTAAAATGTATTTTTGTTCAATTATACTGTACAATTATTTTGTACAATTATCTGGTACAGTATCTGGCGCATATATTAAAGTATTCCAATTTGCGGCGAGCAATTTAAATAAATTGATAGAAAATAGCGAGATTTGCGTATATCCTCGTGTTTGACCTCTTTCCGTGGTGAAGTTGCGGAAAACCATTTCCCGAATTCACTGAAAATTTCGCCACGGGGCTTCGAGTCCCCCTCGGGTGAAATACAATTTTCGAAATTGCAACAAAACTTTGGAATGAGCTCACATGGAGGCTGCACAGTTGCAAACGAGTCGCGATAATTACGATTTAGTTGCTTCCGGTTGTGTGTGTGTGTGTTTGCTTAGTCATTGAGTGTCTATATCTATTTTTATATAGACGTATTTACATATCTCGTCATACGCGTAACAATATCGTTGCAGCAATTTTGTGAATTAGAGCCACCCTTCTTTATTCATATGCAATGGAGGCTGTACTTTTATTAATGTTGCTATATACGTATACTAGCTGGTGCCTGTGATTTCGCACGCGTTGAATCAGTGTAAAAACATTTTACCCCTTTTTACCCCCGTAAGGGTTGAATTTCGAAAAATCCTTTCTTAGCGAATGCCTACGTCGTATAAGGAATTTACCTGCCAAATTTCAAGATTATAGTTTTTATAGTTTCTGAGATTTCGTGATGAGTCAGTGGTATTTTCGCTTATATATATATATATATAGATTTGTATATATATATATAGATTTGTACATACGCAAGTTTTCAACCAAACGACTTTCTCGACCTCTTTGTGCCTGTGCGAGAGACCGGATACTCCTGATTATATCGCCTCAAATTGCACATACCTGCTGTTGCCTCCCCCTCCCCCACCTCCACCCTTCCTTATCTTTCTGTGCATTATCATATTGCCTCGCAGGTCGTGTCGTTCCCCTAGTAACCTGCTTATTGAATTTAAATTTAGTAAAGACTCGCTCCCTAATGGCATCTCTCTTTTCGCCAAAGACAGCACGTACAAGAAACGCTGGTACAGCTTTTCACCTTTGACCCGGTCATTTTAGATGTCACACTGTAAGCGTCCCTTACTCCAGAGCATTGAAATATTCATGAGAAAATTAAATTTTTCTTTATTCGTCTCGACTGTAATTTCGTCTCAGCCAACGTGTCTTGATAATTATAATTATTTACGTTAAAAGGACATTGTCTCGTTGTACTGATTGCAGAGGCTCACAGGGCTCTCGAGCTTCTCGAGGACTATCATGCGAAACTTACGAGACCCCAGGACAAGCAGCTACGATTAGCCATCGAGAGGGTCATCAGGATCTTCAAGAGCAGACTCTTCCAGGCACTTCTAGGTGAGTCATAATTTCTATTCACGTATGTTATTTGAAATAACTTTCTCGCTCATGTAACATTTCGGTTTGGAGAATCGCGATCAACATCGGATCTAGTGAAAAATTGTTTTGAATCTCTTTGAACTCCACTTGAAGTTACGAAAAACTTCATCAATAAGTTACATTCTCGTCCCACCTATAAGTAAAAAAAAAATATTATAAATATATATATAAAAAATATATATATATTGGACCCAAATTGCAAATCCATTTAATCAAAATAACGATCAATGACTATTTTGTCTTAAAAACATAATTTTTATTCTAATTGTCATCACACCTACTTGTTGGTTATTTCAATTAAACGTAGCGGGCCTGTAACATTGTCAAAAATATATTAAAACTTTTCCGAAAATGAATTCATGTAAATTTATACTTTTTTGTGGACGCGAGATGCATCGGTTGCACTGAAGTTAGCGAGTTTGAATCAGACGAGCAGCTTGTGTAGTATTGCTCAAATACTCACAAGAAGGATTTGTCATCACAGATGGTGTTTCCTTGTGGCAACTGAGATGCGTCTTCTCGTACTGTATTGAGATCTCTCTACCTCCCCCTCCCTCCCTCCCTCCCTGTTCTCTCTCCGCGCACAGCATCCTCTTGTGTTGCGTCCTGATAACTGTCTTCCGACAAGAGACATCCAGGAATAATGCGTCAGTGGGCTTTATGTTGTTGAATATATATTGGTATAGCGATATGTCGATTGAAGGGAGAATAGGGCGCCGTGAATAGGGGAAGCAGTTGCCCAAGTTGTGCACTTGAGAAAGCTCTATGTTACGTCAAGACGATATAGGATGTGTATGTATACTTGGAAACAAAACCGAATCGCTTCCGACCACCTTGAGGACACGTTGAGAAATCGACCAATATACTCTGGCATTAGGATATTCCAGGAATATGTTACATCTAGAATATCCTCGGAGCTTGCTCCCATTAACTTTTGATTAAGTTAAACTTTCAATAGCAAAAATCATACCAACCCAATTTTTGGACAAAGCAGCCCAGCCTCGATATTGCTAATCTCAATTTTCGAATTATAAGGCTTCCATTTCTTTAAAATAAATTGTATTTGAGTAAAATATTGAAAATTGGATGAAACGAAATTTTACTGGAATGAAAAAAAATGCATTGGTAAGCATCCGGTTCGTCTAAAAGTTTAAGAAAATGGATTCGATTGTAAATACGAGAGCTGGAGACTATAAAAACGCGATAAAACCAGCCAGAGAGCACGTTGATAAATTAATTAGAGCCTGCCTTCGAGATTCGTGCTTAGGTACCAGTTTACTCGCTGGTAAACTTCTATTCGTACAAGATCGTATTCTCCCGCACCCTTCTGAAAATCCTTGCTAAGGTTTTCCTTCGAACAAAATGAAACATCTTGACGTCAAACGAACTGGGGTTACTCCAAGTTATATATATATACCCAGCCAGACCTTATTGTGCACAAATGAAAAATTCCTTCGAAAAATTTCATTTTCACTACGATCGCAATACGTGTCTTGTATATTCAATGGCTGCTGGTGTTGCTCTGATGTTGCATAAAGGCTAGTTGCTCGTTTGTAAAATTTGAAATTTCTACAGTACTTCTCAGATTTGTATATCTTGGACCTTGAAAAATTAAGTAACTTTTATTGACCAATTTTTCTTTTCCATTCCATTTCCATTTTTTCTTTTTCCAAAAATGCAATTTTTTTCTTGTCGTTACTTCGATTTGTAGTTTAAAAAATTCGAATTTCACTCTTCTAAAATTGACGTGTTCATTGTCAGCAATTCAATGTTTCATTTTAAAACATGGATTCGCATTACAAGTGATACAGTATCGTAAACTCGACATAAAATGTCGAGAAGACATTTCGTAAAATTGCAATTCTGGACGGAAAGTTTATTATTTTCCGCGTGTTGACCAAACTCCTCGGGCTAAATCTCGTAAGAAAAGAGCGGGTCGAGGGAGATATGGGCAACGCACTCGAAGTTCTCTAATTTTCTTGCCGACACACGAGAAAAGCCATTTTTCTCGTGAAAAAGAATAAAACCGAAAATGCCTGAAAAGACATATAAAAGCAAGAAATGGAAAGATAGAGTTTATACACAGATAGTAATATACGTGGCTGGCTGGAATGAGAAGTGTAAAGACACTTCCAGTTGGTTCTCGACGCCCTGTGCTCTCTCGCCTTCACCTCAGCAATATATATATAGTCGTCTCGCTTTCTCACGAATTCTTCACGTTTCTCGTAAATTTCATAGCGTAGAAGATAGCAGGAAATTCTTTTTCAGAACAGGTGTAACCCATCCGAGGCGATTTTACGGTTCACCAGCCCTTTGCACCCTATACTTCGATAGATTTATTTTTTCGAAACGAACACAGAGAGAGAGAAAGTCCCGAGGCTCCCGAGGTGGATGGACCAACTCCACCGGAACTCTTGACTTTCTATCGACTTGCATGTTAGCTGGAGAGCAAAATATAAAAGTAATCTTGTGCGCTGACGTAATGGAACAATTTTGAGCTATACGTAGCTGAGTCTGCCGAGTGATTACCGAGAATAACTTTTTTTCACATTTGCTGACGCATTTGAATTTATCAGCTGAAAGAAAAAAAAATCCCACTCGTTGACATGGCAGTAAATCATGAATCCTGTCGCTACCGGCACCATTTTCGGGCAAATTGTTGCTAATTAGCGGGGCAATCTCGTCGGTAGATATGAATTTCCGCTCTGACGAACGGAGAAACTCTCGTAAAATAGAAATATGTTTTTTTGTTTTACGGAGGTAAAAAAAAATGGCGACTCACTGTTCAAATTACTGTTCCCAATACTGGCGCTGCTCCTTAATTCAATATATTTTATTCATTCAATTAGTGTATTATGCATGAACAAACCCCTATATACGGAACTGAAAATCCTTAAAAAAAATGCAAATTTTTCTTAAATTAATGTAACTGCAGGACACGATTGAAGAACGTTCAATAAAAATGAGAATAATGAGAAAATTAAATTCCACAAAAAATATAAAAGTTGCGAATATGTGGCATTAAAAAATGGCCACTAGATATATTTGAAAAAAAAAAGCGTACTGTATAGTGCAGGCAGGTTGACGAAGGGAATAAACGACACCAATAGCAGAAATAGGGTGATTGATAGTCGGGGATCGTACGTGTATAGCTTCGTGGAATCTCAATTGGATATGGAAAAATTTCATTCCGGTATTCCACGTTGGAATTTATACAGTTCGCGATGAAATACTAGATATATATATATATGCGTAAACTTTGACTACACACATATATATAGGTATATCTCGAAAATTCAAAGTGATGGATGAAACGACGACTTTCAAAATTACATCGACTGAACTCGATCCTCACCATGAATCAACGTGAGATCGACGCGGGTGATTGAACGATTCACGATATGTTTTTAATCATTGGTATTGGACGAACTCGTTGGAACAGCTCGAGAAGCTCTCTCGTCATATTCAAATGAAATATCGACTGTCATCGCGTAGCAAAATTAAAAAAAAAAAAAAAAAAAACCCTCATATCCTATGTCGCTAAATTGGAAGATTTTTTTCTACATTTGTTAAAAGCTGTACCCAGCATAAAGCTTGACATATATCTTCTAACCATTTTGCTACTCTCGTGTGCGTTGAGATAATTAAATTGGAAGTCAAAAAGCCGCGCTAAAGTGCCACGTTTCAGACTCAACAGTGATAATGTCGAGATTTTGCGACTATAGTTATGTCGACCTATGTGCAGGCAATACAAAAAATAGAAAGCCATATTCTATATATAAAAACTGAAGTTTTACCAACAGAGCAACGAGGCTAGAAAGGTCGCAGCTTTCGTTTATTAATTGCTGTAACATGGCTATGCCGTTGCAGCTCTAGTAGTAATTTTTGTCGTCCGGAGTTTTACTACGAGAGGTTGCTGGCAACGGTCTCTTTGGTTCTTCACCCATGACGCTCAAGTATCATCCATCAATGGCCCTTATTTATCGTACTCATTGGCAAAAGTCTCATGTTGGTGATAAATATATTTACAACGGTGAACCGGCACTATAAATCTCACAATTTTATCATCATCCTGTGTGTACAGTCCAATGCGTTTTATTTTTCCAATGAAAAACTTTATTTCCGTTAAATTATTTTACAGTCAAACGTTTAATAATTTAGCGCCTTTTGAATTCTTGCACAAATAAATGGTAAAACGCCTGGCAGTTTCTACCAGACCCTCCGTATTTTGATAGTGCGTTATTTACAGTTTATTAATCATGAAATGTTATCTAAAATATTCATTATTTTTTCTATTAAATTTAAACATGCTGAGATAAAAATACCGAACGATAGATTGATGTCCAGTATCGCCTAGTTTTTTTTTTTTTTTCCTCGACTCGTAGTCACGTTCATTGATCTGTGAAAATTCGACATTCTTCCAATGGACTCGAAGCTATCGATTGCGTCCAATAGGTCAGATAGCAGAAAATAAATTCAATTGTAAAACTCTTTGGAAATAATCATAATTAAATTTTCTTTCATAATTCGTTATACTCTTTGATGTAAAAAAAAAAAAAAGGTCAAAAGAAACTGTTTTATATATGCATTTGCTGAAATATTCAAAGACTTCTACGCGGTACGTATTTTCCTTGCCGAAGGAAGGTTTTCTTGTAAATACGCGTTGGTATGCATCTCTCGGCGCATAGCCGTTGGTTGTCACGTTAAGGTGTACCAGCCAAGTATACGTACATTTTGCACCAGCTCACAAAATTTATATAATCCAGTTGCGAGCATATATGGAAAATACGCATTACGTGTACACTACCAACTTCCCATATCTGTTGACTTTTCATGTGTACCGAACAGCATCCACACACCTTATACAGATATATATCGTAACTATTTCTTGTAGTTCCCGTGAGAGCTGACATAGTGCATGCCCGCGAGTGCGCATTATAGAAATGTATGTAGACTTTTCGTATCGAATAACTTTATCTATATATGACACAGATGTATAGATGGCAATTTCCATACAGTGACTCTCTTCTCCTTTCACATTTCCCATATTTCCGTTTGGCGACCATATCCTCTCGCCCTCTCTATTTTCCTCTTTTTCCCTGTTCACTTGGCTTGGATATGTATATATAAGCTTTGAGGTCTCGCAGTCAATTCCCACAGGGCTATAATCTCACATCCATACGCATAGATCATTCATGATACTTTCAATTCCAAACACTTGGGAATTCGACGGTAGATCTATCGACAGTTCTGTTCTTTTATCTGTGGTCCGATCAATAAATTTGTATCGATGGAAGATGCATGTTACAAAATATTTTGACAGTCCCAAGTGGGCCCATTTTTTTCAGACTCAAAAGTGTTAAAATTCGACGGATGCTTTGAATTGTTTGTTGATTTTTTATGATAATTTTGTTGTAAAGTTCTCTTAACTTTTGTTAGATTGGTTGGAGATAACGTATTTTTAGAGCTCGTACGTTTTGGCATACATACGAGAAAAAACTGACCTTGCTTGTCAGCTCATTTCAGTATCACCAATAGGTGAATATTTGCACAATCAATACATCCTAGCTGGTACTGAATTACCGTATAGTGAATTGCATACTGAGCAGAAGGTCCCAAAATGTAACATAATTTTACTCACTTATTCAAATATAAATTTGATACAGAATTTTTTTACCAACGAACATTTTTTATAGCGAGGAAATGTGACAATCATTTTTCGCAAGTGTCTTATTTTAATGCTAAAAATTAAAATAAATACAGTCGATGCTTTTAAGAATTTTTGTTCGTCAAATCGTATCCAGAGTAATATTTATCAGGATGTTTTCAACTTTCTGCAATAAATCCAAAAATATTTACGGTAACGAGCAAATGGATAGAGAATAAAGCACATGGGAGAAAATCAACGAGAGATATGCAAATGTCGTACCGCATTAATTCCTTTGCGAGCTTATGTCCTGGTTTACTATTTATAGTTACCTGGGGACCTCGAACATGTATATGTTAAATCTCGTTATTCTTAAGGGCCATTAAAGTACCGTAACATTCTCGTGCTGCAAACCCTTGCCTCTATTTCTGATACCCCAGAATACCCAGCCTCGCAGTTATATGTATATATATATATATATATATATATATATATATAACTGTACATTGTGTACATACTATAGATCGGTCGCATTAGGGTCTCGTCATTGATTTGGCTTCCTACCGCGAGAATATAATGTGCTACAGAGTACCATTGGGATTGATTGACAAGCGATTGATCGGTAAATACACCTCGCAGCGATTGATTGATGAGAGATCATGCGAAATATTTGATCCGCTTACCGTCGTCAGTTCGAAGAATATGATACATACTCTCAAACGATTTGACAGATATTGACTAAATCATTTTCAAATCCATTTAAGATCTACCTGACGAATTTTCAGGGTTAAAAGTTCGCAATAAATGACTGATGAACACTGACCAAGTTTTACCTATTTTCTTATTTTTCTATCGCGGTTTCTTGCACATATAATGATAAAAGCTACTCTCATGGAAGTTGAAGAAAAAGCTCCATGACTTCAAATGGATACGATCTGTCACTTTCGATTATTATATTCGATTATTACACTTCATGCAATCCTGGCTCAACAAAGGGTATGCATTTTTATTCCAACTATATTGGCATTTTAATATACGTAACAAAAGTTTAATCTCTCACCTGTGACGAATTGACGAGTGAATAAAAGGACCAGAATGTAATTAGGGAAATTGCAAATGACAGAAAAAAAATTGAGTCACGTTTGACGATGTCCATCGTACTTTGCATAAAATAAAAAATGTTTCTTTTCCCTTGGCATAAAATTTGGTGGCTGGAGCTGCTCGAACAGAATCTCGAGACGCTTTATATGCTCCAGAGCATAGATAAGGAAATTTTGTCATTCCCCCAATGTAATTAAGGAGAAAGTGACAAACGTCTACGACTCTTCGAAGATTATCAAATACCAGAATTAAATCGATTAGCTGAAGGGCGATTAAAACACACCAGTGCAGATTGTAGGAGCTGATATGCTCCATAGTTGGCACAGGCACCTGATGAAAAAAAAAATTATAATTGTCCATAACTTGAGATTGACGTGGAATGACCGGAAATAAATAGGCAATTCGTGGTTACCTCAAATAAGGATTTTTTACACCAGCCGGCCAGTATTCGCAAAATGTGAAAACTGTCAAGTTGTGATTATGGGCCTCGACTGCCTCGTAACTGTCACTCATCCGTATCGCGATGGCGAACGACACCTCGCTGTTATTGGAGAATCACGTCATCTCCCAGGTCCGTTAGCTGTTTTCTCTTCCACAACAGGTATTTGCCCGTAATATAGCAGCAGGCAGAAACAACAACAAAATTAATAACAATGCGTTTGGTGCTTCTTGGTGTACAAAAGCCTTATTATAGTCCAGCTTCATACAGCGTGGCGTCCGAGAAGCTGGTTGGTACGTTGGAAAATGCTCAGGGTATTGTCATTTTAATTAGGATGAGAGTGAGGGGGAAGGAAAAGGGTCACATAGCGAGAGTTGGCTTGGTTTCCACGAACATTATTTTATTATTAAGTCACTGGCTTTAATACGTACACTTCTCGCCTCACTGTTACGCCAAACAACTTTTCCTCAAACTCTCCTGCCATTCTATGATAACAAAGTTGCACACCCTGCTAGACTTTTTGTTCGTACTGGGGTTGAAATCTATATCGTTCGCTCTACAAAGGTTCCTCGAAGTTCTGTATGTTATTAATAGCTAGTTTCCATTTGCAACATTTCCAGGCCTACGTAATAAACATTATGATTATTCCCCCCCTTTATTGTGGAGAAATGTATTATTATCGAAGGTGTTCTCGTAGTGTGTTTATTCTTGAGGGACAATAAAGCGTCATATAAATATCGCTGTCTGAAAATTATACAGTACGTATTAATAATTGTCCCAAGAAATTTTAACAATATATCATTTATTTTCCATTTATTTTGAGAAATATTTTACGCAGGTCAACTTTGAAGGAAAAAAAACAACGAGAGTGAGGAAAATCCGATGATTGGTGTGACCATTTCGTCATTTTACGAGGTCGTATATTGCCAAGGCATTTTGGTGGAGGAAAAGAAATATATAAACGTCTCTATTTATTCTGTTTGTCCTACATTGCTCACATTGGTAGTTTCGTTTAAAAGCTCCCTCTGCGTATACGATTCGTAGCTCAGCGATCGTTTCGTTTTAAAGCACCGCGATGTTGCAACCATCGCGGTGCTTTAAAACGATTGCGATTTTTTTTTTTTCCTTATCTCATTCCTCTTGCTCAGTATGACGACAACCATTCTCGCTGACCATTGCGATTCACTACCAAAATTCTCATCCCTTTCGAGCGCCAACCTCCGTTCGAAACGCTCGTAACTTGGCTTGGCCAGCAGGAGCTGAAAGCTAGCAAGCAAATCGACTTGCGGGGATCCCCTTCATCGCAATGGTTGCTCCTCTGGTTCGCTCCTCTTTCTCTCTCACTCACTTCTCTCTGGCATGCCGAATTGATGTGGTACAGACGAGACTTCTCTGGACGCGATAGTTCTATAAGCATCCATGAAATATCGCATCTGTTCAAGAGTCAGCCAACTCTCTCGTTTTGGGTTTGGTGTGTATATATATATATATATATATACATAACCTTTTGGCGAAAGTTAAG
Source organism: Dyspetes luteomarginatus (assembly GCA_963669185.1). Classification (NCBI taxonomy): domain Eukaryota; kingdom Metazoa; phylum Arthropoda; class Insecta; order Hymenoptera; family Ichneumonidae; genus Dyspetes; species Dyspetes luteomarginatus. The sequence continues at coordinate 14,248,470 of OY769911.1, read as the reverse complement.
TTCTGCGACTCCTTCATGAACACGATTTGGCTCTGTCACGAACGAATGATGAACACGAGTTGTGATTGTCCATGTTTGTTGCTTGAACTATTCTGCCGCAAAATGGAGACCATTATATATAAGTAATAATATCCGAATTGATGATTCATACGTTACTCAATATTTATAATTGAACAATTTTTTTTTTCTAAAACATTTTATTGCTATACGAAAACTGCTCGTACTCCGATCATCGATTTCATTAGATAAAGTTTAGTCGAAGGTTCGTCGTTTGAAATTGTATGAGACAAAAAAATGTTCACCTCTTTGTAGAAATTTTAGAGACTCACTTGCTAGGGGGCCAACTCGGTCAAGATATACAATGCGTGCACAGGAGAGCTCAGAAGTGTCTGTGGATCTCGCGAAGCGTGTTTTCTCCGGCTTAGAAATTGAAAGCACGCTGTGTGCGCCCTTTTTACGAATAGTGTATTGTGGACCCTAGGGATTTGCAAATATTCAGGACATTATATATATATATATATATATCGCAGTGGTTGATCGTTGCGAGGCTGCTTATTCAAAAAGCCCGCGCGTATCTTTGTATATGTATACATTCGTTTGCATCGCGCGCGAGAGACCTTTTTCATTTTATCGCCGAGATGAAAGACTCTCTCTGGGGCTTTTCTTTACGCTTTGGGACTATTCATCAAACGAGCAGCTCTTCTCGTCGAGACCGCGCGGTCACCGAGAGATCGAGAGCGCGAAGAAATGAAACATTCGTCTTACTTATTTTTCGTTGACAAAGAAAAATTTCATCTTCCCGCATACTGTATAACAAAAAATCATCTGTGAGATCTCGAATCGTGATGAGAATATATTTTATTTTTTTTTCGTTATAGCTATACTTTTTTGATGGTCGTTAATATTGCGATGAACAATTTGACCATACTTTATTGATAAATTAATGACCTTTTTAAACCAACCAAAAATCCGCTCTATTGTCCTAACGTTAAAGACAATTTTGCTGCACGCCCACTGGCTTTTACAATATTCTGTCATCAATTATATATTTTACCGTTTACTCTGCGCAGCATTTTCGGCAACCGCATTGCAGTCATTCATATAATGGTCACAGTCTTTTCATTCTGCACTCTATACCATAATACCTATTTTGATATCTCGATCTAGGCTTACTTGACTCGAACATATCGAGGCTTATGCAATTTACAAATTTTCCTACAGATTCGAAAAATTTCCGTTTAATTTTTTCCTGTCACTTTCTAAGATCGGCTGCGATCTGACAACAGCAGTAAAAGATGCAGACGTGGAAAATAAGAACGAGACCTTTTGCAAATTTGAATATTCATGAAAGGGAGTCATTATTTGAACTCCGAAGTGTCAGAAATCGAATTTCGCGAAGTGTCCAACGAATTGTCACGCTCTCGTATATACTTTATCCTCCCCTCATTCTAGTTCCTTTGATCTCCCTCGCACTTCATTTCTCTTTGCTAATTCGACTGATTCAATTTTCATTAAAGGAACTCCTGTTACGGGGTGGAGAGCATTGGGTAAATGTATAACTTATCCGCTTTGCCAACTATGATGTTGGCAAAGCGGATATAGGGTCGACGATATTTCATTTCACGGTATAAAGTGCAAATTCTACACGTGTCTGACTATAACGCCTCTTTACTACTGTCCTGGCTCTCTATCTCTGTCTCTGTCTCTCTCACGAGTTTCTCTAGATGGCCCGGTCGATGGTACACAGGGCACCACTACAACAACAAAAAAAGCATTTAAAATGATTTTATAACAGAATAATTAATAATAATTGTTAATACGAATGTTGGGATAATAAAGTATAATTAGGAACATCAATCAATGATATTAATTTGTGTATGGCTGCTGTGATTTTAATTGCATACACTGAAAGCTTCTCCATTCCACTTGAAGCCACAGAAATAAGTTTGAGTTTTTTTTTCGAGAGTCAACTCTGTCTGTGAACGGAATGCAATATACTGTCGCAAAATATATTCAGAGACTCTCTACTAATTCGCTCATTTTATTAATTTCACATGGGGAGCCATAAGTTTATCCACTTCCGTTTAGGTTAAAATTACATGACTTACAGCAGTAGCATAACTATAGGTTTTTCCTTATTTGGAGTCCTCAACGCTAAGCGTTTGTGTATAATCAGCAAACACATAAATCTTTACCATCGTCCAAATCTCTCATGTTCATAGATGTGACATTAAAGCTAAGTCATCTGTATAATATGATTTCATAGATTTCTCGTATTATGCAATCAATTTGGTTATTCCATACGAAAAGCTCCATGGCACGATAAACACAAGAGATTTGCCCGCGGCTCGATATTTGTTCGCCAAAGTATTTGCATGCAAAGGGTATGGGGCTTTGCTGTACTGATAATTTAATTATGCTCGTGATACAACAAGTATGTTCGGTAGTTTGTCTATAGGTTGAGCGATTAAACATTTTGTGGTGGTTTGAGACTTCTATGTATCTATAACGCACTTTGAATCCGTTTCATAATCAAACCACATGACCGCATATACCGTTAAGCCATAGACTGAAAATTGAAATATTTCATGTGATAAAAGAAAAGTAATTTGAAATTTGAGATTTTAAAAGCTTTACGAATGTAGAATTTCTATGCTAACGTACAATTCTGTGTCGAAATAATAAAACGAGTGTCCCCTCCGAGTCCTAAGCGGCATTCTTTTCGCCGCAATTAATTATAGCAAATAAAAATTCTTCGTAATCGAGATAAAGCATTAATTCGCAATGTTTTCCCGGAATGATGCGGATTATTGAGAGAATGCGCTCGGGTATGCACGATTCTAGCGGGTAACTCTGTGTTAAAAATACCTTCGATTCATTCGAAATCGAACGCAACGCTCGTGGCGGCGGTACATGGCAAACGGTAATCTAGCTTCGGCTTGGTGGAAAACGAATAGCCCGGACAATTGGCGAGTTCATACGTATACATGGAGAACAGGGGTTGGTTTAGATTGGAATGACCGCGCGTGCATGTTGATCGATTCAACAATCTGTCCCGAGTTAACTGGAAAATCGCTCGGAATGGACGGCCCATAGAAATCTCGTTGGGAGAGAGTATATACTAAAATGTTCAATCTGTTGGTCCATGCGATCAAACGATCGTACAGTTGCCTCATTTGCCACGACGCAACGACCCTCATATATACAACATCGAACAATTTACAACGAAACCGAAATGTAAATGCACGCATCACATTTTTTTGTGCTACAATTAACGTTTTTTTTTTATTATTATATTCAATCTACAACGTAGGTTTTGAAAATCACTCTTTCATCAACAATATAGTGTTACTCGCATCTGTACTATTGTTCGCATGATTCCTCGACAATTCTTCGAAAAACGTTATTCAGATATTCTCATGGAACATTTGCCACGACGCAACGACCCTCATATATACAACATCGAACAATTTACAACGAAACCGAAATGTAAATGCACGCATCACATTTTTTTGTGCTACAATTAACGTTTTTTTTTTATTATTATATTCAATCTACAACGTAGCTTTTGAAAATCACTCTTTGATCAACAATATAGTGTTGCTCGCATATGTACTATTGTTCGCATGATTCCTCGACAATTCTTCGAAAAACGTTATTCAGATATTCTCATGGAACATTTGCCACGACGCAACGACCCTCATATATACAACATCGAACAATTTACAACGAAACCGAAATGTAAATGCACGCATCACATTTTTTTGTGCTACAATTAACGTTTTTTTTTTTATTATTATATTCAATCTACAACGTAGCTTTTGAAAATCACTATTTGATCAACAATATAGTGTTACTCGCATCTGTACTATTGTTCACATAATTCCTCGACAATTCTTCGAAAAAAGTTATTCAGATATTCTCATGGAACTTCAGATATTCTCATGGAACATTTGCCACGACGCAACGACCCTCATATATACAACATCGAACAATTTACAACGAAACCGAAATGTAAATGCACGCATCACATTTTTTTGTGCTACAATTAACGTTTTTTTTTTATTATTATATTCAATCTACAACGTAGCTTTTGAAAATCACTCTTTGATCAACAATATAGTGTTGCTCGCATATGTACTATTGTTCGCATGATTCCTCGACAATTCTTCGAAAAACGTTATTCAGATATTCTCATGGAACATTTGCCACGACGCAACGACCCTCATATATACAACATCGAACAATTTACAACGAAACCGAAATGTAAATGCACGCATCACATTTTCTTGTGCTACAATTAACGTTTTTTTTTATTTATTATATTCAATCTACAACGTAGCTTTTGAAAATCACTATTTGATCAACAATATAGTGTTACTAGCATCTGTACTATTGTTCACATAATTCCTTGACAATTCTTCGAAAAACGTTATTCAGATATTCTCATGGAACTTCAGATATTCTCATGGAACATTTGCCACGACGCAACGACCCTCATATATACAACATCGAACAATTTACAACGAAACCGAAATGTAAATGCACGCATCACATTTTTTTGTGCTACAATTAACGTTTTTTTTTTATTATTATATTCAATCTACAACGTAGCTTTTGAAAATCACTCTTTGATCAACAATATAGTGTTGCTCGCATATGTACTATTGTTCACATGATTCCTCGACAATTCTTCGAAAAACGTTATTCAGATATTCTCATGGAACATTTGCCACGACGCAACGACCCTCATATATACAACATCGAACAATTTACAACGAAACCGAAATGTAAATGCACGCATCACATTTTCTTGTGCTACAATTAACGTTTTTTTTATTTATTATATTCAATCTACAACGTAGCTTTTGAAAATCACTATTTGATCAACAATATAGTGTTACTAGCATCTGTACTATTGTTCACATAATTCCTTGACAATTCTTCGAAAAACGTTATTCAGATATTCTCATGGAACTAATTACGTGTACCTCTTTAATGAGGAAAATTCCAAGTGAAAGAAAAATTGCTTTGGCTTACATAAGAGTATAAATTGTACCTGGTACATTGTTGTCAGCATAACGTCAATGCATGTAAACTAATTAAATTTTGACGTCTCGTTCTCGGAATCTCGTTTTCTCTCTTTCTGTCTCTCGAGAATTGCAAAGATATTCAGAGGCAAATGTCTTTGGAATTCTGGTCTTTTACGCAGAAAGGACGTGAACTTCTAGAGCTAATTATGACTTTTCGTCCATTCATCCTCTCTCTCTCTCTCTCTCTCTCTCTCTCTCTCTCTCTCTCTCTCTCTCTCTCTCTCTCTCTCTATGGATATATATATATATATATATATATATATATATATATATATATAGCTTCAGCTCAAGAAATGTCGAGAGTGGCTCGGCAAACTGTTCTGTGTATATATATTACTCCCGTTATGCTACTTTCTGAATTTTTTGAGCAATACAAAGAACATTTTGACGAGCCACTCTCGAAATTTCTTGAGCTGAAACTTGTCTTGATGGATTTCAGCATATTTTTCCATATGCACTGCGTATATTGTGCGAATAATTCATCAGAGAATACGGCATTTACTAAAATAAACTATGAATACGCATAATGCATATATACATATATATATATATGCGTGTGTGTGTGTGTGGATAATTGCAAGCTCATTGTGAGTGAAACGGAGGTCTTAAAAGCGAGTTTCGTACAACGAGCTGAAATTCCTCGAGTTCGGATGGTGTTAAGGTTAAATATAGACGAGAAACGACAAATATCTCTAGTGAAATGACGAGGACGAGAAAGGGGCACGCAGATTTGACGTTCACGAGGAGACTCTACGAACTTTTGCTCCCGGTGATATTAGACTTTAAATAGCGACATTAGCAGTTGACTCGCTTCTTCGTGCAAGGATCAGGGACTCTGCAATTATCTATATATATATATATGCTCACACACAAGGGATTTATTTTCATGTAGCTACAGCCCTGCAGAGCGGGCGAGAGAGAGAGAGAGAGAGAGAGAGAGACAGACCTTGGTACTGAAACTTTGACAATTTCGTCGTTAGATACCTATATAATAATAATAATAATAATAATAATAATAATACACTGCATGCACGTGAATAAGTGTGTACGAGATTCTTGGAGTTTTGGAAGTGCAGAGCACACTCTGCTAACCTATTACACAACGATAAATAATACCTGGTCTCATTATGTTGCCTCGTGTGTCGCTTTTTCCGGCCAAAATAAAGTACCCATCGTAATCAAAGTTTCTCTCTCTTTCTCTCTAAGCGCAGTGAAACAATTTGTTACGTATACACGCAAGTTTAAAGCTTCTCCGTATCGCACTGTCTTTACTGTACGCGTCTTTATATTTTGAGTTTTTGTACGTGCGCTTGTCACATTCACAGGCTGTGTACATAAATTGCAAATAATTAGTTTTTATTGCAAATAAATGTCGTCTCTGTACTATACCCGACCGAGTTATCGTATTTATGCTAACTTATATATAAACAATCAAGACAAACGACTTATACGTAAACAATTTGTTACGTATACACGCAAGTTTAAAGCTTCTTCGTATCGCATTCTCTTTACTTATGTTGGGTTTTTGTACGTGCGCTTGTCACATTCACAGGCTGTGTACATAAATTGCAAATAATTAGCGTATATTGCAAATAAATGTCGTCTCTGTACTATACTAGACCGAGTTATCCCATTTATGATAACTTATATGTGTATATATTTGGACGGATGAGAAAGTCAACCTTGGATGGAGAGAGGAAGATGAATATTGTAACATATCGTACAGCGGAGGAATCTCTCGCTACGCTGCTACTCACTCCCAGTTCCCCTTCATTTCCTAGTGTGAGTTTGCCTGTATGGGAATTTGTGTGACACCTCATTTTTATCTCCAAGCCTGGCAAAGATTGCGCTAGAGAGAGAGAGAGAGAGAGAGAGAGAGATGCAAAAAGGGCCGAGCATGTCGCGTACGAGCTCTTCACTCTCACTTCTTCGTGCCACGAGACTTTCAGGAATGCAATTAGGGATGATAGTGCCCCTTCCCGACCTCGTTTACTCACCAGCTTTCGCTGACAAAACCCCTCAACCCCTTCGGTTTTATCATCCCTTGGATATCTTCCTCTATATATATATGTATATATATATATTTTTTTTCATTGGAACGCGTTACTCGTTCACCTTCTCTCTCGGCCGGCCAACACAATCTTTGGCTTCCCATCGGCATCTCGAATTTTTCGTTACAGCATATATTTGATCTTCCCTTCGCCCGTCAACTTGCCCCTTCCCGCGCACCATGAATGTTCCGGAGAGAGAGAGCCACGCCGTCATTAGGTAATGACTTGGTGGTGTGCCAGTCTGTTTTCTAGATGGCAAAAAAGTGATTTTTCCTACTCTCATCTCATATCGTGACGTCAACAATCGTTTTCACGACGATGAACCTTCTCGTCGTTCCCTCCTACAATCTCTTAGAATTTGGCGATTAAAATCGTCGCTTTTGTGTTATTATAAATGGTAGCGATGTATCTTTTTATGCATAACTCTTACAGTAATCAGACATTCCCTCGAACCGATGTGTATTGTGTATACGAAAAGCTAAAAGGGGCTCCTGCTCTTTTAATTACGATTAAAACAAAAGACAGTGTGATACTGATTCTTTCATCGATGCGGAGAATCTTTCGTGCCACAGTTCCAAATACTGCTGTATCGCGAAACGCATGGATGAGCAAGTTCCAAACAAAATGTCAGATCCATGTGGGAATTCATCACAAGAATCTTTCTCATTTCGGAGTTGCGAAAGCTCGAAAGCCCTTCTTTTTTTTTTTCTTTCATTTCGTCGTTTCACTGAAATGATACTCGAGGTGTGTATACTTTTGTGGGTATGACCTCGATGTATACGAAAGAGAAACCACGATACACACCTCTTAGTGTATGACTCTTCCTTTTCCTTCTCCTTTTTCAACAAAAAAAAGCTCTTTCTCTGTCACGTCATATTGCAAAATTACTATCAGCCCATTAAAAAGTATATATATATTTTTACGTTTAGAATTTCAGAACGCACGTTCGAGCTGAAGTTCGTTCAATCTTGCAACCAATTAAAACTTACAATTCCAACTTAAGACTGAAAATTCGGACCTTCGACTAAATTTTCAGAACACATAAATCTTGATAAAGGTTAGCTTGAGTTGAGACCTAAATTACGATTTAAGTACCAACTTACGATTGAATTTTAGAGATATAACTTACAACAAAAAATTGGGGCCATTTTGAGGGACATTTTACTCAAAGTTACAAAGGGCCTTTGTACATCTGCAATTATTAATTTAAACCGTAAAAAGCTCAAATTTAACTGAAAATAGCAGAAACAATGAAATCTCTAATGTTATTCGAACAAAATCCAGACGTATTAATTCATTTCAATTGATCACCATTGCAAATGTCAGAATTGGGCTAAACATTTCAAAACTAATTTTACAACCTCGTCAACTAATATGTATATACTAAAAGTGAGTAATTATTTTTAACTATATTTCAAACTATCGTAAATCTCTATCAGCAAAGATCATTTGTAGAAGTTGAATTTTAGGTACGACGAATTCACAGCCAAAAATATATTGCAAACTTTTCATTTGACGTTTTGGTACGCCACTTTGTCTAATTGGATCATAACCAATTAGCGTTAACAGAAAATAAGGGAGAGAGAGAGAGAGCGCCTAGCTGAACGTGAGTTTTCATGTCGTGCATAGCGGACAGTTCCTAATGAAAATAAATGGAAAAAGTTTGTTGCACTTTCATATTAGCCGATAACCCACATTTATGAACCCAAGTTTAATTCCCGTAACGGGACGAGAGAACGACTGTACGCACGGAAAGCGTGTAATCCCGAGCATCATATAATGTTGTATATCAGGTCGACGTGTGCGTCGTGACCGAGTCCCAAGTACTCCCTGAAGAGCTTTAAAGCCATTCATCGGTGAACCATTGTTAAAACTCGGCGCAGTATCTCGTCATTCTTTGTACGGGAAAAAAGTACTCGTGATATACACGGACGATATATGCGACGTAAAATGTTGAGCGTAATAAAAATAAGCTGCGAGAACCAAAGCCCTGCGTTTTACTCCGGCAATAACTCTCTCAAAATGTAATATCGTCCATAGGAAATTTGTAAAAAGCAGACTACATGAAAAAGTCCTCTATATTACAATCTTAAATGCGATTACAAATCCCTAGATAATTCCGTTCGTAATAAGGACTCTTTTAATCCTCATCACTTCCACCATCATCTGAAGCCATACAAAAATTGAGCTTTCAGTACAGAATTTTTTTTTCCATTCATGAAGAATTTATCTTGGGCGTCTCTATTACCCTGAAAGGATTTTTTTTTTTTTTTTTTAAATCGAAGCATTAAAAAAATCTATCTTTTTAGCAAAAATTACGATATCATCAAATCCATACGTACTTTTCTTAAATATGATACTTTGTGTCGAAAATGTTATAAATTGTAGGACCAGTTCCACTTTTCCATTTTCAACAAGATTTTCGAAGGTTTTCTTAATGCTAATATTTTTTTTTCTAAATCTACAATCAATTTTATGACAAAAAGATTATGTAATAGTAATGCCTACGGTCAACAGTTACAGAAATAAAAATTTGTATACATTTCGAGAATTTAACATTCACAATTTGGAGCTTGCAATGTGTGGGTCGTTCGTCCTTCTATTTTATAATGTTTTTTCCATGATATTTACTAAAGTTTCAGGAAAAAATAGTTATTAGAAAACAATGGCGATTGTATTTGAGGCAATGGCACTATTTTTATCATGAGATCATGACTTAATGGCATGAAAAAAAGGGCTTATAAAAAAAAAGGTTGAATATACGAACCTATTTCAAGCTGGGAGCTTAAAACACATTTGATAAAAGAAATGCGTACAAAATTTGTTAAAATTTTATCGTGCTTTTATCCGTGGATCATAGCTGACTCGTGTCGAAAGGTCAATAGATCAAAATTAAGTGTTGAGCTTTTGCCTCTTACCGACAATATTTTTTTTTAATCGAATCCACCCTTCTACTCTGTCGATCGAGACATATGCATACTTTTCAGCTGTTGGTATCGTCGAGATTCAGCTTTTCTCGCAGAGCTTACCCCTCCGATTACCGACATTGCCGACGCTGCAAGCTCTCTACCGCCGTTGCAAGCTCTCGACCGACGATACTAGTAGAGAGACTCAACTCGGGTAAAATTGAGAATTACCGATCCAGCTGCTACATTCCAATGTCTTTGTTGAGCTTTCTACCCAGAAGTTTTCATTATAGCCTACAATCAAGCACGAGCTTTCGCTGCAATATCCTTAGAGATTATTCGAAAATTACCGGCTCTCGAAATGAACGTTTTCTCTGGCCACTCAGTGAATTTTTTACGATAAATAATTCATGCCCTGTTCATAAAGTTTTTATATCCAAAAAGCTCATATATAAAGTACTAAAAGTTTAATGATTAGCGAGCGAAATAAAATAAAGCATAATTCACACGCTGAAAAAACCTGCACTGAAAAAAGAATAAAATAAAATCGTAGTGCAGCCAATTAGAGTGTTTGGCATGTATCGGTGTCTCTTCTTCCTCCAATCCTTCTCATAGCCTAACGAACGGAAAGCCATTAACTACGGTGGAGGGCAACAGATGATCATTTACGCGAAGAATAAAATATTGCGAAAAATAAAATAGTCCATCGACTTCATGGTTATTCACGGGGTACCGTTTAAATACTAAAAAAACCCAATGGATCATATTGACTTCCTGCATCGGGTTGTTGAAAAAAAATTGTAAACGATCAAGCGAGTCGCGCTAGCTAAATCTTTATTTATTTATTTATTTATCATCCTAAAAATCGGATCTGCTCACGCCCATCACTTTAGGCGAAATAACATTCTATTGAACGAACGAGATAGCACAACCGACAGGCACATACGATCGAAGGTCCTCGTTGTTCTGTGTCGAGTTGGGCTTTTAGGTATACGATGGTTAACGGAAAATTCAACCCAGCCGTACGGCGAAGCCAAGGAAGGGTGTTGGAGAGCGAGGGAGAAAGCTGAGCGAATGGGATGGGACGTAGAGGCCCGGAAACTATTTGAAAATCGTTAAAAGCTCCTTCACTTTGGCGAAATTGAAGCCCATACGTCGATTAAATTTTTACACAGCTCTTAAAATTAACTATTTAATATAATCTTTATTGTTTATCTTTGCTTTATGAAAGCGGACGAGTGTGTGTTAAAAATAGCTAAGACGTTATTTATTTTTATTGTCGATAAAAAAAAATCAAAAAATATGAATTTCACACGCAACTCAAATTTAATTTTTTAGTGCCCTGAAAAACTTTTCTTCTGTTATAGTGATGGTAGAATTAACATTTGCGTATAAGTTATAGGATAATTTAGCCATATCTTTGCCGATTTGTAAGCAAAAAATATTGAAGACATTTGCTTGAGCATTCTGTTTTTAGTTTTCATTTTTATGCAAATGTGATTTTTTTCTCGTCCGCCAAACCATAAAAGAATTGTACCAAGAAGCTATTTTTATCCAACTTTTTCTCTCCCTTTCTCTCTCGTTTCGTTGGCGTTCTCTGTTTTGTGTTGTGCACGGTCGATAGTAGGTGTCTGGCTGCCCCGATGCAATTTACCGGTCTCATTTTCTTGGCATACTCGTTGTATTCTACGCCGTAAGCAGCTTAGAAAATGTAAACGCAACTGAACTTAGTTTACGGAGATAACGCTGTCCGCCATGCGGAAATTTCGATGTAGTGATATGGCGATTGGCCCTTAAAAAAAAATTCATAAGAATTAGTTATTGGCGTGGCTGATGCTTTTTAGCATAAAAAAAACTTGAAATATCAATAAATGCATTTTCACTAATAATTCTTTATTCTCTATTATTATTTATTTTTTCTCCTAACTATTCTGCCGACAAATCGATGAATGCTCCTTTTATGCGTGCGCACAAGTCTCGCAATTTGATTCTCAGCTCTTTTCTCTTGTGAGCTGCCCCTCCGTTATTGCATGCTGAGGGGGAGCGCAACGGGTCTACCCTCACATCGAACTTATTCGATAAATTAAACACAAACAGCCCTCGAGGCGCAGAGCGTGATTTTTGCCAGGGTTCGCAAGTCCTAAAAGTGATGAAGTCTTTGCGAAAACAAAGATCGAAGGGACGTATATGAGATTTTCTGGAAATAATTTATATATACAGATCGTGAAAATATACTCCATAATTTCTTATTTTTACCCGAGGCGCCTCTTATTCCGGCACTCATTGATACATATATATATATATATGTATGACAATTTTAATTTCGTTCTACTGAATAGTTTCGTTAGAAATATTGTTTTTCCTTGCTCATCTTTTAGAACGTGACAGAGATATGGGGAGAGGCTTTCGTTGTTGGACAATCGTTGTTGATTTTCCTATCATGTGCAGCGAAAAAAACGATAAAAGAAAGGAGAAAAGGAACAAAAATGGAAAAGAACATTGAGGTAAGACGAGCGTGGCACAGAAGAGGAGAAAAAAGAGGGAAATAAAGAGCGAGCAATTTATATGATAAGTGCTTTCGTCGCGAGTGGGCGAGGCAGCCTTCTGATGCAGCTAGATTCGTTTGCCGCACACGCGGCATTCGAGTGCAGTAGCAGCAGCGGAAACGGGACCAGCACAACTCCTCAGTCTCTCTTTTACTCGCGCTTCGTGAGGGCATCCTCTCTATGAGCCACTTTTATCCTGGCGTCTTTACGAGTCTCCTCATAGATTGCAGCAAAAGGAGCGCAGCATGAGATCTTTGCGTTTTGTTTGCTCCATAGAAAACGTAAGACAGAGAAGAAATAAATTATAGAGAAAGCGCGCAAAACCATTTGTCACTTGGGTCAAAGAGGTAAATTCATTATTTACTCGGAATTTTCGAGTTCTGCAATAAAACATGAAGGAGAAGGAGCTGTACAAAATTGCAAGAGAACTTGCGATTACAAAGTATTCGAATACATTACAACATTTCCTGCAACTTATTTTTTTGGTTAAAAAATTTAAAGTCTTCTGCAAGTTTGCGTGTATATTAGTGAAAATAAAGGTTTGGCACGTAAGAGAATTGCACGCTACAAAAACGAATATGGAAAGAAAGAAAAACGTTGCTGATGTACGAAAAAGTTCTTAAATTCGTATGCCGAGTATTAACTTTGTCCCCGTTGGCTATCTCATTTCTTTGGCAACTTAATTCTTCGCGCTTGAATAATGCATACAGATGCAGGATGAAAAAAACATTTGTGCAGCGAGACGGAACAGGTTTTATCGGGCCAAGTCTTCTCTTTTCTTCCTCTTTCTTCTCCTTCACCCCTTCTTTTTCTTCTTCTTTTTCTACTGCTATTTCTTCTTCATATAGAGTATGTGTAAGAACTGAGCTCGGGGGAAGTCATCATTAACTTTGAGTCGGTTCTCTTGGTCTCGGCACAAGCTATCGTTCCTCTCTCTCTCTCTCTCTCTGTCTATATATATATATATATATTTATAATATAATATATATATATCTATTGGTGGCTCTCTCCACCGATTCGGCTCTCAAGGCTATTAGTTTCTCTATTAGTTGTTCAAGTAGTCCGAGGGGCCACCGCCTTCTTCCCAAGTGCACTTGATTGGTCTGGTCGAGCTATCTATAGATATAAAATCTGTAAATTATCGACGATTGAATTATGCCGAGAATCAATTTCAAATATTCCATATTTTACAGTAATAAAGAGTATTGGTATATCCGAGAAGGGTTCACGATAAGAGGAAAAAAAGACAAAATTATGGTCAACTCTACGATACTTCAATTCTCGATAAACCATTTAATAATCCTTTATACTATACTTTTAGTCATCCTCTTTGGGTAACGTTTATTAATAATCCATCAAACTAATTAATCCGGCAAAACCTCGAGTAAAACTTATCCGATCTGAAATCAATTTAGGTCACACCGTCCAACGTCATGTTCGACCCAAAGTCGTGGATATAAACTCGTAGTGTAATTTCCGGTAATTTGCAGGACGAGAGGAAGTTGGTTAGGAATTCGAACGTGATTGACTAACAAAGGTTAGTTGAGGTAGCTTTCCCATGAGATTAAAATAATTGTGAATATTTAACTTTGAATTACCCCTGACCTCCATTCAACGAATGACGAAATTTTTTTTTTTACATTCACGTTAGAAAATCGTAAATTATAAGAGTGATTTTGTACAATTTTTGCAAAAGTGTACTTAAAATTACAAATTATATTCAGCCCCCGCATCCTGTATCGCGGAGCTTTGCAGCTGTCACCATCAATTATAGCCAATCTGATTCGTTGTCACCGAGGGCCTGTCCGAATTGCTCGATAACGTCGAACGAGACGATAATTTACGAATATCGAATCTGTGGGGTCGACCAACACGATAGAGAGTCACATTGACGGATATTGCCAAATTCGTGCGGCGTGAATATTCGTTTCCCTCTCCCCCTTCCCCAAATACTATACAGCCCAATGCTAGATAAACGCTTAGAGGGGGAGGGTCAGTTATGAGATTACATTAAACTGGTGCATGCGGATTCCGATCGAGACTTGAACGGATATATATATATCGATATATCAACAGAGCAGAAAATACTACGGCTGGACGAACATGAAAAGCTTCTAAATCCTGGAACGTTAAACGAAAAAATCTAGATCGGCAATTACGGCCTCTCCCTCTTTTTTCGTCTCTCTCATTCTGTCGAATCCGGAAAAATTGTTACGGATTTATTGGGTATTAAATGTTACCGTTTTTTGCATCTCTCGTTAAATCGTTTTCGGTGAATATTAAATGTTCAAATAAAAAATTTAAAAAAGGATAACGTGATTGAGTAATTCCCGTATATATACGAAACGCCATGGAAAATGGGACGTTGCTATCTATTGGTAAAAAAAAAAGTACCAAAGTTCATTCAAAAATGTTTTTACCTCTCCTATTCTTACCGCAAAGGACACACTAGAATGTTACACGCAGAAAATACAGAACCTTTCGTATGATACAGATTTTTGCACACGTTGAAAAATGGCGGCTCTCTGTTGCTGGTGGTAATGGTGCAGAGCCGGAAATGGTCGTATAATTGCATGAGGACATTTCGTACCTTCAACGTTCGCTGGTTACTGACAGAAAAACATACCAAACCGGTAGAAGAGGAGTTCGAGATGCCAATAGCGTAGGATGTTCTGGCCAGTATATGCATTATTTTCCCCGCGGCAGTACAGCAGCACGATAGTGCAAAACCCGCCAATGCTACATCCTTTCTCTCTCTCTCTCTCTTACTTTCCGCATCACCGGACGAGTGCAATTCGTACTTCCGGGTTTCCGTTGAACCTCGCACTTGCCCCTGGGTAATGAAGTTATAGGAATTGCAGAAAACACACCCACACACACACACACAGCAAAAGCTTCATGTCCAGAGAGTCCAACTCGTTTGTGTGGCTGGCTGGTCGGATAGACAGGTTTGTAGAGGGCGATACTCGAGTTACGAGCGACCCTGCATTGCGGAGACAAAGAGTGTACATACACGACCCACTCGGTGGGGAACCACCAGCTTCCGCACCAGTTCCCTTACGGACTCCTTTCCATTTCGATTTTATCCCCTCTCGACACAATCACGGAAAGACTAATGTTGACTAATGTTTATGGCGAATGTCAGGGCAGTTTAAAAAAAAACGTTTGTATAATAAAGTTACCACTTTGCTTAGATTTCTTTTTTCAGTGGGCCTGAAGAATAAAATTACACACATGAGGAGATAAAGTGTGGATAAAAAAAAAAAAGAATCATGATTGATATGCTACGCTTTTATTTATTTAATTTCTTTTATACATGAAAACTCCAGTTAATTTTTCATTAAAAAAAAATCTATTTGTTCGAAATTATGTTTATTCAAAATGTAGTCGGGAAATGATAGGCTGTCTGAATTATAAAATTCCCTTTTTCAGCTAATTTGTTTTTCATATACGGTGGTTCGATAATGGGATTATACATCAAAGTCCTACAGGTCCTACAGAATGCATGTGAAATTGAGGGTTAAACATGTTATTAAACCAATTACGATATTCTCTCGTGAGTTTCATTTTCCCGGTAATTGAAGAGACACTCGGGAGCATTTATTTATTTTTTATTTTTTCCACTTTGCAAGCGTCGATGATAGAATCAAATTATTTGAGCTATCGACAAAGATATTTCGTATATTGCTGGAAGCTTTCAGGTCGTAAAGTTCAATTTGTTAAATAATTTTATGTAGAGACTCATTTGCTCGTTCAGTGTTATTCTGGAAATGGAAATTTTGCACGGTATAACGCCATTTCAGAGGAGACATAGGGGTGGGACTCGTCAAAGTTTCATGACGATTAAATTTTTCATTACCCTCAAGAGAGATCTGTGCTTCAGGACTCCTACGAGGGTCCTGGTTAGACTGAAAATGTTTCGCAGACTCGTAGTTCTGGACTGTTATAAAACGAAAGGACAGCTGGAAAGGGCGCGGAGGCACGAAGACACGGGGTTACAAGTAAATTGCTATGTGTTAGAGTCGTGAAGATTTAGCCAGAATACATCAAGGCATATATATATATATCGAATGTTGTTTCTACTGCATACTCTAGTGTATACATATATATATATATACATCAATATTGTAGACTCCTGTCGAGTTCTAATTAGTTAATGAGGCAGTTCTCGGCAAAGGCGTTAATCAGCCTGCTCCAAGATAAGGCTTGTATTCTGCTTGTCATATCTAATTGGAATCGTCGAACATTCGCACACCAGTGAAAATCCTCTCATGCTCCTAGCCAGTCGAGTGAATAAAGCTCCCCACTGAATAATGAGAGAGAGAGCAAGAGAGTAAGTGAAATTAGTACCGGGCTATTTATATATACATAGCTCAGTGTATTATATGTAGATATATATATATATATATATATATATATATATATATATATAGATATGTATTCCTATATGGCCCTTTGAAACAGCTTCTTCGACATGCCCTGAAGAAAAAGAATATTCATGGTAATTCAAATGGCGAGTCTTTCGATGAAAAATATTATCATTTGCTTTGTGGTGATTTTTTTTTTTTCACCCTCTATTACAACGCCTCGAGCAATAATCTCTCCTGAGAATATTTCTCTGTGCCAAGATTGCAATATTCAAAGGGAGCGAACTTATCCTTGGTAGAAAATCTACAGGGTAGAGGGTGCGGAACACGCGCATCGTTGCGAGATTTTACGCAAGTCTGCGAGGCCAGTTAATCTAAATTCTATCTCTCAGCGTAAGACCCAAAGTTTTTCGCGTTTGCCTCTGCTCCCCCTCCCCCCCCCCCCCCCCCCCCTCCTCGCCCCGCTTGCCTTGGCTTGCAGAAGGTGATCCCGAGACCTTCAACGTAATTGACCTAACCGAAGTCTCGGTAGTTCATTTATTTTAATGAGACTCTTCATCCAGTCGTGCTAGAAAACCATCATCTGCTACGCTAACCGCCCCCACACGTTTCATCCCTCGTTTAACCAGTTTTTTTTTTTTTTTTTTTCGTTAGCCCCACAGCGACATGGACGACGAAACCTATTAGTATATCATGAATTTGTGCAATGCAGTTGTATTAATTCGGCAAGGAAGCGCAGTAGAAAAAGGTTCTGCAGGTATTCCCGAATATATATATATATATGTATAACACCAAACCTGCGGCTTTATTTTTCAATCTTTAGTATTTTTTATACTTTTTGCCCAGAAAATATATAAAGAGAGAGATTTCCGGATTGTCGTCTTCCGCCAGACATTTCGTGGCTCTGAAATATTCTCTGCGTATAGTACATATATATATATTCGAGTAGAACGTTGCAGTGGTATTTGCAGGAGGAGAATCCGATGGTCTGGAAAACCTGGGATGATCTTTAGACATTCGTGAGCACGAAAATGAACGTCTCTCTCTCTCTCTCTCTCTCTCCCTCCCCCTCTCGCTCTCTTTTGGTATGCCGAATCCGCACAGTTATGCGAATAAGAGCCCTATAAATATATGATTTACATATTTAGCGCAAAGTTACTAGGTGCTTCAATCGTTCTGTTCTTCCCTGCGCACCCTCAATTCTGCCTCCTTCCCTACATAACCTTGGGGATCTTTTAGCATATTTAAAAATCTCCTGACTCCTCTCCTCTAATACACACGAATGTACCCTCACATCGCATACATGTCTTCAACGTACAGAAAAAGTTGTGGTTTTCAATGTACAAACGTTTTTCCCTTGCGATTTATATGCGTATGCATACATCATGAATATATATATATATATATATATATATATATATATGAATAACAGAGTATTCCGAGGGAATTCACTCGTAACGAGGACTAAAGGTATTTCGCTTGTGTGTATTGCCCCAATGTGTGCATATGAGTAAAAATTCTCGTAGAAATTCTGTGAGTATTTCGCTTATCCAGGGATAAAATATTAATGAGTGAAATGTGGATGGTGGGACTGGGACTTAATTCCCAGTGGGAAAATTTTCCTCAACATCTATTTACCAGCACATTCATACTATTGGGTTTCCATGTTATATGTCCCATGGTAGTTCCTGCTGGTTACAATGAATTATCATCGCTACGAATACGTCGAAACCTAAATGAAAATTCCAATTTTCGAAAAATTATTCCAAATATTATAACAAAAATGATTTTCCTAAGATATAATTGACACGGGTATGAAAAAAAAATATTTTTTAATTTGACAACTGTAGGGTTTTGAAAATACAGCAAAGACTTTATTTGCAAAGATTTGCCAAAAACAATAATTTTATTTCTAAAATCTGCAAAAATGGTAAAGAGTCGTAACCTAATGAATAAAAAGGCATCGAAGCATCAAAGATTTGTACAATTATGAACAAAATGAAGATAAGATGAAGTCGGATTGGGAAGCAAAGTAATAATTATTTTATTACACCAACTTAATTTCGGTAGTTTTGTCTGTATATGTAAATATATATTTCGCACATCTATATCCTCCATCCGGGTAGACAGAGTTTTTGGCATTTGTAGTGAGACAATGAGTCGGTGCCATAATTAGAGAGATTTGTTGAAGGAATTTAAAATTCTTATCGCAAGATCGGTATAGCACCCGGGTGACGGTATGAGAACTTTATGCATATATATATGTATTAGAGGATGATGGCTGGATTGATCGTTCGCATGAAAGAGAAGAGAGAGAGAGAGAAATAGATACGGCCTAGATTCCTCATGTGTAAGCCGGGGATATGGCGAAGATACGATATGTGACACAGGTGGACGAAAGAGAGAGATTGAGAGAGAGAGAGGGAGAGAGATTGAACGATCCTCATCCTCCATCTCCTGCCTTAGAACGATTCGAGTGACCACATTGGATCCAAGAGCGTCCCCGGTGCTGTGGGAATTCTATCGTGCTGTCGCATTCTCCGTTTCCTATATGGCCAAAGTCCTCGCATTTCGCATACCTAAATCAATTAAATATCTCGAAGTGCCGGAGTTCCAGCACCCAAGAGACAGACAGAGAGAGGGAGAGGGAGAGAGAGAATCCCATTCAACCAATCGGTTCAATGGTAGAACTTCCATTGGCATAGTTTTATTACAAAGTGAAAAAGCCAGTGATGAGGAAATTTCGTTTCGCCATGATATCATTACGACCACTAGCACAAGTGACATTCGACAACTTTGAAAATTTCGACATGCAGCCAAATTTCCATATCCCCTGTCGACTAAAATTCGTTCAAACATTTTTTCTTTTTTTTTTTTTTTTGGAAGAAAGAAAAAATAATACAGTCTACAAGATACTGAGTAATTATTTTATTACCAAACTATCGAGTCTCGATCAGTTTAATACAGTCTTTGGATTTTTTTTTTTTTTGATTTGTATTAATTCGTTTGCGTAAAAATTTCTCCCATCCATCATTTGAACGTAAAGAATAAAAACATGAAATTGTTTACTATTTTGTTTGAGGGGGGCGGGTGGGGGGGGGGGTGGCTTAACGCGAGGTTGATCAGTTTTTATTATTGACCCTGACCGCATTTCTTAATTTCCTCGATGACACGATTGAAACTTTTGTTAGCAGCATCGATGGCACTCTTGTCGCAGTCGAGAAATTGTTTCGTACATTTTGCTCGTGTTTCGGTCTCGCGCTTAACGAGAGCCTCGAATTTTTTCAAAAGGACATTGGCCCTTTCAGCCAATTCGGCAAGACCAATACGAAAGCATTCAAGACGATTTTCGCTCATCATGCAATTTTCAATTATCTTCTGCGCCTCGAGCTTGAATTGCTTTGCCTCTGCGTGAATAATCGCTCTCTCGTGACGCAACTCCTCGAGGGAATTATTGTGCTTGGTGTAACACTCGAGCATGGCATCTTTCATTTTCACTTGTATGCTCTGAAGTTCGGCTTCCTTGCGTTGCACGCACGCCCGCGCTTCCTCACTCTGACGCGACAATTCGGTCAATTTTTCTTGGATCGTTGCAAAAGTGCTTCCCATCTGCGGTGATCGAGGAGTTTACGTGTCGAAGAACAAGAAAATATATCGTTAGAACGTTAATGTAAAGTTGTTTTTGTTCTTTTTTGTTTTTTCGTTTACCAAGAATTTCGTCATGTCTCGCAGACATTTCGACAAAGCATCGCAATAAATTTTGTTAACGTACGCGAATATTACGAAAATGGTCGATGTATATATATATATATATATGCAAAAGCTCGCTATTTACGGGGGGTACGTGGTACTCACCTTGGCAGCAGCTCTCTCTTGAAGATCGCCAATCATGTTCCCTATCTCCGACTCTACCGTCTGAGTAATGACCTCGGTAGCTTTGACCAACACCCGATTGGCCTCTTCGATCAATCTCTCGAGCGTCAAGCCCCCTTCACCGATATCCGCGCTCGACGTGGTCGCCCCCATATCTCTTACTTCGTCACGTCACCTCCAATACGCTCAGCCACCACCATCTCGTCTGGTGCGCACGTGAGCTTTTCCTATATTTTTCAGGGTTAACGACAAATGTCAGTCGCTCCTCTACGAACAAGTGAAACGCGATTACGTCCATTAACATGTCGATAGAAAAAAAAATGTATGCAGTTAACCCGAGTTGACCCGAATATACTGTGAAATAGCAATTATTCCAATTAAAACTTTAATATAATAATTGTTAATTTATAATTACTCTACTAATTTATAAATACTTTACTTTTCGTTTTATTACTGGTCATTGATCATTCCTGGTGGTCCAATAAATTCATTAATAATTAATAAAGTAAGTGAATAATTAATCAGTGGATGAAATAATTATATAATTGACAATCATTCGGTAAATTATTCTGATTATTTCGGGCTTTTTCACGGATATATATTTTTTAACCACTTTTACCATCATTACATTCTAATAATCGGGCATATTTGTCAGTAAAATATCGAACTCGATATTCATATATTTCATTCGTATGATTTTGTGTCATTTGACTTTCAATAAAGAATAATCAGCATCCGTACATTTCTCTCTCTCATTTATCGCAGATAGTGGAAATATACTTGACTCTCGTGTAATATAATCTCACTCAGCAATACAAGCCATTCCCATTGAGTGAACAGAGTAGAGGAAAAGGAATGAAAGTCTACAAGTCGTAATCGGATTCTTTCAAGAGAACTTAATAGCAGGTCGGGGAATACCATCGTCTATAAAGTCTGCTTTTATATCTCGTAAAATTGCTAACGTATCGAATAATGATGGTGATCACAATAATAATAATAATAATAATGATAACCGTAACAATAATAGTAATGGCTGTCAGATCGTTACAATCGTGGCATAACGAGCTCTAACAGATAAAATATAACTCATAGAGACTGCTTGAACGAGACGAGAAGCATTCTTCGAAAAGTCAGCCACTAGCCTCGGGGATACTCGGTCTTACGCTTCCTGCTGCAACTGTGGGCCATCAGGATCTATCATTTGATGAAGTTTAATAAGCGGCATGCTCGGCTACTGATTCGCTTTTGGTCGTAATCTTTCGTTCCCTCTCTCATGTCTCCTCAAACTCTTTAATCACTTTGCAAAGTTTCATCTTTTTTCAAATTCTCAAATCACTTTTGGTCCCTTTTTTTCTCTACTAAATTGCCTTGGAGATCGTTATGAGTTGCTGCGATGTGCATAAATATTATGTAATGAATCTTTTTGAGAGGCTTATTAATATTGCCTGCCCACTTCCGATCTGGGGCATCCCGATACTCGAGATCTCGAAATCAAGAGTCAGGGAAATGGGAAAAGAGCAAGGCAATAACGACAAATCCAACTTTTAATCTCGGTTATTGAGTGCAAAGAAGATGGAAAAACTTTGAATTTATATCTCCACTAAGGCAGAGAGACCCAGGGTATGGCAAGGCAACGAGAGTAACTGATGAGTCGTCGAGTATGCATGCACACTTTAACAGTTTGGTCATTTGGTTAGCCAGACATTGCGTTTTTCAAGGAAAATTTACGTCTTATTTAATCTTGGAGCTGGATTTTTGTCATTCTTCTTTTTTCCGTCAAACTGACTGCTCGCTTTCTTTTATTCCCCGCAAACATTTCTCGGTCTTAGTCAAAAGTTTCTTCAGCTTCTCGGTGACTTCAATTTGAGCTTCCAAGTGACACGATGTCAGTGCGATTAATTCTCGTTCCAGTGATTTTTCATCTTTCGAAATAACATCCAAACTCTCATATATTTTTTTTATTCTCACGAGTAGCTGGCTCGTTTTCATGACAGTGGAATAATCGCGCGAGCCACTCTTACTTTGTGGATAATTTCGCATAAATCTTTTTAAACTTTTGTGCAAGCTCTTCGTCATTTCTAAACGATCCTCGAGCTTGCTTCTCGTGATTTCGATATTCATCACTATTTTCTCGTTGCACTGCTTCATTTTTCTCACGAAAGAGTCATTCACGATTCTCACTTCGATCCTGTAAATGTCTGTACAATTTTTTTTCATCGACTCATTGACACTCTCAACTCTCTCGACCAAATCCAGCATCTTTTTATCCGAACAATCGAGTCCCTTGACGATAAATCGATCGCTTTTTCTCACTGCATCATTGAGCTCTTTCGTAACTCGAACAAATACATTTTCCAACTCTAAAGTCTTGGACTCGATTATAAATGATATTTTTCTCAGCACTTCGCGTAGCCATTTGATCGATAAATTTTCCGGCCTGTATTTTGTGGATTTCCGTTGCATTCCTGGCATTCCAAAGATCTAAAAATATCACGATTATCTTTGTTTTAAAGATATCCTTAATTTTTCGTGATTCTCATTAATCAATTAATGATAATTAATTGAAAGAAAATATTCATAGGTTAAGTGTTCGATAAACGTTTGCTCACCCCAAAGGGCCGGATTAGGAAAAGGGATGATTTCTGACATCCCTTGATCATCTCGTTCCGGAATAATTTTCCAACACTTTAAATTATTTTTATGCACAAAACAGTGAATTGCGAATCAGTGAATGTGAATCAGAATGTCGTCAAAGCGAGTACGATTTTCACAATGAAAAAAAAAAAATGTTTATCTTCGAATTTGCGAATATATGACTGAACTGAGCTACTCAATAATCCCTTTTCGTTCATTACCTTTCATTTGTCTTGCGGTTGTCAATGTCCAAATGATAAAAACCAAATAATAAATTTAGTAAAAAGTTTTTTTGCCGCCTGATATTTTAATCATAACTCGAAAAAATCAAACCACAACGGTATAAAAGTTCAGCAGGTTAAAAATGGGTGCTTGCCTCGGTAGGGATGAGCTCGGTGACAAGATCCCGAGACTCGACGTGATCGATCCTTCCCGTTTGCGTGCATTAAAAGGTCTGATAATATCACTGATCGGTGGACCTGGTGGTGGCAAAACGACACTCGGAAAACGTTTGGCCGCCAAGTACGGACTGACGCTCATTTTATTGTCGGATCTCATAAGATCAGAGGTGAATTCTGGCAGCCAACGGGGCGAGCTTATGAAAAAAATTATGGTGGAAGGTCGAAACTTACCGGCCGACGTGGTAGTCCAAAAAGTTGAGGAAAAAATTGCGAGCGTTCCTAATGCTCCGGGCTATCTGCTTGTTGGCTTTCCCCGCGATGGCCAGCAGGCCAAACTGTTTAGCAAGGACGTTCGTGATCCTGATCTCTGTATCTATATGTGGGCTCGAAGACGAGTCCTCGAGGAGAGAATGAGATCACGTGCTATAGCCAGCGAACGATTCGATGACGTCGAAATGACAATAGCCTCGCGTATAAAAACATTTTTCAACACGACCAGTGGCGTCATTTCCTCATTGAAGAAAAAAATGGTGAATGTTGATGCGGAGAGGAGCGAAGAGGAAGTATTTAGTTTCGCGTGCGCAGCTATGGATTCGATGATGGCCAAACATCGTCAATAATAATGAATAGACAAAAGTTTGTTACTATCCGTACGCTAGCTCAAAACAAATGGACGGGATGACAATTTTTTTTTTTGCAAATACTATTTTCCCACCGATCTTACGAGATGCATATCACGACTGTGCATTATTTATTATTCAACGAATATTTATACATATTTTTTGTAACTGTTTTGTTAAGCGAAGCTGTGATTTTGATAAATCATATATATATATATATATATGATGAATTTTTGTGGAAGAATATTTTCACTTTTGTGTATAACAATAAAACAGTAATAATAATAATAATAATGAATCGGGCGGACGTTGAAAGAACGTGATTGAAACAGTATCTTCTTTGTCCTGTGCCAACGACGATCTCACAATCTCCGGAAGCTCGATTTGGGGCTTTGAAAACTTTCTCAAAAGTCCAGAGCGAGTGAGTTTGTGTTACACTCCTTTTATTGTCCGCTATCGTGTGGTGACCACACACAGGAAGCTCTGCGAGAACGAAAGAGAAGCTCGCAAAGCATTCTCCTTGGATGCGGAATAATTGAGGTGAGGATTGGAAAGAACATTCGGTCAGTCACGTAGCGCGAGTCCACCTTGTCGCGTAAACTACTATATATATATATATATATATATATATATATATATATATATATATATACGTATAAATATATATATATACGTCTTCGTACATAAAGTCGAGAGAAAAGGGCGTGAGCTCAATTTTTCAAGTACAACACACACACACACGTATATACAAACTACTCACTGGTACGACCTCTCGGTACCAGCGTTGCTTCCGAATTTCCCATGGGAATAAAAGTCTTCCGGTCATATACTATGGCGTTCCGTTGTTCGAAAAGAGAATTTGACATCGTATTCGACTTGGAAACTCTGTTTAATTCGTAAAGTGTTTGATGGATAGTTTTTTCATTTTGTTGAACAAATTCAACTATTGCCTCGTGGCTGATGCCGGGCGACATTTTCATTTCGCTTAAATCGTTGAATGACATTTTTTTTTTCCAACTTAAAACCGGAAATAAAAATAACTTCGTATCAGGAATAAAAAGAAAAATTATTTTATTGTTCGTGTAAAAAAAAAAGTCTTATTTTTGCGTTCCATTGTTTTTTGCATATTTTTAATATACAAAAGTAATAGAGATGAACTAAATTTAATTATAAAATGCATAAATAGGTGTGGTATTGAAAGCTTTGAAAAAAAAAAAAAAAAAAAAAAAACTGATTTCACCAATAAACATCGTGCACTTGTCAATAATTTCTCGATGCGAGGAAAATCACGGCGTTGCCGTGCAATCTTCTCATTTATTGATTTGAATGCTCAATTTTTACGACATATTCACGATAAAATATGGTCAATACGAGAGTATGAGAAAGCAAATGGAATTGGGAATTTAAAAGCAACAAAGCGAAAGAATTGAATTTTCGATCGTTGCGTGAGCTGTCAGATGTCTCGCGAATTTGTATAATCTCTCGTTCTTGCGTTTGCGCCAGCAGGAGATGATTTTTCTTTTATCGAAAATGGATTTTCGATTGAGTCGGAGAGTGCTCGTTCTCTTCCCATTCCGAATCGCGAGGGTATTTCAGCTCGTAACAATATAACTCGAAGGTCCTTACAATCGTCCAAAGGGACGACAGTATATGGTCCGGTCCACGCTCTCTTGCATGTCCCCGCCGAGTCCCTTCTCAAATATATATATAGTAGAGATTTTCGACGATCTCGGATAACTTGTAAAACTTGTGCAATCAACCGTGGAATTGCATGCGGTCTGGCATTGTACGTCGCGACTAACCAAGAGGACCAAAAGCTCTATTTCTGTTTCTATCCTTCTCTCCTGTTCAGCCCGCGATAGGTCATCGCCGATGACATTGCGGAGAGATGAGATTAAGGTCAGTTCGTTGGTGGCATAGGATTTTGCCCTGCTTGAGCGTCCCATAGTCATTCTTCTCTATCTATTCTCCTTTACTGATATGGCTTTCTCACTTGTCCCGATTTCTCTCCTCGCTATCTTCCTCGCATAGGACTTTACTCCTGATGGCGCTACTTCATCTCGCGTCCACGTATATATCGTTCATTCACCGTATCCCAGATGCAACTTATTGCACGAAATTTCTCAACCTCGTGTCGTCGTCGTGATGCTCGTGAAATAACCGAACATCTGGCTATACATATCTCTTCGATAAGTTTGATACCTTGATACATATATAGCATACACCATATATATATACATGCATATACCATACACCATATATATAGATGCATATAGCATACACCATATATATAGATGCATATAGCATACACCATATATATACATACATATAAGATATACCATATATATCGGAGAACAAGAGCCAGGGGTGTGACGTGCCAAACGACAGGGATGTGTGGCAAATCACCCAAAGTCTCCAAAAGTGAGAGAGAAACCAGTTAGCGAATGTCCGTCAAAGTTATATCGGCTTACGACGATTTAATAAGATAAAATCGAAAATATAATAAATTATTTTACATTTTACATTTACAATCGATATGCCTGATGGATGAATTAATCAATTAAACGTCAGTATAAGAATCACGAAATCAATAAAAATCATTTTTACTCTCATTCGAATGGCACGTTTATCATTGCTTTGAATTACAGCTCTAAGCTCTATATATAAATTTTGATCAACGGTACATCCGTTTTTACCTATTTGCGTGCAAAAAAAAAAACAACTATTGATGTTCGATGAATAATGCACCAGTACACGTGAGCTCTCTTCGCATTGTCTATGTGTGTCTTCTTATAAGGGAAAAAGCAATCACGTAAACATGCGAGGGGATGACACTTGAGATATCGACTGCTATACAGTTTTTGCTATACTCTCGAATTCACGATAAAACGTATTCATTGTCCCTTTCTGTACCGTCGCTGTCCCTTAACGTTATCTTTTCTGCCACCCCTTGCATTCTCGTCATTTCTCTCTCTTACTCGTCCTCCGTTCACTGTGATGTACTGTGCACTGCATTATAAGATGCAATATTTTCAAGTTTACAGGTCTCCGCAAGTGAAGCATATATATCCTGTATAAAGTACGGTTTACGACTTGCAATTTCAACTTTGTAAAAATGCAAGTGATGCTCTTCTCGCCCGTAGTGGCTTTTCTCTACTTCGCAACTATGTGCAATTTTTCTCTCCTTCTATTGCTCTCTCTCTCTCTCTCTATCTCTCTTTTTGCTGGCATCTATCGCATGTGTAACGTTTCCCAGCTCGTGACGCCCCTCTCTTTTCGACCGCTAAAACTGCTATTCGCTTGAATGCGCGATTTCACGATGCGCACATAAGCCACGACATGGACGCCAAAATCTCTTGCTCGTCGCGGTATTCTTTTAGTCAAAACTTTCAGACAAGTGGAAAAAAAAAAAACTTCACGATATTACATTCCCCAAAAGGCATCAAACATATTTTGCACGAAAATACACACACACA